>OZ030394.1:36532250-36913045 GCA_964023965.1 Melinopterus prodromus
ACTCGGACACAGATGGCGCCACTCACTAAACATTTCAAACATTCTCCCCCCTTTTGAAAGGTACTTTCAAATGAATATTATAATAGGTAAGTATAATACAATAAAAAAAAAGGTAAGTAAACAACATTACAAATGTAACACAAATTAAAAATTAAATACAATACAAACAAGGTAAGTAAACCATATTACAAATGTAATACAAATTAAAGTGAAATACAATACGAAAAAGGTAAGTAAGCAATATTACAAATGTAACACAAATTAAAAATTAAATACAATACAAACAAGGTAAGTAAACCATATTACAAATGTAATACAAATTAAAGTGAAATACAATACGAAAAAGGTAAGTAAGCAATATTACAAATGTAACACAAATTAAAAATTAAATACAATACAAACAAGGTAAGTAAACCATATTACAAATGTAATACAAATTAAAAATGAAATACAATACAAAAAAAGTAAGTAGAACAACATTAAAAATGTAATACAAATTAAAATATCTTCTTTTTTCAGTTTTCGTTTGTGGTTTCGGAACATGGCAAAACACATATTCGTCCAACTGCTCGTTTGACCACACCTGAAGGAGTCTTCAAAGAAATAACACGCACAATGCCATCACTTCCTGGATGAACATCTTGAATGCGTCCCATCTTCCATCGTAGGGTAGGTAAATTGTCCTCCTTTATCAGGGCGAGTTGTCCAATTTTAAGATTTTTTCTTTCCTTTTGCCATTTTGTTCGAGTTTGCAACTCTGCGATGTATTCGAGTGACCAACGCTTCCAAAAGTGTTGTTGGACTTGTTGTATATACTGATATCTTGACAGTCGATTTATTGGTAAATTTGTCAAATCTGGATCAGGTAATTTCATAGAGTTTCGTCCAATGAGGAAATGTGATGGTGTCAAGGCTTCACAATCGTTTGGAGAAGGACTCAAAGGACATAAGGGTCTTGAATTAAGAATTGACTCAATTTGCGTAAGTACAGTCAAAAAATCCTCAAATGTGATTAATGTAGTGCCCAAAACTCTCCGTAAGTGATGTTTTGAAGATTTAATACCAGCCTCCCAAATTCCCCCAAAATGCGGACTATAAGCTGGTATAAAATTCCAACTTACGTGCTCTCTACTTGTCTCTACACTTATATCATTGTGATTCAACTTTAAAAATTTTCCTAAATCATTTAGCTTTGACGCTGCGCCAATAAAATTAGAACCATTATCTGAATATAATTTTGCAGGTTTACCCCTCCTTGCTACAAAGCGTCTGAAAGTTGCTATAAATGCATCTGTCGTCAATTCAGTTACAGGTTCAAGGTGAACTGCCTTAGTACTAAGACATATAAATAAACATATATACGTTTTAAAAGTTTTGCTACCCCTTCCTGGATTTCTTTTAGTTTGGAAAGGTCCAGCATAATCGACACCTACATTATTGAACGGGTAAGTAGCTTCAAGTCTATAATCAGGTAAGTTGCCCATAAATGGGTCAATAGATCTGGGTTTGGCCTTAAAGCAAGTGACACAATTTCTTGTAACCGATTTAACCAGATTCCTCCCCCCTATGGGCCAATAATGTGATCTTATGGATGCCAACATAAGTTGAGGACCACCATGTAATAATCGTAGATGTTCCCCTTCAACTAATAATGTGGTTAAACGATGCTTTCCTGATAACAACAATGGATGTTTTTTGTCAATATGAAAATCTGAATTTTTTAATCGTCCACCCACTCTTATTAGCCCTTCAGAATCTAAGAATGGGGAAAGCTGCCTAATACTAGCTTGTAAATTTAAACCTTCCTTGCCTTGTAAATATGAAATTACATCTTGAAAACTTTCCCCTTGTGATAATTTGACCAATTTTTTCATAGCATTATTTAATTCGATTGCAGTTAAAACTCCATATTGTCGATTTTCCTTAGGTTGCCTTATATTATTAATAAATCTAAAACAATATGCACTAATTCTTTTAAGCTTGACTATTGAATTTGTATAGTTAAAAGGAAACACTGAACCAGTAACAGTAGTCAAGGAATTTGTTATGTTCTTTAATTCTGGAACGTTAGTATTTTCAAAAGTTAAATTTGTTTTCGGCCAATTTTTCTTTGGTGTACTTAACCAATGAGGTCCGGACCACCAGATTGAATCCTTTAGTTGTTCCGGATATACTCCTCTGGATATTAGATCAGCGGGATTTTCCTTACTTGAAACATAATGCCAATTATTAATGTTTGAGTTATCTTGAATTTCAGCAACCCTATGGGCAACAAATACTTTTAAGTTGTTAGCATAAGTGTGTAACCAGTTCAGTACTATTGTAGAGTCGGTCCAGTAATAAATATCACTAATGTTTAAATCTGTTCCCGCTAATACCTTCTTAATTAATCTAGTTGATAATAATGCTGCGCACAGTTCTAACCTTGGAATTGTCAATTTCTTTAACGGTGTCACCTTTGACTTTGCACATAACAAATTGGTTAAGATAATTCTATTTTGTGTTATAATTCTGATATAAATACAAGTACCATACGCTGACTCTGAGGCGTCGGAAAATGCATGTAACTCCAATCTTTCAACGTTAACATCTAATACATATCGTGGTATTATAATATTGTTTAAATAATTTAACTGTCCCTTTAATTTTTTCCATTTTTGAGAAATGGTAGTTGGTAACTTATCATCCCAATTCAATCCTTTAACCCAAATCTCCTGTATTAAAATTTTAAAAATTACTATGCATGGTCCTAGCAGTCCTAGCGGATCAAAGATTTTTGAAATATGAGACAAAATTATTCGCTTTGTTTCAACTTGATTATTAATTTCACAAACATCATAAGTCAATTGATCATTCCCTGGCAACCAAACTAATCCCAAAGTTCGTTTTTCTTGATTTGAATCTAAATTTAATATATTATGCCTTTCCTGTGTAATTGAATGCAATCTGTCCTTTAGACGAGCATCATTCGTAACCCACTGTCTTAAATTGAAACCTACTGTGCTTAGTATTATATTAAGTTCGTTATATAATTTTAATGCATTTTCAATAGTATCAGCACCCGTCAACAGGTCATCAACATAAAAATCTTTCAATATAACCATACTTGCATTTTCATACTTATCTCTGTGTATGTATGCTGCTTCGTGTAGTGCCCGTATAGCTAGGTATGGAGCCGAAGTAGTCCCATACGTTACCGTATTCAAAGTATAATGCTTTATTGCAGTATTAGGATCTCCTCGCCATAAAATTCTTTGGTAATCTCTCTGAGTGGGATTTATTAAAACTTGACGGTACATTTTTTCTACATCTGCGGACAAAACATATTTATGTAATCGGAATCTTAAAAGAATATATAACAATTCATCCTGAATGGTAGGACCAGTGTACTGAGTTTCATTTAATGAAATACCTGTCGATGTTTTACATGACCCATCAAAAACCACCCGGAGTTTAGTTGTGATGCTACTATTTTTTAAAACACCATGATGTGGTAAGTAATATGCCTGATGAATATTATTATATGGCCTCTCGATCTCAGTCATATGTCCTAAATCTTCATATTCTTTCATGAATGATACATATTGTTGTTTAAAGTTTTTATTTATTTGTAATTTTTTCTCCAAATTTTTAAATCTACTCAATGCCGTTTCATATGAATCTCCTAATTTAGAAATTGTTTCGTTAAACGGTATATCAACAATTAATCGTCCTGAATTATCTCTTTTGGTAGTTTCTTGAAAATGTTTTTCACAATATGAATTATCATGTATTGTTACATTCGAGCATTCTTCAATTTCCCAGAATTTCTTTAAGTCATTCTGTAATTCGGTTCCAGTCACAAGATTGCAATGTAGTAGTCTCTTATTAGTTTCATTAGATTTGAACGGTCCAGAAACAATCCAGCCTAGCCTTGTTTTCTGAATTATTGGATTGCCCTTGCCAAGTTTTAGTTGTTCTGGACAAATGAGGTCCCAAAAGATATTAGCACCAAGCAAAATATCAACTTGACTGGATTTATTAAAGTCCACATCACTAAGCTGTATACCTTCGGGTATCTTAAAATGCTCAATACTATATGTTTTAAATGGTATATTATCTGTAATCTTATCTATAATAAAACAAGTGATTTGTCTATTAAAGTATGAATTCAAAGACTTCAATGTTACGTAAGTTTTATATTTGATATTACACTCCTTTTGATTTATTCCTATGACCGATATATCAATAGGTATCCTTTTCAATTTTAATTTATTACAGATATCAGACGTAATAAAATTTCCTTCTGACCCACAGTCTAGTAAAGCTCTACAATTTATTGACATTCCAGAATTTGATTCTATTTTAACTTGCGCTGTAGATAATAAAATATTTGAACTCATAACATTATAATGTACTAGAACCTTTTGTGTCGCTTTTTGTTCACCTTCCTGTTTATCTAAGTGTATAAGAGTATTGTGCTTCTTTCCACATTTTCGGCAACCAGAATGTGTACAATTAAAACTCATATGATTACCCTTAAAACAGTTTAGACATAATTTCTTGGATTTTATTTCGTTTATTTTATCTTGAATGTTTAATTTCAGTAACTTCTCACAATTATAAACTAAATGATCCTTTCCAGAGCAAAATGTACAAGGCTTATTGTTTGCTGTAACTAAAGTGTGCGTTTTTATTGTGGGTTTCCTATTTTGATTTTCTAATGTTTCCAAAATATCACATCTATTTTTTATAAATGACTTTAATTCTTCGAATTCTGGAAATTCGTTGCTCTTTTTACTTACTTCCCATTCTCTTTGAGTCTGCATATCTAATTTATTTGATATTAAGTATATTAAAATGGTACTCCAGTCATTCACACTTTGCCCCAATGCGCCTAATGCCAAAATATGCTTAGAAAATTCGTCCAATAACTTTCTTAAATCTGCTGCAGAGTCATTTTTTACTGTAGGCAAATTAAATAGAGCCTTTAGATGATTATTCACTAAAATCTTTTTATTATCATATCGTTCGCATAACAACTGCCACGCGACAGCATAATTTGCCTCAGTAACTTCTAGTGATTTTATAATTTGAGCAGCTTGGCCGCTTAACGTCGATTTTAAATAATGCAATTTTTGACTGTTACCAATATTATCATTTAAATGAATAATTGATGTAAAAATATCTTTAAATTCAATCCATGTTTCCAAGTTACCTGAAAAAGATGGTAACTGGATGGTAGGTAATTTGATATTATCTTTGAAACATTCCCCAGAACCTGTAACTTCATTTGATTGAGTCAAAAATTTAGCTCGAGCAAGGAGAGAGTAATATTCAGTTTGAAAGCATGTTCGTTGATTATATTCTATTTCTAATTGATCCTCATCACAAATATCTTCAATAGTACCTTGTATTTCTAAAAATTCGACAAAATTCCTTTCAAAACTAATTAATCTATCTTTAATTTCTATAACTTCATTGGTTTTAATTTCATTTTCATTTAATGTTTCTAAATATGCCTTAAAATCGGCCAATGTGCGTTTTTTCCCTCTGCGTCTGCGTGACAAAACAGACATATCCTCCATTATTGACTGTAGTTACCCAAATCGAATCAATCTCAATAATAGAAATAGGAAAGAAATATATGGAATAAAGGAATGGACTATCTTACTCTTTTTTATCCCGATGCAAATCTAAATGCTTCTTGCCTTGATTGCTTGGATTTCTTCTGATTAATTCTTCGTAATTCGACTCTATTCCCCTTTTTCCGCTGGATGCAGGCTGCACGCGGTGAAATAGAAGTCGCCCAAACGAGTTGCGGCTGTCCCGATATCGTCTCGATGCTGGCAACGGTTAAACCTTGAAATGGTCCGCTGGCTCGAATGCACGATGCCGGCTGGAACGGTGTACTGCGTAGAACGTATTTACCCTTAAATGTTGTTGATTGGATTCTTGATCGCAAATTATCCTGGCTCGTCGGACCAAATGTTTGTGGGCGGGCTGGTCGCAATCAAATACGTAGATATTCAAATGTTGATTTATTAGTGGACTGTATAAAATATATTACATGCGTGCGTACACTATGACAGCCCAGCAGCAACTGGTCTGAACTGAACTGAGCTAACGACGATCTACCCCACTAACTCGGACACAGATGGCGCCACTCACTAAACATTTCAAACACCTGGGTCTGTTGAAAATAGCTTCAAGAAACCCCACCAAAAAATATGTTGCTGAAAATGAGGAAACAAGTTTGCCCAATGTTGCAAGTAGCAATCGAGCATAAAACGACTTCTGTTCGACAAATTACTGCACACAGCCAATGCAGTAAATCAACAGGACATGAAACACTAAAACTAATCAAGTATCATCCTTATAAATCAAAATACAAAACAAAAAGTACACTAAAAGAAAGAGACTTTGACATCAGGTATGACTTTGTCATCTGGTTTGAGGGGCAAATGAAAGAGAACAGATTTTTTTTTTAAATATTCTTTGTTCAGACGAGGCAACATTTACGCCAAAGAACAGTCCCAATCGTCACAAAAGTGCCGGTGGTGGGCACATGAAAACCCGATCTTTACAAGAGAATGCCGAGATCAGTACCATTTTAAGACTAATGTGCTGTGCGGTATTTTGGATGATCAAATATTAAGGCCTTTCTTTCGTTAAAATTTAAATGGGGAATTAGATCATCAGTTCCTGAACAGAGGGTTGTCACCTTTTTTGGGCAAGTTGCCGTTAATTCAACGGGCCCAATTTGGTTCCAGCTTGATGGTGCGCCCGTACACAATATAAACTCTGTCAAGAACTTTTTACATCATAAATTTGGGTAAGTCAGTGATAATTAATTCAGGAAACAATAGATGTTTGATGTTTTAGATATTTAAATAAAACTTCATAAGTGGTTGTACCGCGCGTACCACCACTTGAGAATCGCTCGCTGTAGATGGATACTACTATTATAAACCTATCCACAGCCATTAATATTAACCGAATAAAATATAAGTCACGCACCTGAATTAGTTATTGTATGATATGTTAATATCTACAGGGTGAAATACCAACTTCGCACCAAGAAAATGAGTAATTTTGCGCTAGTTCTAAATAAACATTAGTTATCATACCATAATAACAAAAAATATAAAAAATGTATCCAAATTTCTAAAAAATAGATTAAAAAGATCTTTTTAGTATCACTGGCATTTACTAATATTTGTCACAAGAGTAATAATTAAGAAAAAAAGTGAAAATATTTTTTTTTCAAGGTAGGTGGCTCTGACTTTATATTTGAATATAATTTTTACTTCTAAACAATATTTCCAAGTAAAGTTTATCGATAATAATGAAAATAAAGGTACTTTACTCTTATCACAAATTCATATATTTTGAATCGCTCGGTATATGGCAAATTTACATATTTGACTGTTGCAGTTTTGGATTAATATGAGCCGCCAACTTTCATAAAGAATAAAATTTTCTGAGAAATACACAGCAAAAAAGTTTTCCATATGGTGCGGACTTTCGTGGACACACTGTATATATATATATATATATATATATATATATATGAAAAACGGAATATATGGAAAACTGGTTTATCGACGGTGAGACATTCAAGGAGAAAGGTAGTTTGTCGGGAAATTCCGCCATACGAAGAAGCAACCGTAGACAACCGTAGCAACCGTGTCTACGGTTGCTTCTTCGTATGACGGAATTGCCCGACAAACTGCCTATATATATATATATATATATATACATATATATGACGTATGACGGTATAACCTTATCAACCTCGATAAAGAAATTATGGCTATAAGGGTTAACTAGCGAACGGCTGTCAAAATTTCGGAGAGCGGTCGTGGTTCGAATAATTTACTAAAATTTTAGGGCGCCACTAACCAGTAACAAAAATTAAAATGAACGGCCCTGGTTAGCCAACCAAAAACATAAATTAAATTTCTCAATAAAACTAAAATTGATATTTCACTAATAATGTTTAATAAAATAAAAAGTATACTGAATAACAAAATTAAAGATTTTACTTGCTTAAAACTAAATATTTTAACGACTGATAACTATCTAACGAATACTTATTTTACTTAAATAATACTTATTTTTATTTAGAACTACTTAACGCGTTATGGTAAATCAATCGATATAAAAATGGCGCGAATATATCCCATGGGCGAAAAGGGTCCTCAATTTCACCACGCAACGACGTAATTAAATTTAATTGCCTGACCTGCTTGATGCCCGGTACTTCTTATTATTTCAACGATGAATCCACTTTTCGGGACGATTTGGTAGTTGCTTTTCCCCTTTTTCGGAGTCTTCGCAGATCAGCAGCCAATTTACCTCGTCGATGCCGTGCGCCAGAACGTCAGGGTAGTTTTATTGCAGACAATATTTCACGTGGTACGTGCCCCAGGAAATCTATATCGTTATTTACAATAACAATTAGCGATACGTAATACAAAGATCAAAAGAACAACTTACACGCGTTGTTTCACGGATTTTTAACTCAATTAAATGCTTCGGTAGCACGGTATTACAATTCGTTCGAGAAACGGTACAGTAATATCCTTCACAGAGGATCTCTATCCAGTTCCAACTCCGCACTCCGTTATTTTCCACTTTTTTGCCGCGTTTTCGAGACGGCAAAATAAGTTGGCGAATGCCATGTATTTTCAAAAAGCCAAAACCCCGCGGGTTGATAAGATAACAAATATTTTACCAAAAATTTAACTATAACGGAAATTACACCGTTATAATATCCCCCTCCAAAAAAATTAAAAATATACTAAACGCCAAAACTTACAACAAAATATCACAAAGGTTATGATAACGTTCTAGGGTTTAACAAAGCATTACAATTATTGATATCTACGGGTATCAGACGCCTTAAATTATAAAAGGTAACAAATCCGGTATGTCAAAATCAGTGAGTAGTCAAAATCGGTTGCAGTCAAAATAAAGAAAACTTAATTGTACACAAATGTCACCCCACAACCTCCCCAATTCCTATTGTTCAATGCTCGTTCGGATACTCTGCTTTGTAAGGCTTTAAATCTTTCACATGCCATCTTCCAGCCGGAGAACCATCTTCACGCGTTAAATCATAGACCAAAAACCCTATTTTTTTCTTAACCACACACAAAATATATTTCGGTGCTAGCTTCGCTGAAAAATTCTTTTCTGCATTAGACAGTACCATATTCCTCTTCCACACTTTATCTCCTACTTGAAATGATATATCTCTTCTCCTGAGATTATAATACTTGCTGTTTTTGTTGTAAGCATCACGCAATCTTTGCTTAACATCTTCATACACCGGCAACATATCCTCTCTCAAGTCAGCAAACTCCGTTCTATCTCCCATCTCCAGTCCTAACTCTGGTTGATCTCCACCGCGACCATAGAATTGACCAGAAAGTGGTATATTTCTTCCGAGCACTATAAATGACGGCTTGTAACCTGTAATCTCATGCGTTGCTGACCGTATTGCATGACCAATTTGGTGGATGTGCGTATCCCAATCCTTTTGATTATCTCCTACATAACTTCGGATAGCTGCACCCACAACGCGATTTACTCTTTCCACCGGATTTGTTTGGGGGTGATAACGAGCATTATACATAATTTTATGCACGCCGTATGTCTTCGCTAAACTTTGAAATTCATTGCTGGTAAATTGTACGCCATTGTCGCATACTACATATTGTGGTAGACCGAACACTAGAAACACTTGATTTTCCACAAATTTTGACACTACCTTCGCAGTTGCGTCTCTCATCGGATGTAGCAACGAAAACTTAGAAAAAAGATCAGACACTACCAACAAATATACATTACCCTGTTTTGACCGCGGAAATGGGCCCATTATATCTATTGCAATCACTTGAAATGGAAAATTTACTGTTCTCTGTCTTCCCATCGTACCATATTTTCCAACACTTGATGATTTCTGCTCATTGCAAGTTTTACAATTTCGAATATATTTGATGACGTCTACTCGCATCTTTGGCCAATAATACATTTCCTGAATTCGGTTGATGGTTTTAAAGAATCCAAGATGAGCAGCAGTCGGTTCATCGTGGTTTTGGCGTAGTATTTCGCTGCGCAATTGTTGAGGAACATACAATTTCCACGGAGACATTTGTTTGCGGTTTAGTTAAAACAAAACGATAAATTACATTGTCTTTTACTTCCCACAATGGATAACTAGCTGGTTGTTTCTTAATCTTGTCTAGTAGGCTTCTATAATACTCATCTTTATGGTCCGGTAAGATATTAATTATCGAAACTTGCGGTTCAACAGCACGTGATAAGGCATCAGGAACGACGTTAGATTTTCCTTTACGGTGGACCATATTAAACTTGTACTGCTGAAGTTTTACTGACCATCTTGCCAATCTTCCGGTAGGCTCTTTCATCCTATTTAACCACAACAAAGAATAATGATCCGTAATCACGGTAAATTGAACTCCTTCAATATACGGCCTAAATTTCTCTATCGAAAATATGACTGCAAGACACTCTTTTTCGGTTGTGCTATAATTTCTTTCACCACGGGAGAGTGACCTAGACGCAAATGCTATTACCTTTTCTTCGCCATCATGTACTTGTGTCAAGACTCCTCCCAATCCATAAACAGAAGCGTCGCATTGCATGGTAAATTCCAAAGAAAAATCCGGTGATGCTAAAACAGGCGCCGTAACGAGAGCTTGCTTCACTAACTGAAAGGATTCTTCGGCATCATCAGTCCAAACAATTGGATTCTTCTTTCCTTTATGGCCCTTCACCAGGTCAGAAATAGGAGCCATGAGTGTTGCAAAATGTGGTATAAACCTTCTGTACCAACTACACATACCAATAAATCTCTTAATTTCGGTAGTGTTTCGTGGTTTGGCATAGTTTATCATCGCTTGCACCTTTTCTGGATTCGTCCTTAAGCCAAATTCATCAACAATAAATCATAAGTATTTTAATGAAGATTTAAAAAAATTACATTTTTCTAAATTTATTGTTAAGTTCCAATGGAATTTGCCAAAATGCACTCTTCAAGTCAATTGACGTTATATATTTTGCATCTCTCAACATGTTAAGTATTCGATCCATATGCGGCAAAGGGTACGAATCTCCTTTGGTTACTGAGTTCAATTTTCTTCCATCGAAACAAAATCTGAACTCTCCATTGGCCTTCTTCACAAGCAACACTGGGGACGCCCAATTGCTAAATGAAGGCTCCACTATTTTCAACGATAACATACTATCTAATTCGTCATTCAAATGCTTCAACATATATGGGGACATCGGATATTGTCGAACTTTAAATGGTTTTGCATCTGCTGTGTCAATATGATGCACGTACTTGTTGGTTTTACCTAGTTTATCAGTTGCCGCCACGTCATCAAATGACTTTACCAAATCATCCACGATTTCAAGCTGGACTGGGGTCAACAATTTTGTCGATTCAATTTGTAATCTTTCTTGCCCATGGTTG
Source organism: Melinopterus prodromus (assembly GCA_964023965.1). Lineage (NCBI taxonomy): Eukaryota > Metazoa > Arthropoda > Insecta > Coleoptera > Scarabaeidae > Melinopterus > Melinopterus prodromus. Next base: position 36,543,739 of record OZ030394.1, read on the forward strand.
TGTTCAGGTGTAGATATAATTTTTAACTCTTTGATATTCGCTGACCACTTGTTTTGCTGAAAATCCATTGAGATCGAAAATTGCTTGCAAAAATCACTACCAAATATAAATTCATGTGCCAAACTCGGTACGACTAGTGCCTCCACTATCTTACACACACCACACACTGTAATTGGCAAACTAACAACACCTAGCACTTTTTGTTTTTTATCATCAGCAGTAGTCACAAAATCGTGACAATATTTTCTAACTTTGCACTTCAATTTATTTAGTAATTTCAAACCCAATACTCCTACCATAGATCGACTTGCTCCAGTATCCAATAATGCTACAATTTCCTGATCATAAACTTTCAGTGAAATATACGGTCGATTATCATAAGGGTTTCTCGCACAGGATTGGTGATACATTTTTTATTTTCTGACTAGCATCAAAAAATCTCTTTATTTCAGCGCTCCATGATAACCAATCTTCTGAGGTTCTTCTGGTACAATTATCAAAATTTTTCTTAGGAAGACTGCAGTTCCAGTAAGTTCTATCCTGGCGACCCTTATTCTCTGAGATAACATTAACATTCACTTTTCTTGGCGATGCAAATCCTGTAGCTTGCTCGACCCTACTCACATGTTTACTTGCTGAAGTCGAGGCGCAAGCTTTACTATAATAGTCGGTATAAGCTAAGTCGGGTTCCAGAGCCTTCTCTGATCTCGGTGCGACATATTTCTTCTTAAGGAAGTATGCATCGTCAATTCGTCGACATATCATAACCAGCTCGGTCACGGTACTTATTTCTTGTAGGGCCAATTGATGTACATAGTGCGGTAGCAAATTTTGCCTAATTACTCCTAGCATCGTTACGTCTGCTGGTAATCGTTCCAACCTCTTAAAGAGATTATCCATAATCGCAACGTAAATATGAACCGGTTCCGTTCTTCCCTGTGTTCTAGCTTTAATTTCATCCCAAAGTTTGTCTTCATAATGAGCAGGCAAAAAATCGCGTTTTAGAGCGGTCACTAATGACGACCAATCCGTCAAAGTAGATCTAATAGCCCTGAACCACACCAATGTTCTTCCTGTAAATAGTTCTATTGCTGATCTAAAAAGCTCATCGGTATTTACTCCTCTCGCAACAGCTAAGTCTTCAACTCTCTCCAGAAATGAATGAACACTCATCGCGCTTCCGTCAAATGCCAAACCCCATTTATGTACAGCGACATATTTATTCGGAACAGTCGATACAGGTAATGTTTGCGCAGGTATGAATGGCTGTGTCTCCGAACCCAATGAAGAATTCGGTTCAGTAACTTTTTCATACAGAGTTGCTTCCATCTCTAGGCATGTGGCGTAAGAATCGTTCTTAAATTTTTCCGCTTCTTCTTGATTTTCTTCTGGTATCGGCATTCTAGTGACTCTCTGGCTTATATATGTTATTCGTGTCGCTAGTCTTTTAAAAGCTGAATCTGTTTTAGGTCCCTCAAATTCTGCCAACAAAGTCTGAAGTGATTCAATTGTTGTAGATACTTCCAACACTTCCCCTTCATAATTAAACTCAGGATCAACCATTCTCAATTCCCTTGCTCTGTCCTTCAGTTGTAACCTGTTTAATATTTTCCGCTTCTGCGCAGCATCCTTATTTAGAGCTATCACTCCTCTAATCCTTAATTCGTAGTTAAGTTCACTAGCAAGTAAATAAATCGGCTTTATTTCCTCCTCCATATTAAATTCAATAAATTTCCCAATAAAAATTAACTCAAAACTTAATTTAAATTTTTTTAAAATTATTTTTTTAATCAATATATTTAACGACAACCAACTCAAAACTACTCAAAATTGAATTGCAACACCAATTTACTTTGGAGTCCTCCTTAGAATAGTAATAATATACTTGCTATAGGAATAAATTGCGAAACATATAAACAAAATAAACGCAGCAAAAAGCTGTATCAAAACAACGCGTAATAAATAAATAATCTCCAACTTAGAATTAAATAAGTTTCAAAATTTTTTAGAATAGCACTATAAACCTTTGTGAAATCGCTCGTGATATAGAAAATTCAAACTATATTTTAAATTCACAAAGCCCCACGTTGGGCGCCATTTTGTATAACCTTATCAACCTCGATAAAGAAATTATGGCTATAAGGGTTAACTAGCGAACGGCTGTCAAAATTTCGGAGAGCGGTCGTGGTTCGAATAATTTACTAAAATTTTAGGGCGCCACTAACCAGTAACAACAATTAAAATGAACGGCCCTGGTTAGCCAACCAAAAACATAAATTAAATTTCTCAATAAAACTAAAATTGATATTTCACTAATAATGTTTAATAAACTAAAAAGTATACTGAATAACAAAATTAAAGATTTTACTTGCTTAAAACTAAATATTTTAACGACTGATAGCTATCTAACGAATACTTATTTTACTTAAATAATACTTATTTTTATTTAGAACTACTTAACGCGTTATGGTAAATCAATCGATATAAAAATGGCGCGAATATATCCCATGGGCGAAAAGGGTCCTCAATTTCACCACGCAACGACGTAATTAAATTTAATTGCCTGACCTGCTTGATGCCCGGTACTTCTTATTATTTCAACGATGAATCGACTTTTCGGGACGATTTGGTAGTTGCTTTTCCCCTTTTTCGGAGTCTTCGCAGATCAGCAGCCAATTTACCTCGTCGATGCCGTGCGCCAGAACGTCAGGGTAGTTTTATTGCAGACAATATTTCACGTGGTACGTGCCCCAGGAAATCTATATCGTTATTTACAATAACAATTAGCGATACGAAATACAAAGATCAAAAGAACAACTTACCCGCGTTGTTTCACGGATTTTTAACTCAATTAAATGCTTCGGTAGCACGGTATTACAATTCGTTCGAGAAACGGTACAGTAATATCCTTCACAGAGGATCTCTATCCAGTTCCAACTCCGCACTCCGTTATTTTCCACTTTTTTGCTGCGTTTTCGAGACGGCAAAATAAGTTGACGAATGCCATCTATTTTCAAAAAGCCAAAACCCAGCGGGTTGATAAGATAACAAACATTTTACCAAAAATTTAACTATAACGGAAATTACACCGTTATAACGGAATTGCCCAACAAATTGCCTCTCCTGCATATCTCACCGTCGATAAACCAGTTTTTATCTATTTCGATTACAATAATGAAAGCAAAAGCGCACGAAAAAGAAGCACCGCAATATGAAAAGTACGGAACAACTATTAAGAGAAGAAATCAGAATAGGGCAGCGGAGAAAAAGAATTTATTAAAACCAAATCGATAACATGATTAGAGACATATGCGAGGAGATACGAATGCCAGAGCAGTGAAACGATGGCCTGAAGTGCAGATTTAAAAAAATGGAGAGCATGCAAAAACTACAAAGGAACACTTCTAACCGGAACATACAAAATCTTGTCGACAATAAACAGAGGTAGAATAATAAAATACTCAGACCAGAATACTAACGAATACCAATTGAGAATACCACAACTCCGGTACAGAAGATGTAGATGATTGTCGATAATGGGTCTCCTTCCCGGGAGTATGGATGCAATATTTTTTTTGGGATGTTGCCATGTGCACAAAGCCAGTGGCTTGTCTGTGCGGCAGTCGGGGAGACGGAGTATTAGAAAAATCCCTGCCTAACCTGGGCTTGAACCCTGGACTTCTGAGTGGAAGGCATTCGCCTTATCCACTCGGCCACCTCCGCTCTTCACAAACAGATATGTAACATATTAACAAACTAACTATCATTAATATATCTCACGCTTATTTCAGATAAAAAACTTAAAATCTGAACAAGTAAATAATTCATCGGAGTAATCAACCAGCTACTTTTATACATCTGGAAAGTTACCCTCTTGAACGTCCCCAGGGGTCAATTTTGTCGCGGCATCTAGGAGCTTGAAAGGCGTCTCTGATACACGCGCCAGGATATCGTTTAACGGTCTCGAGATCAGATTGCCGCGTCTTGGTCTTTTTAAAACGCGCGAACCGTGAAATTTATCTAGCCTTAGACACACAGAGTAATGAACACTTTGCCGGTAGGATCGACTTTCGGAGGCGCCAGGTGATTGTTCCTGCCCATTTTTGTTATTGATGAGGTGCACGTATAGAATTTAAAAGACAGGATTCCTAGTCCTCAGAAATTAAACTGCTTCACCACAGGTAAGGTATAAATGAAAAATATATTATTCGAACGTCAAGGATTATTTATTTATTTGTTGTGTCAAGCAAACCATACTTAAAACTGAATGGGTAATAATAAATAAAAAACTAAAAATATAAAAAAAAACAAATATACACCTGTGCTATTGCTTGGTATGAGAACATTATGTATGTTCTCTTTATTCGGACTAGTGTATTAATGAGCAATGACTGATGAGCGATCAGTGATCAGTGCTTGAACAACCGCACATTTTTCCCAATCCCTTAAAGTATGCTGATTGGTCATCCATTCAATTTTCATTCTCATGAATAAGTTTGACAAAGCCGGCGCCAGTGCTCGGCATTAAGCCACGGCGGCCTATTTTGCGTACTACACAGAAATCGTGCAAATTAAAAATGTACAAGCCATCCTTACAGCGATAGTTAAATGACTATCTAAATTGACAAGATGTTATTTAGGTTGTTGGGAATCAGGCGGACCAACCAATTTCTGAGAGACGGTAGCGCTTTCTGTGCGGGGGGGGGACGAACGATCGGACCAGTGCGTAGAGGTGGAGATCTATCGATGGCAATTATCGATATGTCGATAGTTGAGTTACATGAATAAGGACCACCGCGCCATAGGGGTCGGCTCGCTGACCCAGCTTTCGCCATAGGCCGGCGAGGCCACTTTCGCAAACCCCTACTCAACATCTGTACACATCGTAGAAGGGCGGTCATTGACCCACAGCATAGCAGCCATGGTATAGCGTGGCCCCTGGTAGTTCTAAGGGTCTACACCGAACAGTTAGTGCGTCCCACAGCCTTGAATTACTCCAAGTACTCGTGTCGGAAACCTTCCGGAATCCACGTTTGTCGAGTCACCGCCCGAAACGCTAACGCGTTTCTATACCCATCGAGGTTAGAAAGGTTCCCCTTTCATCGGAGGATAGGTGCACCGTCGAGCACGCTTACGCTGTGAACTCTATCATATGTCATCTCTCTCAGCTGCTCCTCATTCCCCACATACGTGATCCTATTCGGATATACTAGATATCAGATCGTTAAGTCCTCATAATGGCACAACTTCCGAAGGCCCCGTTTGATGAGTCACCGGCGAGCACCAGATGCCTGGTATCCTTCCCTCACATCTATTACTGCCTTGGTCGCCGTTACTGACTAGGTCAACCAGAACCCTGGAATTGGAGGGCTAAGCAAGACTGCAACGGACCACTCTCTATGGAGAACTACCAAAAACATAAAACAACCGATAATGCTTGCGCCGGAACTGAGAAGTATAAGGCTGATCTCTTTGCTTATCACCTGGAAAAGACATTTATACCAAATGAAAATGATGCCCTTGAAGTTTCCTCTTCTATCACGTGAACAGCACTGGAGACAAAGCATGTGCCCCATATTTCACTAAAAGAACAAGTGACTAGTGATCACTGCTTGTCAAAATCAACCTTGGTTCGAAAAAAGAACCCGGGTTTGATCTGATATCAGCAGCCCTGCTGAAGCATCGAGGAAGTCCGTGATAAATCTCTTAAAGTTGTTCAACGCTGTACTTAGGTTAAGATATATCTTAATTTTGAAAAGCTGCTAGTCATCTGAAGGCTGGGGTCATCATGATACCCAAGCTAGGTGATCCGCCAATAATGTAACCTCCTATAGACCTATATCCTTATTACCCACCATTGCAAAACTGGTTGAGAAATTACTTATCAAGAGAATATACACAATTCTCGAAAAAATCAAAGTATTTTATTACATTAATTCGGATTGCGGGTTCGACATTCACCCATCGATCAGGTACATCAAATTACTAATGATAAAAAAGACTCTTGAGGATAAAAAAAAATACTCAGCAATATATTTAGACGTGGTACAGGCTTTAGATAAGGTGTGGCATTATGGACTCGTCCTGAAACTGGAATAGAAGCTTCATAATAAATATACAGATTTGTTAAAATCATATCTGAAAGGCGGTCTCAGCACATTGGCAACATTTGCAGACGACGCTGCTATTTTGCCTATTGGTGACAGTGTCCACTTGCCGTGCCATCTCCTTACCTTTCCCAGCATGTTCTTCTTCCCCAGCTCAAGATGTAATGCCAACCATGTTGATGAGCTAATGACTCCCGGGGTATAACGGTGTCTCTTACGGAGCCCTCAAGGTATCAGGCGACCCCTTGGTGTACCAGCCCCGCACTATCATTCGGGTCACTGTTGTGTCGGTTTTCAAACACCCGGTACTAGTGGGGATTTATTATCACAGAACGAATAAAAAAATACAACCGGAGAACTATACCAAGAAGAAACCTCGAAAAAGACCGAGGATGAGGCGTGGACGATAGAGGTGGATCTAATCCAAACTGCGTTACCAAAACCCGGCCACCATAACCCTCAGGGAAGTGGCATAGCCACAAGCCCTTAAAAGGGGGTAAACGATGCGACAACCGGAGTACGCAAACTGCGGCTAGAACCCAAGCGTCCCGGATCAAAACCTTCCGGTGCCCAACGCAAGAAGGCAACAATTGAGGCGGCCAGGGCTCGTGTGGAAGCTATCAGACCCAAGAAGCACAGATTAGGACCGGCTAAACAAAGAGTACACTAGTAAGGGTCACAAGGAAGGACAGAAAGTCCAAGCCTTACTATCAACCCAGCTAGCAACTCCTGGTAAAAGGACACGATCGGCAGTGACCACGCCATCGACCGGAGTGTCCAAGACACCTTCAGACAGGCAGCAACAGGACTTCGTTCTACGCGCAAAACTGCCAGGAATATTATCCGAACAACAAAAGTCACGGCCTGGGTACCCAAGTCAGACCTGATTGTGGCGAAGACGGCGGAGAATGTGATCGACTTGCTGAAAACCGAGAACACGGGGCTAAATACAGCATAGTGGAAGGTCGTCAGCCGGCACGAAGAAGAGAAAACCTGACTCTCAATATGCGAACCCTGATCCTCCATATCGACGAGGCATCGACGCAGGCGCTGGAGAAGGCTCAATTTAGAGCGCACCTGGGTTTCTACCAGCTAACCCTCAAGATTCTCGGAAATAATCTTTGGAGCATTGTGAAGGTATTACAGGTTAACTTTCACCACTTCAGAGCAACTACCGCATCCATGTGCAGACTCTTGGACACGTAAAACTTTTACCTTGCCCTTATTCAAGTATTCTGACAATACAAGGAATTTGATAAAGGACTTGATAACACCAGAGGTAATCTAGTATACGGTACAAACTCTGAACAATTAGAGCATGTTTTTATGCAAAGTATGATTTACTCACTCTAAAAATGCACGATCTGTTCCACAGATCTACCTGCAGCCAAAATGAAATAGATGGGAGAAGGCACAAGCCTCCTAGTTATAACGTTAGCTTAACTAACCTATGATTCAAACCAGCGGCCACTAACAAAATAACTAGAGGAACTGGTAACTTACTGCAGGCCTATCAACGAGCTTTTCAATCAGTAATGTCATGCGACTCTGCCCTACACCAGCCGGTGAATAAGTTTACGCGCACATACATATCGAATCATTGATAACCATTAGAGTTACTTACAGGTTTGTGCATAAACCTGTTCGGCTGTAGATAAACTGCCGTAGCTTTCTATAAATTAAAAAACACAAGATATGGAAATAGCTCAAATAAATAACCAACATATAGGACCATCTATCGTGTCCGGCACTAACTTGGCCACAAATGGGAAAAATGTTTAAAATCATTTTTTTAGAAGGTTTTATACTTCTAAAAGCTTTTGAATTTTCTTAACCTAAAATGCAAATATTTAATGTAATTATTTGCTTGCATGTACAGGGTGTTACCAAAACTATGAAAAACTCTTAAGAGTAAGGTAGAAATATTAGAGGATATTTAATACGAATTTATAATATCCTTCGTCGTTGCATGAACATCCGGTATATGGAACTTTAATGGTGACCACAATTTCATATTAAATACCTACTAATATCTTGAAATAATTTTCCAAAATAAGATTTTGGCATACCTTTGAAGATGAAAGAACTTTGTCATTTTCATTTCTTTTGCACCACACGGTGTATGCAACCAAAAAGGGTAGTCTTATTTCGTATTTAAAGACCTCTAGTATTTCTAAATACTTTTTTGTTTTCATAGTTTTGGTAAGGCCCGGTACATGCAAGCAAATACTTGCATTCTAATATTTTTATTTTTGGTTTAGGACAATTCAGACCATGAAGAAAAGAATTTTCTGATAAATTGAACAAAAATGTTAATTGTTAATAAAAGGGCCCGGTATATGCAACGGGTGATTAGTCACATACTGTGGCTAAAAAAAGTACAAATTTTCAATTACTCATATTTCCTAATATATTAAGTAATTTTAATCATTTCTTTAAAAAAAGAATTGCTTATATTGTGGAGATTGAAAACATACCATACTCGCAATAATTGAATCTTTCAATCTAATATTATGTTGCTTTATGTAACGCTATGCCATATTTATGATACTATCGAGATTTTAATGTGCAATGAAAGGTGTGTTTAAATTAGTAGGTAATGACATGTGTTTTCTTTTGGTCAAAAGGAACACCACATATTTTATGGGTGATTTGAATTGTATACAGGCTGCAATTTTGGAAATCGTTTTTTTTGCTGTTTATACTAAAAAGGCAATCTTACTACGTTTGCAACGATAACATTGCATATGCAGGACAAATTCAATTGCGTACTTCAGTTATCTTTAAAGACGGTGGAGAAACTGTGTGCCAACTTTTGATTTGGATGGTGTCAAAAACAAACATGGTGCTCTTAAGAGCACCATATTTGTTTTTCATGTTTTCTTACCTGTTTTACATATTGAATTTCAGTTATTGGGCTGTAGATATTTTGCAAAATTTTATATTTTTGTTTTTAAATTGTTTTGTAACCAGAATTATCATCGTTTTTATGGAATAGGGGTCTTGCACTAAGTCTCAAAATTAAAAATTAATACGCTCTATTGGTGCCATACGTATACCAGACCACTCCGCAAACGTTTTTTTTTTTAGAAAAAAAATCGGTTCCTACACAATTAATAATATTAAAATCGGTTGCGTCCCTTTAAATATAAACGCGCTGTGATTGGTGTGACGTAGAGTGCCTGTACGAACGCCACGTGCGTTTGTTTGCCTGTGGACGGCTTATGGCGCGCTTCCGACGAGTTGTGCACGCTACGTATCTTCACAATTTCAACAGCTGTTCTTGTATTATAAGTGGTGAAAATGGAGGCAGGTTACGTGATGGGGCAGTCAGATAACTTGCCGAAAGTAGATGCCATTATGGTAGCGGATTATTTCGCAACTAATGCGCATTTACGTCGGCCGAAATAAGAGGCGTGAAAACAATGTGGTACGTATGAAGTTTTATCGGTATTCGACGTAGGTATGTAAATGTAATTTTATACATTATATAACATAGATAGATATTTTATAGTTAAATAATCAATGCCGAAATAACTTACGCCAAAATGATCTTCGCAAACAAAGCAAGCTGTTTTCATTGCGATATCTTTGGGATTTCGTCTACCGCTCTTGTCAAAATTTTCGTTTTTTTTTTCTCTTTGGGAACCGTAAAGAAAAATTTATCAGGCCTTGGTATCGAGGTGTTGTTACAATGTGATACAATGCACCACTTATATCCCGTTCTTTCATCCATTGCCATTTAATAGTTGTCCACACAGATATGAACCCCGTAACCGAATGAGCGCCCGCCGCCAGTGTAGTAGATTTTACGAGAGTTGCAAATTACTCATCTATTTCTGCTGTTATTTTCCACATACGTTACTGAACAATCCCATAAATTGACGCGTGTTAGAACGCAATAGCGTTATTTTTAAACCTCTGGTGTACAAACTAAATACGCCCAGCAAAAAAGTACGTCTTTTCTTAGAATGACATTTCTAACTTCTAATGCTGAATGTAAATATTGAATATTTTGTGAAATATTTTGGGCTTTAAAAAGTTTTCGTTTTTTAGTTCGGATGTTCCTTTTTTTCTTTCAACATATTCTCTGATTTTTGAAGCATATTTTTAGTTGAGATTTTAGAAATTTTATTTTATTGCCGATATCCGTTTCGGTAGGCAACGGCATTTACTGTGATCAATGTTCGCTTGCATACCCACTGAATAAGCATCAACTACTGATTTTGGGCAGAAATAATATTGTGAAATAATAATAAATCACAAAACAGAGTATATATAACTCCACCAGCAAAGAAAAAAAATACGTATATAATTTTTAAAAATAAAACCGAACGTTAAAATGTCAAAAATTTTGAATACGGTCCTGAGTGTTGATCGTTTGAAATCATCGCGCGAATCTCGGTTTGCTTCCCGCGCGTAATCTCCATTCTCCGATGGAAACCATCCTGCGCACAGAATCGATCAATTCACTCTTAAAAATTCACATATAACTTTTATGTTACTATACATCAATGGAGGAGTATCACAATAAATAAGGTGTGTTTACGTGCTAACTGCGATATCCGGTTCCATAAAAAGGTGGCTTACAGACACAATACATACAAAATTAAGAAAATAAAACCCCCCAATCAATAGAAGGGATTCTTATTCAATCATGAATAAAAATTTTGTGGCAAGAGGTTTAAGAGAAAACAAATCGAAAAGTCGAGCGTTATTACAAAACCACATAAATCGGGTACCTTTCTTACTTCTCTCGCGCTCATGTTTAAACCGACAGGCAGAAAATTTTGATAGTCCCGCATATTATGTAGAAATGATTGAGGCGTATAACACACTTTATTTCGTGCATTTTTGTTCTATCATTGCAGAGTTACGACCATCCAAACACAGGGCGCAATACTTTTGCACCGATCGTATACCCATACGCCGTGTTTTCGCGGCCGCTTTCTAAACTCGCTGCACTTCTCACCAAACCTATGACGTCACGCCTTGATAGACACCGTTTTGGCGCGTTTTAGTCCGGTTTAAACTTTGATGTTCAATAACAATTCAGTGCAGCAATATTAAGCGGAAAAATTTTACACACGGTTTTCTTACCACCTAAGGGTTTTATTTGTGAACTTAGGTAAAATCATGCAAGACCCCTATTACAATTATAGTTTGCTTTGATTTGTCTGACGATCAGGTCTTTGCTGTTCGTTTTTCACGTAAAACTTACATCTTCAAATAAAAAATATCGACAAAAAAGCGAGCAACACAATGTATTCAGCGTTCAGGATGATGTTGTAAGTGCTCTTTATGCGAACATGACATAAAAAAGGCTAGATTTGAAGTGATATACTCAAAAAACTTTGATTCCAGCTCCGAATTAATCTTTGCACGGACAAAAAATCTGATGTGGCCAGGCACATCGACTTTATCATACAAAATATAAAATTAACAGTTTAGCTGCACGAGAATCTATTTGACTGAGATAAATCGTGTCTGCGTTTTCGGCAGGAGTGACATCAACGTTTGTTGTGTTGCTTTTCGAGAAATACGTATTTAAAAAAAATCAAAAATGGTTATTTTTCTGGATAGGAAATGTTAGGTTTATACCACTTCTACGAAACGTCAAGTTTAAAAAGTTAATTCAAAATCAGCTGTTTTCGAGTGTGACAGCCATAGACATTTCTGTGGTGACAGCACAAAAAAATATTTGTCAAATCCAGGCTACTTTGAAGTTTCGTATCAATGCAGATGCGACCGATCTCGATCAAATCGAATTTGCTCTTAAGGCTAAACTGTTAATTTTACCAAAAAATATCATAGGCATAAATTATTCAAAATTTCCTCTACTTTAATTTATTATTTAACTATTTTGACGAAATTGCAGAAATAGCAGCTCTTTTGCAAAATCCTTGAAAAATGCTTAGAGGAAACTGCCAGTTCCTTTGGACCCTTTTGAACCAAAAGCTTTTCAGCTCTAAGTTTAGTCATAAAACTTCTAAATATGAACTTTCGTCTCGATACCTTTAGTAGTTTCTCCGGAATCGTCGCCACAAAAATCGAGTACACACATACGCACACACACACACACATACACACACACACACACACACACAGACATTTTTTTGTACCTTGGTCAAAAATGTTCAGGGGACCCAAAAAGACCTATTTCCGCTGAAATCTCAATTTTTTTTTTCGGCACGATTACAATACTTCATCATACTGCGTATGATAAAGTAAAAAACAAATTAATGTAAACGACATTCCGAATAATTTATGTCTATGACATATATCGGTAAAATTATTAGTTTAAGATTTGAGATAATTTGATTCTATTGGCAGACTATTGTCAAAACATCAGATTTTGACACAGTCTGGCCACCAGGGGTGCCGTTACATGAATCCCCCTGTTCGATTTTGAACCCAACACTACCCAAACTATTCGGTGATGTATCGGCGCTTGCCCCCAGTCCTGATTTAAAAAAAATCTGATGTGGCCAGGCACATGACTTTATCATACAAAATATAAAATTAATAGTTTAGCTGCATGAGACTCTATTTAATTCAGATAAATCGTGTCTACATTAAAATTAAATTAGTTAGCCAGGATTTGACAGATATTTTGATAGTCAATACTATCAATAGTAGGTATTGTTAAAGCATCAACATTTGACACTACCTACTGTCACCAGAATAATAGTTATTTATCTCACAAGTGCCGAAAGTACGGAATAGCGCGACGAGCGGTGATGCGGCGCGTCACCGATGACGGAGCGTCGCCGTCACATGTGAGCGAGTCGCCCTATGTAGTTTTCGGCAGGAGTGACATCAACGTTTGTTGTGTTGCTTTTAGAGAAAATAGTTATATTTCTGGATAGGAAATGTTAGGTGGTACCACTCCTACAAAACGTCAAGTTTAAAAAGCTAATTCAAATTCTGACAGATTTATATTCGTTCATGACGCTGTAGATGTCACATCTGTACCAACATACTAAAACGTAACTATACTCATCGCTATACTTTATTTACAATTTTCTCAATTTATCGTTTTTACAATTAGATAACTACGGGTTGATATTTCTTATCAACAAACAATCAAATTGGCGATCTTATTTTATTTGAATTTTGTATTTTCTACTTTGCCGCACTAGAGCGGCGACGTTCCATAGCGGTTCTCCAACCTCTGATGAAATCAGCTGTTTTCGAGTGTGACAGCCATAGACATTTCTGTGGTGACAGCACAAAAAAATATTTGTCAAATCCAGGCTACTTTGAAGTTTCATATCAATGCAGATGCGACCGATCTCGATCAAATAGAATTTGCTCTTAAGGCTAAACTGTTAATTTTACCAAAAAATATCATAGGCATAAATTATTCAAAATTTCCTCTACTTTAATTTATTATTTAACTATTTTGACGAAATTACAGAAATAGCAGCTCTTTTGCAAAATCCTTGAAAAATGCTTAGAGGAAACTGCCAGTTCGTTTGGACCCTTTTGAACCAAAAGCTTTTCAGCTCTAAGTTTAGTCATAAAACTTCTAAATATGAACTTTCGTCTCGATACCTTTAGTAGTTTCTCCGGAATCGTCGCCACAAAAATCGAGTACACACATACGCACACACACACACACATACACACACACACACACACACACAGACATTTTTTTGTACCTTGGTCAAAAATGTTCAGGGGACCCAAAAAGACCTATTTCCGCTAAAATCTCAATTTTTTTTTTCGGCACGATTACAATACTTCATCATACTGCGTATGATAAAGTAAAAAATAAATGATTTCTGTATAGTAAATGCTAGGCACTTTGACGAAACGTCAAGTTTAAAGGTGCGTTCCGATTGGTAGGTAATGGTAGCTAATGGCGGTGGTAGAATACCAAATTATAGTATTTCTTACATATCGTGATAATGACACATATTAGTTTGCTTGTACATAAACATGAGTCACTATCAATTCACTATTGGAAATACTATAACGGCGTCTGCTACCACTGCCATTATCACTAATGAAAACGCACCTTAAAAAGGTAATTCAAATTCTGACATATTAAGATTTGTTCATGACACATCCCTACCAACATACTAAAATAAAACTACATTTATCGCTATACTTTATTTATAATTTTCTCAATGTATCGTTTTTAGAATTAGATATAAAAACGGGTTGATATTTCTTATCAACAAACAATCAAATTGGTGATCTTACTTTATTTGAAATTTGTATTTTATAATTTGCCGCACTACAGCGGCAACGTTCCATAGTGGTTCTCCAACCTCTGATGAGATCTGCTGTTTTCGAATGTGACAACACAAAAAAATATTTGTCAAAATCCTGGCTACTATGTAATTTCATATCAATGCAGATGCGACCGATCTCGATCAAATAGAATTTGCTCTTGAAGCTAAACTATTAATTTTACCAAAAAGTTTCATAGGCATTAATTATTCAAAATTTCCTCTACTTTAATTTATTAATTAACTATTTTGTCGAAATTACAGAAATGGCGGCTCAGTTCCAAAATCCTTCAAAAAGGCTTAGAATAACCTAAAAAGCTAAACTATTAATTTTACCAAAAAATGTCATAGGCAGAAAATATTCAAAATTTCCTCTACTTTAATTTATTATTTGACTATTTTGACGAAATTACAGAAATGGCGGCTCATTTGCAAAATCCTTGAAAAAGGCTTAGAATAAACTACCAGTTTCTTTGGACCCTCTTGAACCAAAAGCTTTTCAGCTCTAAGTTAGGTCATGAAACTTCTAAATATGAACTTTCGTCCCGATACCTTTAGTAGTTTCTCCGGAATCGTCTCCACAAAAATCGTTTACACACACACGCACACACACACACACACACACACACACAGACATTTTTTTGTACCTTGGTCAAAAATGTTCAGGGGACCCAAAAAGACCTATTTCCGCTAAAATCTCAATTTTTTTTTTCGGCATGATTACAATACTTTATCTTACTGCGTATGATAAAGTAAAAAATCTGATGTGGCCAGGCACATGACTTTATCATACAAAATATAAAATTAATAGTTTAGCTGCATGAGAATCTATTTAATTCAGATAAATCGTGTCTACATTAAAATTAAATTAGTTAGCCAGGATTTGACAGATATTTTGATAGTCAATACTATCAATAGTAGGAATTGTTAAAGCATCAACATTTGACACTACCTACTGTCACCAGAATAATAGTTATTTATCTCACAAGTGCCGAAAGTACGGAATAGCGCGACGAGCGGTGATGCGGCGCGTCACCGATGACGGAGCGTCGCCGTCGCATGTGAGCGAGTCGCGCTATGTAGTTTTTGGCAGGAGTGACATCAACGTTTGTTTTGTTGCTTTTAGAGAAAATGGTTATATTTCTGGATAGGAAATGTTAGGTGATACCACTTCTACAAAACGTCAAGTTTAAAAAGCTAATTCAAATTCTGACAGATTTATATTCGTTCATGACGCTGTAGATGTCACATCTGTACCAACATACTAAAACGTAACTATACTCATCGCTATACTTTATTTACAATTTTCTCAATTTATCGTTTTTACAATTAGATAACTACGGGTTGATATTTCTTATCAACAAACAATCAAATTGGCGATCTTATTTTATTTGAATTTTGTATTTTCTACTTTGCCGCACTAGAGCGGCGACGTTCCATAGCGGTTCTCCAACCTCTGATGAAATCAGCTGTTTTCGAGTGTGACAGCCATAGACATTTCTGTGGTGACAGCACAAAAAAATATTTGTCAAATCCAGGCTACTTTGAAGTTTCGTATCAATGCAGATGCGACCGATCTCGATCAAATCGAATTTGCTCTTAAGGCTAAACTGTTAATTTTACCAAAAAATATCATAGGCATAAATTATTCAAAATTTCCTCTACTTTAATTTATTATTTAACTATTTTGACGAAATTGCAGAAATAGCAGCTCTTTTGCAAAATCCTTGAAAAATGCTTAGAGGAAACTGCCAGTTCCTTTGGACCCTTTTGAACCAAAAGCTTTTCAGCTCTAAGTTTAGTCATAAAACTTCTAAATATGAACTTTCGTCTCGATACCTTTAGTAGTTTCTCCGGAATCGTCGCCACAAAAATCGAGTACACACATACGCACACACACACACACACATACACACACACACACACACACACAGACATTTTTTTGTACCTTGGTCAAAAATGTTCAGGGGACCCAAAAAGACCTATTTCCGCTGAAATCTCAATTTTTTTTTTCGGCACGATTACAATACTTCATCATACTGCGTATGATAAAGTAAAAAAGAACCTACTGAAATTTTACATACTATAGTACACTGTGTAGCCAGACAAGAAAGCGATTCTTAATCGAGGCTGGGCACTTTTTGAGGCCCAGAAATCACTTTTTTTGCGCGGCGCACACATTATTTTTATCCTAACGAGGACTATACCGATTACAATCGTCACCAATGTCAGTTTCATTAGATTATTTATCACTAGTTTTCGTCGTGAGTCACATTATAAATTGTGCCAGTTTTCGATTTTGTGCTGTAGTCCAAAATGACCATGTTTGAGCTTTGATTTAATCATACATATTAGGTTTCATTACTTCGCACTTTTTTGCACTGCTCAGCTGTTTATCTCAAATATACTGGGTGTTATAAATCAGTGTCAAATATAGATAAAGTATACTGAATTGTCAACTTTTGATATAGAACTCTTCTCCAGAAACACCTGACACCGCATTAACAAAGTAGGTAGTGTTAAGTATCATATAATAGGTACATATTTCAAAACCAAATAATTTGTATGTAAAACTGTATTTATTTAACGCCTGTAAAAAGAATTAAAGATAACCCAAATTGGCCAAAATTGGTACCAACATTACAAAGCGGTTCTCATTAACTACTTTAAAAGACGATACATAATAAAAGTTTTAAAAGCGCGGTCATGTTATACATGACACTATTTACCCTATGCTCTTTGTAAAATTGGTTAAACTTCCGACTCTCTCCAGCGTTAAAAAAAAACATTTCCGGACATGAGTTCATTTAAAAATGTGTCTACTATGATCTATTGTATGCCGATTTCCTATACAGTTTTTCTATGTAACAATAATTATTTTAACTAGTTGACTTAGTATTGTTGCCTTTCAATTGTTTACGTATAAGAGAATGATAATAATTTTGTATTTCGTTGTCGATGATCGTTATCACAGAATTTTCAAATTTGTCAACTTTTTCTCTATATTTAGTCTTTATTTCTAGTTAGTGTGGTTAAATTTTAAAATAATATTGTCGTTTTATACCAATTTGTTATCAAGACATTTTATCGGATGCTCGATTGACACGATTACAGAATTAAATTATCAATTATGTTCATTTTGTGCTTGTATTTTTGGTTTTGAAAGGTGCTAATTGTTCATTATACTTGATGAACACGAGCTGGAAATTTTTGTAAGAAATGAACAATGTTTACTCCAGCATATTAATAAGTAATAATGGGTTGACAATCAGAGCAGAATCTAAAATCTAGGATAAAAGTTCAATGATTCTGAAACAAATATATAATTACAAAGAATTCTTAATAAAAATTATAATTACACATTAATAAACGATAGAATAGCAGCAAATTTTCTTGCAATTCAACTGTATAGACACGTTGTCGAGCATACAGGGGTCACAACCGTGGCTAATAACAATAAATAATGTGTAAAAATTGCACAACCATAAAAACAACGGAGATTTTTCAGGGTGAATGCAATTTAAATGTAACGAACAATATAATGGATAATGGTTATTACGTAAACTCGTCAGTAATATAGAATCAACTAAAGAAGCGAATGATAATTAACCCAGGTGAGGATAATTTTTGGAAAAAACACCTCCACCTGGATTTGAACCAGGAACCCTCCAATTGCCGGTTGAAAGCTCTCCCAGTTGAGCTACAGAGGCGATGGAAATTTATAGGTTTTATTTGTCACTTCAGGACTTGCAATCCGAGTTTTCGAATTAAACAAAACGAATTGTTTTCGAAAAAAACACCTCCGGAGGTGTTTTTTCCAAAAATTATCCTCAACTGGGTTAATTATCATTCGCTTCTTTAGTTGATTCTATATTACTGACGAGTTTACGTAATAACCATTATCCCTTGAATTTATTCATCTATATGAGCTGTTTAGCAATAAACCATTTAGCGATTCCTAGTTACCAAACTTCCATCTAGCCCCAATAGGTGTCACGACGGGTTTGTTTAATTCGAAAACTCGGAAAAGTATTGGAGCATGTTTAGCGGAAAACGGCAACGTTTTTGAACAGTTAAAAATCTACTTTATTTTATATTTTAATATTGTGTTTTATTGAAGGCTTATAATTTTATAAACACATACTAAATTAATTATAATGAAAAATCATCTAAAAAACTGTTTAATAAAGTTCTGTTTATTCTAAATTGTTCACTTGTTATCAAAAGCAATCTAGATTTGGCAATGTTTGCAATTTCTACTGTGATGGTTAAAAATCGATTTCAGTCGATACAAGTACATTTTAGGTATAGAACATTGTACACAGAGTCTATCTAAAAGTTTTCATAGAATTGAGAAATGTATTCACATGTTAGGGTTGCCATATGAAAAATAAAAAATCGAATTTTAGTACTTTTCTCGAATTCAACTTTGATGTTATATTTGAACACCTTGTATAACTTTTAGAAGAGTTCTACCGATTTGTCGATAATACGTTACCTTCATAACAATTTTGCTGGTCAACTTTTTTCCAACGGTCACAGGGGATGATTTATAAGTAATTGAATGTAACCATGCAGCTGTCATTTTTTAATAAAAAATATGAATATCTCAAATTTGACAAATGTTAGGTATAGGGAATGTAACATAAGATTGATCTAAAATTTAATGAAGATTTCAAAAATGCGATTAAATACAGGGTGTTCCATTTGAAATATAAAAGTTGACATCATTTCCGGTGTAACCGGAAGTAACCGAAAACTCAAAATATTTTAGTTGAGACGGTCGTATCCAACAATATAAGTTCACAAATTTTCAATCTCTCATTTCATTTGGTTGTCCATATACTTCTAATGGCAGCTCGTCGTGGGAGACCCTGTATATATATATATTTTTTATTTTCCTGTTTGTTTTTCCTCATTTTCGAATACTAATTAATAAATAAGAACATATCTCTATCAATGCCATTTACAACAAATAAAACAAGACAAAAATGCTACAATACAATTAATAGTGGTCATTCACACTACGTCACCCTTTATTCCTAAAAATTTTTTTTGCCCCCCTGAAACATTTTGTAACGGCGCCCATGCTGGCTACATTAGATTTTTTTGCGCAGTATACATTCGTATATATTGATGATCTCTAATGCTTATAAATACTTTTCAAAAACCATTTGGTATAGCTCTTAAAATAAAGGTTCTTTACTCTTACGAGTTGTTTTAGTACAGGGTGTACCTGCAAGCAGATAATAACATTATAATATTTACATTTTAGGTTTAAGAGAATATTTATTTTTAAAAGAATACTTTTTACTGAAATAACATTTTCAGAAAAATGGTAATAAACATTTTTCCTATTTCTGTCCAAGTTAGTGCCGGATACTGTATCAGAACATTCAGACAATATATAGTTTATTAGAATAAATTATATTTAGTAAAAATACTAACGATGGAAGACAACCAGAACTAAGACAAAGGCGGAAGCGACGTACCATAAAGAATACGAATTATTATTGCTGCGACCAGAATTCTGTCCAAAAAGTACCGAAAACGTTATACGATATATAAACTAAGAAATCTCCGACACTTTAGATGTACTATATATTGCTACGTGTACAAGTTATGCGCCCAGATCAGACGTACAGCAGAAGGAATCTGCTGACAATAGAATAGATAAGGTACTATATAAATAGTCCGCATGCAATCCAGTAGGCATTATTATACGCGTGACGTAGACGTAGTAATAGTCGATCTGTAATACTTTTATATTGTATTGTATTAGCTGCGAAAATAAATAAAACATCTTTTTTGAATTCTACCAAACCACGAATTTAACTTACAGTTATATACAGCAAACAAGTTATCATGTCCATAATACCGCGACAGTAATCGAAATCGTAGTAGATATGGTGTAGGTTTGTTTGTTTTCCCATGATTCATTATTCAGGAAAAAGTAGTCTTTGCGCTATATCTGAAAAGGGGATTGGAAAAGGGTATTGAAATTTAGTTGACGAGCATAATGCACAATAATTACCAATCTGTTGTTCATCGACTGTACTGAAACAAATTTTGGCTATATTCTTCTTATTTAACAAACGCTGGATCATGACGAAGATCATGCTCTAAGGATCCACGTACTGTCTCCTTGTAACCTGTTTGAAAAAATCTGGTTGTGTATCTGTGGTTATGTATGCGCTTTTACATTTGACGTTTGACATCAGTTTTACCAGCCCAAAATTTACTAAAAGTAGTGTTAGCTAATGGTAACAACAACAGCAGTGTCTTAATTTGTCAGTTGTAAACGCAAGAGAAAGTTTATAAAGTTTTTAGAATATAAAAATCCATAATTGTCTTATATTATTGATGTCTTACTAGCACGAACATTCCATGTAATCCATAATTGGTCCGGTCTATTATATGCTGGACGCGAAACGCGGGGTCGGATAGGCGTGTTCTACTTGGTAATTGGCGCCTTGAACATTTATAGGCGAGCGGGGTTCTTGTGAAAACAGTAAAGCAGGGTACCAGCGACCAGATTTGCACGCCCAACAGGTTATATTGAACTGGTCGGAGTCGGTAACAGTGGTGTTTGTCAGATAGGCGGCACTAGTACGCAACCAGACAACAATGAACGTTCAGATTACATTGTAATCGCGCTTGGTGAAGCTTCCCTATTCTGTGTCCTACACAACGCACACACGCGACAACCACAGTAGTTGCGGCCACTTACAACCACCCGTCCCATTTTCCATTACGCGTAGACACAGAAGCCAATTTACTATCAATTCCCTTCGAAATGTCATAGCTACTTTATCTTTGCCAGAATTGTATTGGTGGGCGACACGATAAGTTTCCTCCTCCATGTATACTTGAATTAAACAATATTGTTCGGTATTCAATTCATTCGCGGATAACATGTCCGACGTTTTAGAAAGTTTATTGTTTGGAATTCGTGTTCCTGAAATTTTGTGCAAAGTGTATTGATATAAGCGATACATTAGCTATATAGTTTCTTTCATAGACAAATGTATGCAGGTTGTTTGAATTGAACAGTTTTTTGTTCGTGTCTGAATGAAGAAGCACTAATAAGCAATGCAAGACAAAAAGATTGATCAATTGATGCTTAATTATTACTTATTGAAACTCTTTGATACATCACATTAAATATATTAAACTCGATAATATAATTTAGATGCAACATATAAATACTAACAATTACACAAATAGACTTTTTAAAGAAATCAAATTTTTGTCATTGTTTTTTACTTTATCATACGCAATATAATAAAGTATTGTAATCATGCCGACAAAAATGAGATTTTAGCGGAAATAGGTCTTTTTGGGTCCCCGGAACATTTTTGACCAAGGTACAAAAAAATGTGTGTGTGTGTGGGTGCGCGTGTGCGTGTGCGTGTGCGTGTGCGGGTGCGGGTGCGCGTGCGCGTGCGCGTGCGCGTGTGCGTGTGCGTGTGCGTGTGCGTGTGCGTGTGCGTGTGTGTGTGTGTGTGTGTGTGGGTGGGTGGGTGTGTGCAGGTGTGTGCGTGTGTGCGTGTGTGCGTGTGTGCGTGTGTGCGTGTGTGCGTGCGTGGGTGCGTGCGTGGGTGCGTGCGTGGGTGCGTGCGTGCGTGCGTGGGTGCGTGCGTGGGTGCGTGCGTGCGTGTGTGCGTGCGTGTGTGTGTGTGCGTGCTTGCGTGTGTGCGTGTGCGTGTGCGTGTGCGTGTGCGTGTGCGTGTGCGTGTGCGTGTGCCCGACTTTTGTGACGACGATTCCGGAGAAACTACTAAAGGTATCGGGACGAAAGTGCGTATTTAGAAGTTTTATGACCAAACTTTTGGTTCAAAAGGGTCCAAGGAACAGGCGGTTTCCTCTAAGAATTTTTCAAGGATTTTGCAAATGAGCTGCCATTTCTGTAATTTCATCAAAATAGTTAAATAATAAATTAAAGTAGAGAAAATTTCGAATAATTTATGCCTATAATATTTTTTGGAAAAATTAATAGTTTAGCTTCAAGAGCAAATTCTATTTGATCGAGATCGTTCGCATCTGCATTGATATGAAACTACATAATAGCCTGGATTTGACAAATATTTTTTTTGTGCTGTCACCACAGAAATGTCTATGGCTGTCACACTCGAAAACAGCTGACTTCATCAGAGGTTGGAGATTCGCTATGGAACGTTGCCACTCTAGTACGGAAAAGTACAAAATACAAAATTCAAATAAATTAAGATCACCAATTTGATTGTTTGTTGACCCGTTAACCCGTTGTTATAGCTAATTGTAAAAACGATAAATTGAGACATTGTAAATAAAGTATAGCGATGAGTGTAGTTAAATTTTAGTATGTTGGTACGGATGTCACATCTACAGTGTCATGAACGAATATAAATCTGTCAGAATTTGAATTAGCTTTTTAAACTTGAAGTTTCGTAGAAGTGGTTTCAACCTAACATTTCCTATACAGAAATATAACCATTTAGCAACACAAAAAGCGTTGATATCACTCCTGCCGAAAACTACATAGCGCGACTAGCTCACATGCGACGGCGACGCTCCGCCATCGGTGACGCGCCGCATCACCGCTCGTCGCGTTATTCCGTACTTTCGGACTTGTGAGTTAAATAACTATGATTCTGATGACAGTAGGTAGTGTCAAATGCTGATGCTTTGACAATACCTACTATTGATACTATTGACTATCAAAATATCAGTCAAATCCTGGCTAACTAGTTTAATTTTAATACAGACACGATTTATCTCAATCAAATAGATTCTCATGCAGCTAAACTATTAACTTTATATTTTGTATGATAAAGTCATGTGCCTGGCCACATCAGGTTTTTTATTCTAATGATAGTAGGTAGTGTCAAAACCTGATTTTTTGACAATACCTACTGACAATATCTGTCAAATCCTGGCTAATTCGTTTTATTTTAATGCAAACACGATCGATCTCGATCTAATAGAATCTCACGCAGCTAAACTATTAATTTTATATATTGTATGATAAAGTCATGTGGCTGGCCACATCAGATTTTTTTATTTTTAGTCCAATTTTAGTTTTTTTTTTCAACTATGGAACACATAATTCTGGTATACCTACTGCCAAAAAATCAATTGCCTCCTTAAAATGCGAAGCACCTTGTGATGGCAATGGTCAAGAAATCACTTTAGGGATTTATTTATCGAAAAGTTTTTATAGGAATAATTGTTCAGAAACCCTAAACCAAACCTTCATAAAAATTAAAAAAAATATTGAAATTTTGTTGTCCTACATGATCATAAAGTGACATTTTATATGTTGGATACCGGGGCAAAAACTGCTCCTTAGCGCACACGAGGGCGTTAATTATTAATATTATTAGCGCCCGCGCGGGCATTAAGGGTTGCCATGGTTATATGTCAAATATATCAAATATTTGTGATTCAAATTGTAAATTTTATGTCATTAATGTCAATTCTTGGCAAGGTTATAAGTTTGACAATTAATTGTCTATACTGTCACTCGGAAATGTCAATTATTGGCGATTAAGGTTATAAGTTTGACAATTAGTTGTCTGTATTGTCACTCAACTCCGAATTGTTTGTTTTGTTATACAACTCCGTAGATACGCCTGTCACTTGAAAACTTCAAAATATTTATTAATATTATTCAAACGGAGGAACACAACCATTGAAGGCCATACAATTTTATGGGCATTACTTGATGTTTATACTCTCGGGCGACTTAAGAAGCTCGAGGGCCGGCAGGCCCGAGAGCGTTTTAAACGGTCGCCCTCGGGTCATAAACATCCGAAAATGCCATTGGTACATAAATAACTATTGCATAGGCAGCTGCGCTTGAAGAAATCGTGCTGTGGAAATTTTGTATGAAATAAAACCTGAACTGTCAAATTGCTTTGTCGTATTAAATTATTGTCTGAATAATAATTTTTACAATCGCCGAAAAGGTGGAAATAATAAGTTAATCGGTTTTAATATGGTTTTAATGCGCCAAATACGACAAAGAACGTTGACAATTCAGGTTTTATTTAAAAAAAAAATCCAGGGCATACTTTTTTAAGCGCAGCTGCCTTGCCAATAATATGTACGCACTTATGTTTGAAGAAAATTTCAATATTTCTTCATTTTGAAGACATTTTGGATTTAGGATTATGGGCAATTCTGAGCAATTATAGTAAAATTTTTCGATAAATAAATCCCTAACTGATTTCTTGATTTTTGCTATTTATTTTGCCATCACTAGGTGCTTTGCATTTAAAGAAGATAATTGTTTCTTTTTGCAGTAAATAGAGCAATATGTGTTAGAAAAAGAAGAAAGAAATGAAGAAATTACTAAAATTGAACTAAAAATAAGAAAGATATGAAGGTGTTACACTCTTAAGTGGGACGGACACACTGTATATAAAATATAATACATTTTACTATAATCTGACACCATATTCAAGATATATTATAGGATGCTATTCTGCCCAATAATTTGTTCAAATAGCTAATTTACTATAACCGGAAATTGTATACTTTGGGACCGATCTTTGCATTATAAGATTAGTCGTTGTATATTTAGTGTATGATACATTTAATTATTTTGGGAGATATCACGTACGGTGTAGTACTTAAATTTAAATTGAATGGAAAATGGACGACCGAGACGGTTAAGCTCGGGACGTTATATGGTTCCCGAACTCGAAGGTGCCGTGCGTTGCCGTTTGAATGCCATTTTTAAATAATACAAATTCGACAACTAATTTGTTTTAGCTTTGCTACAGAAATTTGCATGTAAATTTGACTTTCTACCTCCAGTTTTACTTAATCTGTGTACAATTGGAGCATGTATTGTTCGTCTCTACATACAGTAGTTCCATATTTGATGAAGTAAAAACCATTCAAAATTATTTATTTTTAAGTGCAGAATTAGTAAAAAAACAAGGTTGGCCGATAAAGGAACACGGTGTTTCACGCTAGAAACAAACTACATTAATGGGCACAAGAAATGGAATACTCGTTTCTTTCATATTAGAAGTTGTAGATAATCATTCGCACTACAGCAAGAAAATATTTTCATACCTACACTCTACAGGGAATATCACAACAACGTACCAACACAAACTTATGTTTTTTGAAACGGGTTATTGCAGGTTTGATGAAGATTTTTGTTATCCTAATTGTTTTGACATCAACTTGTATTAGGTTATTATCAACTGGTTCTCAGATATTGTAAATTTAATGCCCAAAAACGTGCATGTTTCAAAAAATCATTCTAAAGGTAACCAACATGGATAATCGAACAAATGAACTCATTTTGGATGGTAAAAGTATCGCACTTTTCGACAGTTATTATTGATTTTCTATTCTAAAATTTGTTTTCCCGAATAACGGGAGATGTGCTAAATGTCATATATGTAACTTAATAATTTTAAATGGGACACCTGTATATCTTCTCATACTTTAAAAGATCGATAAACCAGCTTTCCTAAAATGTCTAACTCGTCTATCGTCAACAGCTTAAAACTTCTAATTTGACTGTTGTATAATATTTACTTCCTATATAAAATAATTCATAACAGTATATAATAAGTTTTATAAGACGTCAAATTAGCGCAACAGTTGTGGAAATGGAACGAGTGCGCCAATACGTCTTATAAAACGAGTGTAATATACTATTTTAGCTACTTTGCGTCATTAATATTATAGATGTTTACCAGTACATTCAGTGATGTTAAATACCCGGGTACTTATTATCAAGCGTAAATACCCCGGGTAATTACTCGGGTATTTACCCAAAGTGGGAATTTATAGGGGTATTTATAAACATATTGTTATTAAAAATTGTAGTAAAATGAAATATTTAATTACTAAATAAATTTCTTTTATCATAAAATCAAAATGTATTCACTTATCACAAAATAAAGGTTATTCTTATAAAAACATTTATAAAACAAAGAATCAAAATTACAGTCTTAACTGACGATATATCAACAACAGACATTTTCTTGGCATCATCGTTCCATATTTTCTGATTTTTTTATCGAAGAAGATTTAGTAGAAACTTATGATTATATGTGAAGTATGTCAACTTAGCGGCATTTCTCGTTGTTAATCAATTTCTTATTTTGCTATGAATCCAACTAAATGTAGTGAATGTTCTCATATAACTCAAATATTTTACATTATTTGTAATCAACACTACACATTTACAGAGTGTCCTACTTTTTTCCCGCATAACTTTCTTCCAGGGAGTAAATGCCACACTGAATAAAAAGTTTCATATGGATTTATGTATGGTCTCTTTATTCCTACAAAAATTACAACTGTTTGAAATAATTGTAAAATAATTTCTTGCAAAGCTGTATTTTGAATGATTTAACTTCTTTAGGAATAGATAAAACCAATAAGTCGGCATGAACAGAACTTTATACTCAGAATGACAATTACATGTAGAGATATATGTCTAATGCGTTTTATATGTATTTTACTTTCATTCATTTGTTTACTTAATTAATTTTTAACATTTGGAATTTTTTACTTAAATTTATTTACTTTTAATTTTGGTATAAGTATTGATAATGCTCTTTCTTAGTTTTAGCATTCTTTGATATGTAGTTTACTGTTTATTTTTCTTTAATCAGTTAATATTTCAAGCAGCTGTAACTTGGAGTTGGGAGAACAATTAGGTCCATATGAAAGGTTATACTCAGAATGACATTTACTATCTAAAAATAATTCTTACTGGAAAAAACTTCTTACTAGTCATTCGTCGTAACCATGATTCAATTGATAAAATGAAGAAAAAAGATCTGGGCGACACTGCTCAATATATTCTGACCGATGAAATG
Source organism: Melinopterus prodromus (assembly GCA_964023965.1). Taxonomy (NCBI): domain Eukaryota; kingdom Metazoa; phylum Arthropoda; class Insecta; order Coleoptera; family Scarabaeidae; genus Melinopterus; species Melinopterus prodromus. The sequence goes on from OZ030394.1 coordinate 36,570,922, forward strand.
CCGCAGTATGATAATTGTCCACCTGGTGATTTCATTTTCACTTTCAAGTGGCAAAATAATTGTGGATATTGCAGCAAGTATAGGCAGATGTGTTATCAATGATGCATTATCCAGCCTTATGAAGATTATGGAGGTATTATTTATGAGCATCGGGCTAAACTACAATAATTACTGCGCGAAGGCTGACGCACGGCGCATCATGTTTTTAGAGCCATCACTGACTGATGCTGCAAAACAGGCCCGTCTGTCGTCAAAATCAAACAGAAAGAAAGAAGAGAAGGAAAATATTAATTTGAAAAGATAATTATATGGTCCAGTCAACGCCCGACTATAGTGAAATATAACAATACATCAAAGTTACACAATACTTTAAACCCTGTTTTCGTAAAACCGCATTTTTCAAACTGGCCGGAAAGACAACTCCAACTGATCTCTGTCAATTCACTTGAATTCACTTTTATATGCAGCTTCAGAACAACATTATCTAGAGAAATACGTACGGATTTTAAGATAAGTTCGAAACTTTTTTAGTTATAAACAATTTTTAAACTAATGTTATGCCTAAAAGTGATAATTTGTGTTCAGACGTGTACCATTTTGTTTTAAAGCCGAATTCTCCAATTTTCGTACGTACGTTCTAATTCCCGAGATAATCTTATATAGAATAAAATTGTTTTTTGTTTTTATGGCTAAGTGAAAAACTGCGTGCAAAATCTTTCCGGCCGTGCAATCCTATCCGCCGGAAGAGGTTTCGTTTGATGTCCTCTAACGCTTTAATTTTTTAATTATTTTAGTGTTTTTTTATTGTGAAGATTCCCCAAAATATGAACAACATTTTGTAATTCATTTACTATACCGAGTGATTCAGTTTCGAGCCTCACCATGGGAATCTTGCTTATTAGTGGAGATAAAGCCTATGTTTAAATTTGGCAAATTTCGTATTTTTGTGCTAATCAATTATCTAAAAAGAAATTTAAACTATCATTTTTCATTTTGAAGATATCCACAAAATACTGAAATGTTAAGATATCGTTTTTTGTTTTTTATTATAAACCAAATGTAGTTACACATTTGCAACAAAAACATTCTATAGGTACTTTTTAACAAGGAATGCAGTGTCATTTTTTAATTTGAAATAACATCAAAGATGGCGGCGTAACCATGGCCAACTTTTGTTTTTCTTATGGGCGCCATGTTGAATTTTGGCATTTTCCGATAGTCGTGTTTTATTTTTATTTCCGCAATGTATAACATGTTACCATTATCCTTCGCTAACATTCCTTACATTTTCCACCCTGTATATAAGGCCGTTGCGCCGTTGACTCACAATTTTAAAGAAAGAAACAACTTTTTTCTCTATTACACCATGATATATCACCTCTCGGGCCTGGTATTGCTCATAATATTGTCTTGTGTCGGAGACTCCACATCACTTCCAACAAGGATTAGCGTAAATTACCTTAATGAGACGTAATAACGTTTGAACAATGCAAAAAGGATCAACAGTGACTTGTCAGAACATGTCCGAGCAAAGCAGGTTCGGAAAATGAAAGAAAATCAAAAGGGAAGTGTTTATAAAGTGTGCACATCGTAGAGTGAATCAATCAGGTATGTTTTAGAAAATATATTCGCTTGTTCACATGGAATACGGACACCAATCGTCGGTTCATGAAATTTCAAATTTGGAATTAAGCATAATAATTAATAATTACTGATTTATTGAATAACTTTACTGAAGAAGACATTGTTGAATTATACTGTGCTAAGGAGGGAAGATCGCGTATGTTACGATCAAAACGGTAAAAAAATTACCTTTTATTATGCATGCAGTATATTGAAGCAAACGTAACCCAACCTAACCTAAAAGTGCAATGTTTTCTAAAGCGTTAACTATTCGAATAAATCTTTCTGATCAATTAACTGGTTAGATGTTATTCAATGTACAACAACATGTTTTGTTGAATAGTCAAAATCTCATGTTTCAATAGAGATTTGATGTTGTATTCGCACCTGTGCAGAAGGTAACATGTGTCGGGTTATCGGTCGGTCGATGGACCAAATCTGGTCAATGATATTTTTATTTGCTTTACTAACTTAACCTATTTATTTTGTAAGAGGCAAGGGAAGATACCCTTTCTGCCTCGTCTGCACATTTTTATTACGCGTACTTAGCTGCGTAAGAGAATTGCGTTTTTGATGTATAATATATAACAAATATATAAAAATAAAAAACTTAAACCCAAACCTGGCGGATGTTTGAGTTGCCTTTGCTTAAAGACGCAGATTACAACATATAAAAATACTTTGCCCGCAGCGGGGATCGAACTCCGGCCGGCCAACCAAGAAGCCAGCTCGGCCACCCGGGATTGTACTGAATTTTACGGAAATACGTAAGACATACAGACACACTGGCAAAACTGGTCCGGTTTCTCGAGGTCTTCGAACTCGAAAACGAGTTCGCCCCGTCTGGCCAGCTGATGCAGAAAAACGACAAAAAAAACTTTAAGAATGCACAAATACTGATGTAAAATATTAAAATAAGTACATATACAAAAAGGACGACACGGCAGCAATAGGGCTGCTGGATGACTAGGATTTTCGGACTATTAGAGATGACTTAGGTATAGATAGAACGTAATATACAGGGAACCAATAGTTTTGACTAGATTTGTGCGGTCATTTACTAACAACAGTACTATCTAGTCCGATAGGGTTGTTTGTTGCTATCGCCATCTGGGTAGATGGCTAACTAAGTCTTTAGGGGTGCTTATTATTATGGTCGAATCGTTAGTATTTATTCGAGCGCTAGAAATAGAGTATATCTCTTTTTGTCATAATTACGTACACAAACATACACACCCGCTGTGTGCATGGTGACCCTCTGAATTCTGTATTTTGATGGTTCACGATAATGGTCCGACGATAAAAATAAGTTTTTCAAAGTCAATCAATAGTCTTAAAATAAATTAATTTAAATGATTTTGCGAAGAACAAGCGACTTTTATTCAATAGTATATATCTTCAGATTTTATATGTATAGTGCTATGATATTATAGCTTATCTCTTTCGGGGCTCTTATAATAGTGATTCGACTACAGATAATTATGCAATACACGGCATTCTGCTGAGTGGTTCCCGGAATTTGTAATATTTCTTATTGTTACATGTTTATGTAATACAGAGCGTTCTGTGGGATGGCTCACTGAATCTTTATGATTCCTTATTGGTGCATGTTTATGCAATACAAAGCATTTTGTCGAATGGCTCACTGAATATTTATGATTCCGTATGGTTACATGGTTGTACAATACAGCGCATTCGGCGAAATGGCTCACTAAATATTTATGATTCCTTATTGTTACATGTTTATGCAATACAGAGCGTTCTGCGAAATCGCTCACTGAATCTTATGATTCCTTATTGATACATGTTTATGCAATACAGAGCATTCTGCGAAATGGCTCACTGAATCTTTATGATTTGTTATTGTTACATGTTTATGCATTACAGAGCATTCTGCGAAATGGCTCACTGAATCTTTATGATTCCTTATTGCTACATATTTATGCTCTACAGAGCATTATGCGGAATGGCTCACTGAATCTTTGTGATTCCTTATTGTTACAGGTTTATATAATACATGTAATACAGAGCATTTAGTTGAATAACTCACTGAATCTAATCTCGATAAAATTCTCCACCTTTTCCATAATTGTAATATGTGGTAATAAATAATAAACTTCGATAGTTGTTATGGAAAGTATTGTTTGTTCTTTATTGCATGACGATCGATTTCGACCTGATACAGGCCATCATCAGGTCAAACTAAAATAGACAAAAACATGGTATCAATATTAGAAGATTAACAAATGTCTACGATACATTTAAATGTTATTCAGGAGACATAAATTATATAAAATACACTAAACACAAAACAACTCACTGTCAAAGCGGTCACTAAACAGACATCGAAGCAGAACACAGCATCTGTGAGTGGTTTTTCTATTTAATCTCAGCGTCAGGTGGAATTAAAATCTCAAAAAGTAAGGTTATGTGCCTAGTCAAGTGTATTGTGTTGGATTTTGTTCTCTGTTGAATCAGATTCCTACAAAATCAAGCGATAGCATGGGTAACTAAGCATTGTATTCTTGTATAGATGCTTAGCAATGAATTATCTCTTCTAAAACACTCCTAATTGATCCAAAATCCGTATATTTAAAATGCGTGCAATGTGGTCACGTCAACGCGTCAGGTATGGTGTGAATGCAGTTTCATATCCCATATGCATGTCATTGTGTTGTGTATGGGAATGTACGAGGGTAATCAAAATTTATGGGCCCAAAAGTCCTGCCGAAAGTTATATTTTGTAATACAAAATTGAACCGTTATTGTAGTCTTAGGATGGTTGTGTTTTGGTCATTGCTTTAAATTTGAATAGGTAATTACCTGGGAATTCTGTTATGTTGTTCAATAAGTTTGTAGTGCTCTTATCGCGTTCTGTCTTCTTGTAGATATAATATATTTCCGTGTAATCCATTAAGGTAGATTTCCTATTTTGTTGTAAAAACGTATGGTAAAACGTAGGGAAAAGAGAGAGAGTGCAAGAGAGAGCAGATTAGCGAGGACATTGTTAAGTTACAATGTTAGAAATCAGCAGCAAATTAACTTACACAAAAAAAATAAAGCTGAAGTACCAGCTCTTCAAAATTAATCAATTTCAATTAAACAAGTTGTTGTTCAAACAACAAAATAATCAAACATGTCAATAAAAAGAAAGTAATAAAAATAAATAAAAATAGCAGTGATAAGTAGTGAGAGTTTGAACATATGGAACGTTAGTAGGAACTTCCTGCTTTGTTTTGGCTTAAATACCACTTAGAATACTATATTCACAAAATCCATCAAACCTAGCATTCAGATCACAGCTTACTTGTTGAATTACAATACATGTTTCTTGGTTCTTATCATAAACTATGTCAATGATCGTAGAGTTTAAAAAATTTATTGGGACCATTGGGTTCAGTATTAGTGACCGCCTATAGATCCACAGGCGGATAAAAGACACAAAAATACCGATCTTCGTAAAAGGTTAACGCTTCGTCAAAATCAACATAAAATCACCAATGTGTACAAATACCGGACAGTTTCATTATTACAGGAAACATTAATAGTCTAATGGTAAACTAAACAAATGTGTTCAAATTGGAAATCAGAAGTTTACAGATGGGTTACCAATCTCAGGGATTGGTTCGCTCTAAAAACACAAGTACGACACAGAAGGCGTTGGGATACAACTTAAAAGGACTGTCATAGTAAGTACAAAAAGTTGCTAGCTTGAACGGTCTAAAATCTTCTGTAAAAAGTGAGAATTTCTCATTTACCATTTTTGCTAAGAATTGAAAATCTATGCGCAATAGTAACAAAATGAATAGTATTTAATACAAATATTAAAATATCCAAGTACTTGCTTCAAACAAAAAATTTTAAAAAAGTAAATAAAATGAATAAAAATATAAAATTAAATAAATAAATAAATAAAATAAAATAAAATCAAGCGAAAATCAATAGCTGATTCATAATGGTCATATACTCCTACTATTGAAAATTGCTTCATTTTTTATGAAGTAAAAGATACGAAGACATAAATACCCTTAATTTGTCACGATGTCACGATAAGGAACATGTTACTAGCGAAGTAAACAGAAAATGCACCTACGTGATTAGAAAGCCCTAGACATTAAAATCGTCAGTGTTGACTGATGATGCTTTTATACAGAAGTAGGCAAGGTAGCAATTCCAAACTGCCCATAATACCTACAAACGAGCGAAGGAGCGAGCATAATATAATGTAATTGTTAATATCTTTACTTCGCGCTTCGGTATATTTTGGCTTCAATATTCCTAAGGATATTAAAGCAATATGATGCGATGAATCTTATACTGATAATTAAGTTGACCGCATAACTATTAATTAGAATTCGTCATCAATTTGATAGAATCTCTAGTAAATACCAGTTTAGATAGATCAATAAACGCATAAGAAATCAGCTTTAATACAGACTATTAATTTTTTTAAAAGTGATGAGTACGTTTTTCAAAAGTTTCTGAAGGGTGTATGTTTCATTCAACCCTCACCAAATAATTTATGTGTTGGATGGCGGTCACCAGCTAATTATGCATTAGATTAGACGAACAATATTTACAATAGATTCGTTTTTTAGACAGCTTACCTATAAATTATTAATGCCCATTAGCATTATCGAAAACTCGATTGCACAAATAAAATCAAGAGTGTTCTATTCTATAATTACATAATTAGGTTAGCAATATTTCATATATGTATATCCGAAGACTACGTTAAATAAAACCGCTCAGGAAAAAATCGCAGCTTAGAATATCGTATTGGAATAATAGCATGTTAGACAGACAATAAGTTATGATATTAGTATACTTATTTGGGAGAAAAATGCAAATCCGCATCTAGTGTACATTCTATACCTCACTATTGCTGCAGAAGTGGCTCTAGATTTGCTAAATATTTATTTAAAGTAAATTAATTTTACCTGATACACATTTTATAAGACGTCTCTACCCACCGATTGAACTAATATGGTCTATTTAAAGTACTTTAAAGGTCATGGACGTTATTGATAGTATTGGTACTAGGGTACGTATCAGGATGATACTATAGTGATACATATATCTTGCTTACATATCAAATTGTAAAAAGAATATTGGTTTGAATTCTAACCCATTAGATCATCAACTAAATAATTATGTTATAAACTTTGTTTATCCTGAACGCTCATACATCGTAGTTTCTCTTTAAACATCTACAGGGTGTAAAATGTAAGGAATGTTAGCGAAGGATAATTAACAGATTGGACGACTTACCTGTAAGGAAGGACAATCGTAATTATCCGAGCTAACATTCCGAACATTTTACAACCCACCCTAGGTTCCCAACCCTATACGATCTATTCACTTATTGAGCACGCGACCATATTATGAGCAATACCAGGCCCGGGAGGTGATATATCATGGTGTAATAGAGAAAAAAGTGGTTTCTTTCTTTAAAATTGTGAGTCAACGGCGCAACGGCCTTATATACAGGGTGTAAAATGTTCGGAATGTTAGCTCGGATAATTACGATTGTCCTTCCTTACAGGTAAGTCGTCCAATCTGTTAATTCTTTTTACTTTATCATACGCAGTATGTAAAGTATTGTAATCGTGCCGAAAAAAAAAATTGGGATTTTAGCGGAAATAGGTCTTTATGGGTCCCCTGAACATTTTTGACCAAGGTACAAAAAAATGTCTGTGTGTGTGTGTGTGTGTGTGTGTATGTGTGTGTGTGTGTGTGTGTGTGTGTGTGTGTGTGTGTGTGTGTGTGTGTGTGTGTGTGTGTGTGTGTGTGTGTGTGTGTGTGTGTGTGTGTGTGTGTGTGTGTGTGTGTGTGTGTGTGTGTGTGTGTGTGTGTGTGTGTGTGTGTGTGTACCCAATTTTTGTTAATTCATTTTCGGAGAAACTACTAAAGGTATCGGCACGGAACTTCATATTTAGAAGTTTCATGACCAAACTTAGAGTTGAATAGCTTTTGGTTCAAAAGGGTCCAAAGGAACTGGGTGTTTACTCTAAGCCTTTTTCAAGGATTTTAGAAATCAGCCGCCATTTCTGTAATTTCGTCAAAATAGTTAAATAATAAATTAAAGCAGAGGAAATTTTGAATAATTTATGCCTATGACATTATTTGGTAAAATTAATAGTTTAGCTTATTAGTTTATTCTAAGCCTTTTTCAAGGATTTTGGAAATGAGCCGCCATTTCTGTAATTTCGACAAAATAGTTAATTAATAAATTAAAGTAGAGGAAATTTTGAATAATTTATGCCTATAACATTTTTTGGTAAAATTAATAGTTTACCTTCAAGAGCAAATTCTATTTGATCGAGATCGGTCGCATCTGCATTGATATGAAATTACATAGTAGCCAGGATTTTGACAAATATTTTTTTGTGTTGTCACATTCGAAAACAGCTGATCTCATCAGAGGTTGGAGAACCACTATGGAACGTGCCGCTGTAGTGCGCAAAATTATAAAATACAAATTTTAAATAAAATAAGATCACCAATTTGATTGTTTGTTGATAAGAAATATCAACCCGTCTTTATATCTAATTCTATGTGGTATGGATGTGTCATGAACAAATATAAATCTGTCAGAATTTGAATTACCTTTTTAAGGTGCGTTTTCATTAGTGGTAATGGCAGTGGTAGCAGACGCCGTTATAGTATTTCCAATAGAAAATTGCTAGTGACTCATGTTTATGTACATGCAAACTAATATGTGTCATTATCACGATATGTAAGAAATACTATAATTTCGTAATCTACCACCGCCATTAGCTACCATTACCTACCAATCGGAACGCACCTTTCGTCAAAGTGGTACCAACCTAGCATTTACTATACAGAAATAATTTATTTTTACTTTATCATACGCAGTATTATAAAGTATTGTAATCGTGCCGAAAAAAAAAATTGAGATTTTAGCGGAAATAGGTCTTTTTGGGTCCCCTGAACATTTTTGACCAAGGTCCAAAAAAATGTCTGTGTGTGTGTGTGTGTGTGTGTGTGTGTGTATGTCTGTGTGTGTGTGTAAACGATTTTTGTGGCGACGATTCCGGAGAAACTACTAAAGGTATCGGGACGAAAGTTCATATTTAGAAGTTTTATGACCAAACTTAGAGCTGAAAAGCTTTTGGTTCAAAAGTATCCAAAGGAACCGGCTATTTACTCTTAGCATTTTTCAACGATTTTGCAAATGAGCCGTCATTTCTATAATTTCATCAAAATAGATAAATAATAAATTAAAGTAGATGAAATTTTGTATAATTTATGCCTATAACATTTTTTGGTAAAATTAATAGTTTAGCTGCAGGAGCAAATTCTATTTGATCGAAATCGTGTCTGCATTAATACTAAGTAGCCAGGATATTTTGAAGCTTCTGACAGTATTTGGAACGTCAGCGTTTGCGAAACGTCAATTCAACACGTAAATGCATGGAGAATTGCCATGAGGAGCTAGGTGAAACAATATTGAAACAATATTGAAAAACTATATTTCGAGTGCGGATACCAATGTTATGTTTTCGCGAATAAATACAAGAAAGATTGTAAGACGGTATGTTAACCTTAAAACTTATTTGGAATATTGAGCATAATTCTTTATGAAGCACTGAAGACGGCGTAAAACTCGAAAATATAGTATGCTAGAAGCCAATATAATATATTAATCATCAGAACCAGAACCTTTTTACTTTATCATCCGTAGTATGACAACACTCCATATTTAGAAGCTTTCTGTTGAACCAAGTGTCCAAAGGAACTGGAGGTTTAGTCTTAGCATTTTTGAAAGATATTGCAAATAAGCCACTATATCTGGAATTTCGTCGAAATAGTTAAATAATAAATTAAAGTAGAGGAAATCTGAATAATTTATGATTATGACATTTTTTGGTAAAATTAATAGTTTAGCTACATGAGCAAATTCTATTTCATCGAGATCGCTCGTACTGCGTATAAACTAGTTAGCCAGGATTTGTCAGATATTGTGATTCTAATGAAAGTAGGTAGTGTCAAATGCTGATGTTTTGACATTACCTACTGTAAATATAATCAAAATATCTCTAGTCTAGTTCTAGTAGGTAGTTTTATTAATGCAGACATGGCCGATCTCGATCAAATAGAATCTTATGCAGCTACACTATTAATTTTATATATGGTATGATAAAGTCATGTGCCTGGCCACATCAGATTTTTTTTTTTTAAATACGTATTTCTTAAAAAGCAACACAATAAACGTTGATGTCGCTCCTGCCAAAAACTAGATACCGCGACTCGCTCATATGCGACGGCGACACTGCGCCATCGGTGACGCGCCGTATCACCGCTCGTCGCGCTATTCCGTACTTTCGGCATTTGTGACATAAATAACTATTATTCTAATGACGTAGTGTAGGTAGTGTCAAATGCTGATGCTTTGACAATACCTACGATTTGTCTCTATAGAATAGATTCTCATGCAGCTAAACTACATATTAATTTTATATTTTGTATGATAAAGTCATGTGCCTGGCCACATCAGATTTTTTAAAATAAAGGTGTAATAATCAAAAAATCTTCAACACAAAAACCCCAACTGGAGCTTGGTTACAGACCGCCGTCGTTGCCAAGCAACGCCAACAAAATGCACTTGGATCAAGCGGCGCCCGCAGGTTAGGTTTGCCATTTAACCAAATAAACCTTTATTGTGGTTGATTGTGGATGTAAAATGCCGTTTACCAATAACGAAAAGCGTGATATAACAAGGGTTCTTTACTGTTCTCTGAGAAATGTCGGATCGTACAATATTCCTAACATTGGACGAAAATTTAGCGGACCATGGATAGTTTAGTAAACCCTGCAATTCTTATAATCCTCATGGAAATGTTGAAACTGATCAAAGAGGTATTTTAGAAATGGTAACCGTTAAATTACCATAGTTTGCAATGCTTCAACTACTGGATTTTAGATAAATGACGATCCTCGGATTTCTAAGCGGGAAGTAGCCCTTAATTTGGAATTGCCGCAAACACGTGTTTACAGACCATTACGAACAAAGAAATTGAAACCGTACAAACCCCACACAAGTCCAACTTTGCAATTGTACGAAATTAATTTAAATCAACAATTTCCAAATCGCTGGAGTGGTAATGGTGGAGTGGTGGATCCCCTGATTTAAGTCCTCTGGACTATTTTCTTTGGCAAACTGTGAACGACGAAATTTTTCACGTTACTCGCAGAAATATCGACGATCTGTGGGATCGAATAACAAATGCATTATTTTAATAAATAATGGGAACATGGTATACATTGTGGAAATGAGAAAAGCACGACTATCGGAAAATGCCAAAATTCAACATTGCGCCCATAAGAAAAACAAACGTTGGCCATGGTTACGCCGCCATCTTTGATGTTATTTCAAATTAAAAAATGACACTGCATTCCTTGTTAGAAAGTTCCTGTAGCTAAATTTGGTTTTGAATAAAAAATTAAAAACGATATCTTAACATTTCAGTTTTTTGTGGATGTCTTCGAAACGAATAATGATTGCTTAAATTTCTTTTCAGATATTTGATTAGCACAAAAATACGAAACTTTGCCAAATTTAAACATAGGCTCTATCTCCACTAATAAGCGAGATCCCCATGGTGAGGCTCGAAATTAAATCACCCGGTGTTGTAAAAAAAATATACCTATAAACGAGGCTATTTTTTCTCGCGCTAGAGTGGCATTACCCCATAATGTCAATAATTTCACATGTCGGTCAAAGAGTAACCGCATCACAATCATATCGCAACTAGCTCATGTCACTTTTAATAGCTCAGAGAGATCCGCTGATTAAATAAAAAATCTGATGTGGCCAGGCACATGACTTTATCATACAATATATAAAATTAATAGTTTAGCTGCATGAGAATCTATTCTATAGAGATAATTCGTAGGTATTGCGGCGCGTCACCGAAGGCGGAGTGTAGCCGTCGCATATGAGCGAGTCGCGCTATCTAGTTTTTGGCAGGAGCGACATCAACGTTTATTGTGTTGCTTTTTAAGAAATACGTATTAAAAAAAATATTATTTCTGTATAGTAAATGCTAGGTTGGTACCACTTTGACGAAAGGTGCGTTCCGATTGGTAGGTAATGGTAGCTAATGGCGGTGGTAGAATACGAAATTATAGTATTTCTTACATATCGTGATAATGACACATATTAGTTTGCATGTACATAAACATGAGTCACTAGCAATTTTCTATTGGAAATACTATAACGGCGTCTGCTACCACTGCCATTATCACTAATGAAAACGCACCTTAAAAAGGTAATTCAAATTCTGACAGATTTATATTTGTTCTGTTGAAGTATTCAACAATAATTGTTTTTGGTTTAAATGGACAGACGGTTTTCATGGATACTAAATATGATTCTATCCACCAATGATCTATCGACTGAGGGAAACTCGATGCGACGGTGTTTCTGTCCAGCGTTTTTATTGGTTTGTCTAGTTTTTCAGTCTGACAGATAATAAAAGTCAGATAACACATGTATTCTCTTTTTGTAATACTATTACCGGTTGATTAAATAGTTTTTTCTACGATGAATTGGTATTTTATTATCTCTAAATCGAACAGGTTATGGGCCCAGACACGTTAGCTCACCTGTAAGAGATAATAAATTAAGGGTACAATCGCGCGTACGTGTAGTGTTCGCGGAAGGTCTAGAAAACCGGTATAATGGCGGAAAGTGCGAAATATAACGTCGATAAGTTAAACGGACAGAACTACGAGTCATGGAACTATTTAGTGAAAATGTTACTAATAAACGCCGATTTATGGGACGTAGTATCGAGTAAACTACCGGCACAGGAGGCGCAAGATGCCAAATGGAAAAAGCAAAACGATAAGGCAATATCAACTATAGCCTTACTTGTCGACGTTAGTCAGTTGGTGCATATCATGGATAAGCAATACGCGCGTGACGCGTGGGAAGCACTAAAGGAGTATCACCAAAAATCAAGTTTATCTAGCATGGTGTTCCTATTAAAGCGGATTTGCAGGTTGACGCTAGAAGAAAATGGTGATATGGAAGCCCACATAAGTTTATTCTTGGAATTATTGCATAAATTGGCCGCCTTAGGAGAAGAAATTAAGGACAGGTTCGCAGCAGGGATTTTGCTGGGAAGTCTTCCAGAGTCGTACAGTTTCTTAATCACAGCGCTGGAAAGCAAGTCATTGAATGAATTCACGCTTGAGTTTGTTAAGAGTAAATTAATCGATGAGTACAGGAGACGTCAAGGAGCTCTTAGAATGCAGGAGGAGTCAGCCATGAAATCAGTATATAAGGGTGACAAAAATAATCGTGCAGCAAGCACAGATGCAAGGCTATGTTATTTTTGTAATGGGAAAGGCCATTTTAAACGGGATTGTTTTAAGTATAAGGCATTTATAAAGGCAAGAGCCAACACAGTTGCTGAAAGTAATACTGATGACGTTTGTTTTATGGTAAATTCGACACCAAACAACGTAAACAGGGATTCTGCTTCGTGGTATGTAGATTCAGGAGCTTCGAGTCACATGGTTAACTACAAGGAATTTTATACCCAATTTGACGATAGCAGGAAAGGCGTTGTGAGGTTAGCGGAGAAGGGCCAACACTCCAAGATTGATGGTATAGGATCGGGGATCATCGAGTGCACAAATAGTGGGGTTGTGAACGGTCTGAAAATCGATGATGTGTTGTTTGTACCTCAATTGGATTCAAATCTGCTTTCTGTGAAAAAACTAACAAGTGCGGGCTATCGCGTGCAGTTCGATAACAATGAATGTAAAATCGATTTACGCGGAAAATTGATAGCGAGTGCGAGCCCAGCACCTGATTTGTACAAGTTTTCAACCGTGCAGCGGGCACTGAGCGCCGTTAATGAACACTCCAGAGACTGTCAGCATACATGGCATCGACGATTTGGGCACAGGGACATGGAAGCTATCAGGCACCTGATGGAAAGAAAAATGGCATCCGGTATTATTATTAGGGATTGTAGGATTAGGGAAACTTGTAATTGCTGCGTACAAGGTAAGATTATTCGTAAGAGTTTCCCAAAAGTTTCTCAGAATAACACTTTTAACATACTTGACTTAATACACACAGATGTTTGTGGACCCATGAAGACCGTTACTCCAGGGGGTAAGCGTTACATTCTTACTTTAATTGATGATTTTTCAAGGTATACAATTGTATATTTAATGAAGCATAAGAACGAAACTCTAAAATATATTAAGGAGTATATTGAGCTAATGAGTAATCAGTCAGGCAGGGTTCCAAAGGCTATTAGATCGGATAGGGGTGGCGAGTATGTGAATAATGCTTTAAGGGAATACTTAAAGGGTAAGGGCATAAAAATACAGTACACCGCTGGGTACTCTCCAGAGCAAAATGGGGTTGCTGAGAGGAAGAATAGGTCGCTAGTTGAGATGGCTAGGTGTATGTTAATTGATGCAGATTTACCAAAGAAATTTTGGGGTGAAGCAATAGTTACGGCCAATTATTTGCAAAATCGATTACCTACCCAGTCAAAACAAAAAACACCTTTTGAGTTATGGCACAAAATTAAACCTGACGTGTCGAGTTTGCAGATATTTGGGTCTAAAGTTTATAGTCACATTCCAAGGGAACTAACTAAAAATAAATTTGATAAAAAAGCGGAGTCTCTAGTTTTCGTGGGATATTCTGATGAATCCAAAGCATTTAGATTGTTAAATAAAGATACAGGGCGTATAAAGATTAGTCGTAGTGTGGTGTTCCCTGAAAGTAATATGCACTATACTGAAGAAAATAATGTAAGAAAGGAAGAAAAGAAAGAATTTTTCCGGGAAGTACACTTTTATTTCACAAAGGAACAACAGAAAAATGAACCAAACAGCGCAGAACAAAATGAGGTCGCAGATTTCGAAAACATCGAGGAAGTAGAAGAAACTACGGAAGATGTAGTACTTCTCTAGGTTCAGATACGGTACAATCTTACCACAATGATCACAGCTATCAACCAAGCGAAGAGGAACCTGACATTAATGACAGGGGTAACCGTACAAAATCAAATAGAGTAAATAAAGGAGTTCCACCCAAGCGCTACACAGACGAGCGCTACACAGCGAAGTTAGTTGAATTACAAGAAATAGAGCCCAAAAACTTTAAAGAAGCTCTTGCCAGCAAAGATAGTGAGAAATGGATGAAAGCTATGCAGGAAGAATTTAAATCATTGAAGTACAACGAAACGTGGAACTTAGTACATGCACCGAAAGGAAAGAACATAGTATCATGTAAATGGGTCTTCAAGCTAAAGGCAGGTGAAGATAAAACTTCGAACAAGCACAAGGCACGACTGGTGGCGAGGGGTTTTAGTCAAAAATTCGGAGTTGATTACGACGAAGTATTCGCACCAGTGGTGCGGCAAGCAACTCTCCGAATATTGTTAACACAGGCATGGAGTCAAGATCTCATAATAAGGCATTTAGACGTAAAGACAGCCTTCTTAAACGGAGAACTGACAGAGGAGATATATATGGAACAACCTGAAGGGTTTGAAGGAGAAGACAAAAGTCTTGTTTGTAAATTAAACAAGAGTTTATACGGATTAAAACAGGCTGCCAGGATCTGGAATCAGAAACTTGATGAAATATTGACAAATCTTGAGTTTCGTAAAAGTAACATTGATGCATGTTTATATATTAAGATTGTTGATAACCAAAGGGTTTACATAATAATATACGTAGATGATATATTGATCGCAGCAAAAGATACTCAAGTAATTGACTCAATTGAAGAAGAACTTAAACAACATTTTGAGATAACTAGTTTAGGGTTATTGAAGAATTATTTAGGTATAAGTATTGTAAAAGACGATCAAGGAATATACAGTTTAAATCAAGCGGCGTATATAGACAAACTGTTAAACAAGTTTGGGATGATGGATTCCAAAATATCAAATATACCATTGGATGTTGGGTATTATAAACTGGACCGACTGGAACCTATGAAGAATAGTGAAATATACCAACAATTGATCGGAGGATTGCTATACATTGCAGTGAACACGAGACCAGATATATTGGCTAGTGTAACCATACTAAGTCAACACAATAAAGATCCAAAAGAATTGGATTGGAATGAAGCAAAGAGAGTGTTGAGATATTTAAAAAAGACTAGAAATAAAAGACTTGTATTAGGTGAACCCAGGTCAGATAGTGTATTGTATGGGTATGTAGACGCTGATTGGGCGGAAGATAAAGGGAATAGAAAATCGAATAGCGGCTACATATTTATATTGCAGGGTGCTCCTGTTAATTGGGGATGCAGAAAACAGAGTTGTGTGTCACTATCGTCGACTGAAGCTGAGTACATAGCATTGGCCGAAGGATGTCAAGAAGCAATCTGGTTAAAGCATGTGATAAGGGAATTTGTAGAATTGGAACCGAAAGTAGTTATGTACGAAGACAACCAAAGCTGTCTAAAGCAACTGGAAAACCATAAATTCAGTAATCGAACAAAGCATATTGACACAAAATATCACTTTGTGAGGGAATTGTATGAAACGCGAGTTTTTGATTTTCAGTATTGTCCGACTGAGGACATGGTAGCTGATATGTTAACCAAGCCGCTAAGTAGGTTAAAGTTGGAATACTTAAGTGCCAGGGGTGGTCTGTCTGACTGATTGAGGAGTAATTATAGTTGAGAGGGGGTGTTGAAGTATTCAACAATAATTGTTTTTGGTTTAAATGGACAGACGGTTTTCATGGATACTAAATATGATTCTATCCACCAATGATCTATCGACTGAGGGAAACTCGATGCGACGGTCTTTCTGTCCAGCGTTTTTATTGGTTTGTCTAGTTTTTCAGTCTGACAGATAATAAAAGTCAGATAACACATGTATTCTCTTTTTGTAATACTATTACCGGTTGATTAAATAGTTTTTTCTACGACGAATTGGTATTTTATTATCTCTAAATCGAACATGTTCATGACACATCCCTACCAACATACTAAAATAAAACTACACTCATCGCTATACTTTATTTATAATTTTCTCTATGTATCATTTTTAGAATTAGATATAAAGACGGGTTGATATTTCTTATCAACAAACAATCAAATTGGTGATCTTATTTTATTTGAAATTTGTATTTTATAATTTTGCGCACTACAGCGGCACGTTCCATAGTGGTTCTCTAACCTCTGATTGCCTCCAAGAATGATAGAATAGAAGATTACGGCTTGCGCAGGTTGTCATTAATTTCTGAGCGAGTTTGACAATCAGCTGATGTTTTAGTCTAGTGTGACGTCATAACAATCATAGCATTATACTTGACGAAAACATACCTTGACAACCGATTGTTTTTTCATATAACCTAACTAATCACTCACATCAATTGTTGACATGTTCGTCATATGTTCGTTGACAAAATATATGTCACTTTGACACTTTGTTTTGACAGCAAGTCTGGTGTGACGTATATGCGCAGAACGAAACGATTTTGGTACGCCGATCGGCGAAATCTCTGTTTCGATCATTCTTGGATTGCCTCTGATGAGATCAGTTGTTTTCGAATGTGACAACACAAAAAAATATTTGTCAAAATCCTGGCTACTATGTAATTTCATATCAATGCAGATGCGACCGAACTCGATCAAATAGAATTTGCTCTTGAAGGTAAACTATTAATTTTACCAAAAAATGTTATAGGCATAAATTATTCACAATTTCCTCTTCTTTCATTTATTAATTAACTATTTTGTCGAAATTACAGAAATGGCGGCTGATTTCTAAAATCCTTGAAAAAGGCTTGGAGTAAACACCCAGTACCCTTTTGTACCCTTTTGAACCAAAAGCTTTTCAACTCTAAGTTTGGTCATGAAACTTCTAAATATGAAGTTCCGTGCCGATACCTTTAGTAGTTTCTCCGGAAATGTATTAACAGAAATTGGGTACACACACACACACACAGAAATTTTTTTGTACCTTGGTCAAAAATGTTCAGGGGACCCATAAAGACCTATTTCCGCTAAAATCTCAAAAAAATTTTTCGGCACGATTACAATACTTTACATACTGCGTATGATAAAGTAAAAAAACTTGGTTTTTGTGGTTTAGTTTTTGTTGTTCATACATAGTATTTAAGTTGCCGTGCCGTTAGGAGTTTTTTATAGGTATGTTTTATTATTTAATTATTAAGACTATATAAAAGGATGTTCAAGTTGCTGTTCTGTTTGTTAACACAGTTTTTTATGGGTACGTTATCTTGAAGAAGATTTATTTTATTATTTAATCCAAAAATATATATTTTTAGTTTTATCTTATTATTTTAGTTTTTTGCCGTGTCGTTAGATGATTTTCATTATAGGTACGTTATTTTACGAAGGTAAAAATGACATGAGTTACACCATTTTGATTGTGTATTGCATTTTATTTCTGTTTAATTAATTTGATTTTTGCCTGCTGTTAATAAATTGTGATTTGATTTTGTAGTGATTTTTTTATTTAATTTACTTTTGTTGGATATTAAAATTTTATTTTGTTAGTTATTTTTGTGGTTGCTTTTTGCCATATTATATTCTTATTATATTTATTCTTATTATTATATTCATATTATATCAGTGTAATACTGTTTAATGGATGCAATAAATGATATGATGTGAATATACCTACATTTTTAAATTATCGTTTCATTTATTTGGTGCTGAATTATGTCAAGATTGAAATCCAACGTAAGTATAGTGGAACGGTAGTGTGTCAAACATAAGCTAAAAAATACATGTAAGTGTGCACAGTAGTTAGAGGATCATCTCGGCAACGTAAGCTAATTAATGTTGGTCTTGTCCCCGTTTTCAAGGCCTCTATGTTACTACTACTGGTACTAATACAATAATATTTATTATGGTTATACAATCATATTTCAATTAAATATAATAATACACGTTTTATTGTAGACTAGCTTATTTGCTTAGGAATTAAACGCTATTGATTTCGATTATTAAATTACTCTCTTCAGGCGTATAAACGTCAATGTATAATATTAATAGTACGTATTAAAATAAAAAATCTGATGTGGCCAGGCACATGACTTGATCATACAATATATAAAATTAATAGTTTAGCTGCTTGAGAATCGATTTTATTGAGACAAATCGTAGGTATTGTCAAAGCATCAGCATTTGACACTAGCTACACTACGTCATTAGAATAATAGTTATTTATGTCACAAGTACCAAAAGTACGGAATAGCGCGACGAGCGGTGATGCGGCGCGTCGCCGTAGCACGTGAGCGCGTCACGCGATCTAGTTTTTGGCCGGAGAAACATGTATTTAAAATAAAATAAATAAAAATGGTTATATTTCTGTAGGAAATGTTAGGTTGGTACCACTTTGACGAAACGTCAAGTTTAAAAAGCTAATTCAAATTCTGACAGATTTATATTTGTTCATGACACTGTAGATGTCACATCCGTACCAACATACTAAAATAAAACTACAGTTATCGCTATACTTTTCTACTCAATTTATCGTTTTTAGAATTAGATATAAAGACGGGTTGATATTTCTTATCAACAAACAATCAAATCTTATTTCATTATTTCATTATTTCATGAAATTTGTATTTTGTAATTTGCCGCACTACAGCGGTAACGTTCCATAGCGGTTCTACAACCTCTGATGAAATCAGCTCTTTTCGAGTGTGACAGCACAAAATAGTATATTATTCTATGAGCAAGTAATGTAAGCAATTTCTCACGAGAACGAAGTTTGCAGCACTCGCCTACGGCTCGTGCTGCAAAGCGTTCGAGTGAGAAATTGCCATTACTTGCGAATGGAATACTGTTCCTTTTCTACGACCATGCAACGTAATTTTATAAATTATTTTTTGTGCATATAGGGACAGCTGTATGTCACTATGACGGTTTACAGGATTTTGACAGATTAAAATTGTTTGGTGCGCCTTGTCACTTAGCGACGTTGTCAATCCCTTGAAAATATCGCTAAGCAGTGTATCAACAATTTGGAAATGAAAAATCCAGACCTGTGATTGGTTCTAAAGCCGTGATGAATGAAATATTTCTCACTACTGGCGGGGTATGAGGAGCCAGGAATGAAATATTTGTCATGTGTGTGGGGAATGGTTAGTATTACTTATCATAAATTGCCATGATAATTCCTCAATAGGAGTAGAAAATAGTATATTATTCTATGAGCAAGTAATGTAAGCGATTTCTCACGAGAACGAAGTTTGCAGCACGAGCCGTAGGCGAGTGCTGCAAAGCGTTCGAGTGAGAAATTGCCATTACTTGCGAATGGAATACTATACTTTTTCTACGACCATGCAACGAAATTTTATAAATTAATTTTTGTGCATATAGGGACAGCTGTATGTCACTATGACGGTTTACAGGATTTTGACAGATTAAAATTGTTTGGTGCACCTTGTCACTTAGCGACGTTGTCAATGCCTTGACAATGTCGCTAAGCAGTGTATCAACAATTTGGAAATGAAAAATCCAGAGCTGTGATTGGTTCTAAAGCCGTGAGGAATAAAATATTTCTCACTACTGGCGGGGTATGAGGAGCCAGGAATGAAATATTTGTCATGTGTGTGGGGAATGGTTAGTATTACTTATCATAAATTGCCATGATAATGAATGCATTCCTCAATAGGAGTAGAAAAAAATATTTGTCAAAATCCTGGCTACTATGTAGTTTCATATCAATGCAGATGCGACTGATCTCGATCAAATAGAATTTGCTCTTGCAGCTAAACTATTAATTTTACCCAAAAATGTCATAGGCATAAATTATTCAAAATTCACTTACTTTAATTTATTGTTTAACTATTTTGACGATATTCCGGCTCATTTGCAAAATCCTTGAAAATGGCTTCGAATAAACTACCAGTTCTTTTGGACCCTCTTGAACCAAAAGCTTTTCAGCTCTAAGTTTGGTCATAAAACTTCTAAATATGAACTTTCGTCCAGATACCTCTAGTAGTTTCTCCGGAATCATCGCCACAAAAGTATTTTGTACTTTGCCGCACTAGAGCGGCTACGTTCCATAGCGGTTCTCCAACCTCTGATGAAATCAGCTGTTTTCGAGTGTGACAGCCATAGACATTTCTGTGGTGACAGCACAAAAAAATATTTGTCAAATCCAGGCTACTATGTACTTTCATATCATGCAGATGCGACCGATCTCGATCAAATAGAATTTGCTCTTGAAGCTAAACTATTAATTTTACCAAAAAATGTCATAGGCATAAATTATTCAAAATTTCGTCTACTTTAATTTATTATTTATCTATTTTGACGAAATTACAGAAATGACGAAAATCGTTGAAAAATGCTAAGAGTAAATAGCCAGTTCCTTTGGACCATTTTGAACCAAAAGCTTTTCAGCTGTAAGTTTGGTCATAAAACTACTAAATACGCACTTTCGTCCCGATACCTTTAGTAGTTTCTCCGGAATCGTCGTCACAAAAATCGTTTACACACGCACACACACACACACACACACACACACACACACACACACACACACACACACACACACACACACACACACACACACACACACACACACACACACACACACACACACACACACACACACACACACACACACACACACACACACACACACACACACACACACACACACACACACACACACACACACACACACACACACACACACACACACACACACACACACACACACACACACACACACACACACACACACACACACACACACACACACACACACACACACACACACACACACACACACACACACACACACACACACACACACACACACACACACACACACACACACACACACACACACACACACACACACACACACACACACACACACACACACACACACACACACACACACACACACACACACACACACACACACACACACACACACACACACACACACACACACACACACACACACACACACACACACACACACACACACACACACACACACACACACACACACACACACACACACACACACACACACACACACACACACACACACACACACACACACACACACACACACACACACACACACACACACACACACACACACACACACACACACACACACACACACACACACACACACACACACACACACACACACACACACACACACACACACACACACACACACACACACACACACACACACACACACACACACACACACACACACACACACACACACACACACACACACACACACACACACACACACACACACACACACACACACACACACACACACACACACACACACACACACACACACACACACACACACACACACACACACACACAAAAATGCTAAGAGTAAATAGCCGGTTCCTTTGGATACTTTTGAACCAAAAGCTTTTCAGCTCTAAGTTTGGTCATAAAACTTCTAAATATGAACTTTCGTCCCGATACCTTTAGTAGTTTCTCCGGAATCGTCGCCACAAAAATCGTTTACACACACACACACACACACACACACACACACACACACACACACACACACACAGACATTTTTTTGTACCTTGGTCAAAAATGTTCAGGGGACCCATAAAGACCTATTTCCGCTAAAATCTCAATTTTTTTTTCGGCATGATTACAATACTTTACATACTGCGTATGATAAAGTAAAAGCTACATAATACTAAACTAAAATAAGTGTATCTGTATCATTTGTTGGTCCACTCCTGCCTGCAACTTTGTCAAAGAGAATATGTTGTTGCCTATTCTCATACTTTTTTGTGTTTAATATGCACGAAATACAAATAAAGATCACTCTCAATGCTTGTCTGGACATAAGTCATAGTTTGACAGTTACGTATTTGGTAAGTTATACACTTATTCATGTTTAGAATGTTGTGTCCAAACCACACAATGGCATGTAAAGATCGAACCCCAAACATTAAAATATGCAACGTTGGGTGCCAATATATCACCTACGCAGTAGCGGTCGGAAATTCGTCCAATAATTGATTATATGTTTAATTTTTATACCACGCATGCAACAGAGTTTAAAAAAAAGATAGTAAAATACAAATTATAAATAAAAAATACAAAACCTAATAATTACATTACCTTATTACTATTAGTTATAACTAGAGACCGGACAATTTAGGACACCATTGGCGTGCCGCACTTATTTTCACTGGGGTATTTTTTATTACCTATACTGCCGTATTAGCACAGACGTAGGTATATGTACGATTGGTGTCGTTTCTTTTTAGATAGAAAAATCTCATGTGGCCAGGCACATGACTTTATCATACCATATATAAAATTAATAATTTATCTGCTTGAGATTCTGTTTGGTCGAGATCTTTCGTGTCTGTATTAAAATAAACCTATTTACCAGGACTTGACAGATATTTTCAGTAGGTATTGTCAAAACGACAAAACGTCATTAGAATTACAATATCTGTCAAGTCCAGGCTAACTGGTATCATATTAATGCAGACACGACCAAATAAAATGTGCTCATGCAGCTAAATTTATAACTTATAACACATTACATACATTACATTTAAATAAATACAAAATAACTTACATAATACTTACATTACAGACAATCATGGTACGGTACCAGTACGCTTTGATTTTTAGATCGTTTTGATAATGGGATATGCAGGTGCGTGCCGACGTGACGAATTAACAAGAATGTCTGTTGACGATATTGACTACAAGGGTGATGCAATTCTAATTTCTATTCCGCACACAAAAGCAGATACAGCAAGAAAATTTGTAATCGCCTAGCCACTATGGAAAGGGTTAATAAATAAATATGCCAACCTTCGTCCGAATGATATAAACAGCAAACGTTTTTAGGTTAAGGTAAGGTAAGGTAAGGTAAGGTAAGGTAAGGTAAGGTAAGGTAAGGTAAGGTAAAGTAATGTAAGGTAAGGTAAGGTAAGGTAAGGTAAGGTAAGGTAAGGTAAGGTAAGGTAAGGTAAGGTAAGGTAAGGTAAGGTAAGGTAAGGTAAGGTAAGGTAAGGTAAGGTAAGGTAAGGTAAGGTAAGGTAAGGTAGAGTAAGGTAAGGTAAGGTAAAGTAAAGTAAATTTTATTGATCTCTTGTACTCATATTATACTCATAAACAACGAGAATCAAATGCAATGAAATAAAAATCAATATAAATCGAAATCCAGTAAATGAAAACAAATGAAAATCAATACAAATTAAAAACTAATATAACAACAAACACAAAAAAGAGACCTAGGGCAAAGAATTCATTCAAGCTGTATACTGGGTGCTCTAACAATAATAATTTTAATTTTCTTTTAAATAAATGAAATGGAAGTATGTACTTTTAAAACATCTGGAAGGTGGTTATATATTCGCACTCCATTCACTCTCGGAGAGCGAGATGTTGCTTTAAGTCTGTGGCGCGGAACAACCAGATTGTTGTTTCGAATGTCGTAGCTGTGGTTTTGTTTTGTAAATGTTTGA
The DNA here is from genome assembly GCA_964023965.1 of Melinopterus prodromus. Lineage (NCBI taxonomy): Eukaryota > Metazoa > Arthropoda > Insecta > Coleoptera > Scarabaeidae > Melinopterus > Melinopterus prodromus. The sequence goes on from OZ030394.1 coordinate 36,595,060, forward strand.
TAATTACTATGAATATAGCATGCTACCTCTGTTATGTGTAAAGCAATGACAGTCATAATTCTCAGACTCTTAAATAGTGGACGACATGAGGTTGCTTGAGGTATACCCATCATACACCTCAGCGTTGCTTTTTGGGCTGTTAGCACAGTTGATGCGCTTGTTGACGAACCCCGCAGCATTATCACGTATGCAAGCGTACTCTGTACTTCGGTGTAATATATAAGTTTTAAAATGTTAAGATTCAATATATTTCGTAAGTATCATAATTTTAAAGGTGCTTGACTAATCTTTTTTGCCAGATTCGTACAGTGAAGGTCCCACTTTAGGGTGTTTGCTACTTGTATACCCAGAAATTTTATGGACTGTTCTGTGCCCACTGTGAGGTTGTCTAGGTTAGTATTAAAATGCGTATCGCCATAGTTATTATTGAAAATAAGTCGCTTAGCTTTAGCCACGCTTAGCGATAGGGAATTCGCAGAAAACCACTCGCTTGCCCTATCGAAGCAGAGCCGTGCGCCATCGTCTATGTCGTTTATGTCCCTTGCTACAGAAATTGTAGTATCATCAGCGTAATTAACGACAAAGTATTACCTCAAAAAGAACGCAATATCGTTGATAAAAACGGAGAACACCAGCGGAGCCAGGATCGAGCCTTGTGGTACACCTGTAGTCATTGGCAGAATGGCAGAATTGATCTCTTGTACACAACCGGCTGAAACGTATTTTAGTTGTACGAATTGGTATCTTTCACAGATATAGGACGAGAGCCAATCAAGTGCTACACCTCGGAAACCAAAGAATTCTAATTTTTTTAGCAAGAGATCGTGCTGGACACAATCATAAGGCTTGCTTAAGTCGCAAAAGAAGGCGAGCAGCACCAATCGCTCCTCCCAGTCGCTTAATATTTTGTTGTACAAATCCATCACTGCGGTGGTTGTAGATATGTTTTTGCGAAAACCATGCTGGTGATTACCAATTAAGCCTTGCTTATTTATAAAACTTTGAATCCTTTCTAACATTGCATATTCAAAAAGTCTAGACCGACTAGAAACTAAGGATATGGGACGATAGTTATCGAGTGTGCCCTTGTCGCCCTTATTAAATAGTGGTATCGTGCGCGCCGTCTTGAGATCTTTAGGAAATCGGCCTAGCTGAAATGAACTATTTATTAACCATGTTATTGGTTCAACAAGTTGGTGCTGTAACGAAATAGCGTTCCATTTCATTATTTATAAATGTAAATATTAAGTTAAGTACGTCAATCCGCATTAATCCGTATAGCCGTACAGTTTCACATTTAAACAGTCAGCCGTGACTGGTTTGTTTGAAGTTACTAGGGTTTCTGTTTGTATTGTACCGATTTGTATGTAATGTAGCACGTATCGACGGGTATATAAAGCGCCAAACACGCGTCAAAGGTCAGTTCGGTCAGTTCCTCTCGAGAGATTATCCGGACTAGTCATGGACTAGTGGCCTAATGGCCCATGTGCTGGCAGTCGACCCGCCGAGAAGACCAGTTGTCATCAAGCGTTCACCCAGACCAGTTGGCCCATGTGCTGACGGTCGATCCACCCAGAAGATCGGTATCCACCAGGTGCTCACCCGGACCAGTTGGCATGCGTGCTGACGGTCGATCCGCCCCGGAGACCAGTATCCTCCAGGTACCCAACCGGATCAGTTGGCCCACGTACTGACGGCCGATCCGCCAAGATCCTAGGTACTCCCTTTTTTCTCCCTTTTCACCGCTATTCGTACCCCCAATAAATGCCGAGGTAGTAGTATTCTTTATTTTTTTTTATTTATAATTTATGATTTTCTCCGTTGTAAATAAATTCTATTCAATTTACTCCTTGAGATTTATTTAAACGTCGAACCATTGGACCTTAACAGAGTCACCTTTTAAAAGGGAATTGATAAATTTATTAAATTTATTGTGCGACAACCCAACCGTAGAAAAGTAGCCGTCGCATAATTGGCGCCCGAGCAGGGACTTCGTTAAATAAGAAAATCTTTCCGACCGCAAAATGCCGAATTCAGAGGCCGCTTCAACGTCCGAAGAAATGCCCAAGAAAGCTAACGTACCCGTATCCTGGGTCTATTCGTTACCGAAAGCCGAGTTGGAAGTCATTCTAAGTGGATTAGGGATGGATTGTACTGGAACTCTAGACGAGTTACGCAAAAAAATGCAGGGAATACCTGAAAGGCTAGGGGACGGCCGAACCGGAGGAAGAAGTTGAGCACGCCAAATATTTTCACCAGCGACAATCCGACTGCAGTGACGTGTGATCGTGTACGAAAATGGGGTATATATTTCAACGGGGAAAGTGACGCAATATCTTTCCTAGAGAGAATCAAAGAACTTCAAGAATGTTAGCGATCACGGACGCTGAAATGTTGGGCGCTCTACCAAAGCTATTTCGCGGAAAGGCGCTACTTTGGTATAGAAATAACAAAGGCTTGTGGAAATCTTGGAGTGATTTCACAGAAGATTTTGGAAAAGAAAAGATGGTTAAAACTGACTAGCGTAATTTTTGTATATTTTATCAAAACTATTTGCTTTATCTTAGTTTAATACATGCTGTACCAACTACCAGTGAGTTATTAATAAGTATAAATAGTTATAATAGTCTGTAAATTCTTGATCGTACGTATTTACTCAAAGATGTGTTACATTGTTAAAAAAAAATGCTAGCTTCTAATAAATGGGTGTTGTGCTATGTAAAAAGGCTATTATTATGTAAAACAAAATGCGTTGGATTTTAATAAAACGCATATAGCATTTGGCGACCCAATCAGAATTCAGCTCTCATTATCGCTACGTGACCTAATGCACGGAGAAGTTTTATCCTGTTCAAACATGTTTTGAGATTGATTTCCGGTAATCGACAAAGCGACACCTTATGTATGTATGGTCGTTTAACTACGGTACACCTGAGTGTGTGTGTGAGAGAGACATGAACAAGGACCGCCGCCCCATAGGGGTCGGCTCGCTGACCCAGCTTTCGCCATACAGCATCCAGTATACGCCACCTAGCAAACATGTAGCTGCCCCCGAGAGTCCGTACTCCAGATGAAAGAGGCCATGGCTGGCATTTATAAATCAACTAAGTTCGTTTGTCTGCACCTATGGCACCATCACTCGCAGGCTCCCAAGACACAATTAAGACCTCGCACAATACAGACCAGCCATGGGGGCCCTCCTTCCCCTCGGTACTCGTGTTAGTCGGGCTGCCCCGACACCGTTGGACGAGTCGCCGGCGAGGCCACTTGCGCGAACCTCTACTCAACATCTGTACACACCGTAGAAGGGCGGCCATTCACCCACGGCATAGGAACCATGGTATAGGGTAGCCCCCGGTGGTTCTAGGGGAATACACCGAAGAGTTAGTGCAGCCCACAGCCTTGAATTACTCCAAGTACTCGTGTCTGATACCTTCCGGAATTCACGTTTGAGGAGTCACCGCCCGGAACGCTCACGCGTTATCCGTACCCATCGAGGTTAGAAAGGTTACCCTTTCATCGGAGGATGGGTGCACCGTCGACCACGCTTAAGCCGAGAACTCTACCACATGTCATCTCCCTCAACGGCATCTCATTACCCACAAAAGTGGGATAGGGTAGCTCCACATCAAGAAGGGTATAAACGTCATGTGGTCTATAGCGTCTATCCGCAATTGCCTTAATCCCTATTCGGATATACTAGATATCAGATCGTTAAGTACTCATATTGGCCAACTTCCGAAGGCCCCGAGATGAGTCACCGGTCGAGCACCAGATGCCTGGTATCCGTCCCTCACGTCTATTACTGCCTTGGTCGCCTTTACTGGTCAACCAGACACCTGGAATCGGTTGGACTTGAAACAAGACAGTTTTATGGTACCGCCTCGTGAGGTCTGCCAGCGGCCCGAAGAGAGTGTGAGAGAGAGAGCGAAATGGGGTTATTTTACAATAGTCTTTACTAATGGGGGGAATTATATCCGAATCCCTTGCGTGTATATTTATGGTCGGACGCCTGTTATCCGCTGTACCCCAATATACACAATTATAACCACAGAAATAGAAGAAAGTTTATCCTTTTATTTTGTAGCAATATTGCATAAAGAACCAATTATAATACACACGTGTGACAGAAATAATTGACAGATAACATAATCTCACATTGATATAAGGGATATGGCTATGTTTTTACCTTATTTATATTTATATGAGAGACCATTTTTTTCAGGTAGTCAAACTCAGGCTAAAAACACCTGCATTCTTCTCCGTATACACTATAGACAGTTAGGTATAATCCAGAAAAATAAAATTTAACAAATTGTAGCATTATAAATTTGATTAGGTAATTATTAATGCATATAAAATTATTATCGATATCTGAGCGCTTTAATTAATATATTCCCGATCTAATTAGATATACATAAATACTATAGACGAATCTAGAACAAATTGGTTTGTATACACTCACTCACAGCATTTCTTTTACCTAAACATGGGGGCTAATTTTTAATTAACATCAGGTTAAACACCCGATAGATTAGAATGACATAAATTATAGGTTGCGGAGTTCCTTTAATGTAGGAGAGCACGAGTGCGGTAAGGGGACAAAGGTCGTTGGAACGAATACGATCTCGGGGTGGTGGCGCCATCTGGTAGCATGCACATAGCACACACCTGAGTCATCACAACACGACAGCCCTAACTGATGGAGCGGAGTCCGGAAGTGTCGCAGGGGGCGGAGCCCTAGCTGGAGGGGCGCAGGGGGCGGAGCCCTAGCTGGAGGGGCGAGGGGGCCCACTATGAGCTTGACAACCTCTGGAGTTAGGCGCGTGACCCCTTGTTTGAGTACCACTGGACTTAGGGGTCATTCGAGGTCGTCTGTACACTCCCCGCTCCTACTTCCAGGGGTTGTATGTCTAAGCCATTATGAGCAAGTATTGCACAACCCCCACCTCGAAAAATTTCTTTGCCATAACTTGACACATGTACATAATTAAGCAAATTTACGGACATCATTTCGTTAGCCTTTATCCACATTTCTGGTTAACACACTATATACGGATTATAAAGCGTTAAATCAATTTTCAGTAACGAAATTTTTGAACTTAAACTTTGAATATTTAGCAAACACAAAATTATTCTTGAACTACTCGGGCTGCCTCGATCCATCTTCAGTTGTTGGACATTTGAGGCTGCATCACTGGCCGGTTATCTAAAAACTTGCAACGCACAAAGAAGCTTCTCACACCCACACCCTCTGGCTAAAAATCCGGATCCAAAATCCTATCTGCCAACGCTGCATCAACTTCCACCTTAAATGATGCGTATGACCAAGTATGACGGTCCTTTGGATTGTAATTGTTCACATTTAACGTTTGCATTCGGTATAATATTGGTGATGTAAGAAGTTACGTCTTCGTCCTGAATGAATCTGAACGTGAATGAATCTCCTGGGAATCGGTCTCGGTGCAGCTTTCAGTATTTTGGAGGACACTGTTGCAACGGTACCCACGCGAATGGAGTTGCTCTTTGACCGGGCGCCATCCACAAAAGTACGAAGTCCCCCAGCATGATATTCGGGCGGTGTAGTATGGCATTGTTGTGGTGCAGTTCTTTAAAACCAACTTCACGGTGAACAAAAGTAACTAGTTGGTATAGTCCATTTAATAACTAGGAGGAACTTTTCAAACGTGTTACTAGGATGACCTCGCCTGTGTTTGTCTGGATCCCAGACGGTTTTACATCTGGCAAATTTACGCTATCGCGCGCACTTTGAAATCTCTTTAGGTTAGGTACCAGGTAAACAGACCATAAACATACCTCAGTACCAGTTTTCCATTGTTTTGTGTGGTATTCGCGACTTTAGTTTCATTTTATCAGCAGCTTGTACAATAACTAAATTTGGATTCTGTGCCAAGTACAAGTTCAGTACAAGTTTCGCCCCCAAAAACGGGTAAAATGTTAGTAATGGCTCACATAACCTTAGCTGAAAAGCAAGGTATTTTAAATCTGTAAAAACAGATTGTAACTGACGAACCCCAAACGAAAAAACCCGCTGTGTAAAATTGTGGATACAATGGGTAAGTCAATTAATTGACAATTATATTGCTTTACTTTGTTTGTAGTGCCTGAACCTTTTTGGTTTCATCACAGGTTTCATTAAATTTTGATTTGATTTGTATTGTCTTTAAATATATCAATCCAAATTATACAGTTTTATTTTGTTTTATTTATAGGGGTAGCAAGAGCCAATGTGTACCGTGTAATAAAAGAGTACAAGGATACCGGAGAGATTTGCAACCCCAGAAGTGGGGGAGGCAGACCGCCAATGGCAACAAATGTTGACGACATTGAGAAAAATGCTATACGGCAAATAAAACAAGGCGTTTTTTTATAAAAATGAAATGCCGACGTTGTACAAAATTCTGAACAAAATTAAGCGTCATCCAGAACTTTCAACAATGTCTTGTTCGTCACTTTATACTACTATGAAGAAAATTAATTTCAAGTGAATACAGACACGAAGCGTGAGTCGTGCTACAACTACGAATAAGCGTGGCTTCATACTCATATGCCCACCAGCAATCTTTTCCTGTATATTTTTTTACAGATTTACCAAGAGAAACCGCAAGAGCATTCTACTGGAACGTGCCGATATAATTAAATATATACATTTCGAAAATTGCGGTTGTCATCTTACAATCTAGAGTAGTTTTATATTCAACAGTTGGTAGTTGTAGTAAAATTCACAAATACGACTGACGCGAGCCAATAGCGATGGAGATGTCAGCCTTATATTTGACACTTAACGTCAATATAATCAATCTTGGAAAACTAAAAGTTACCAAAATGTTTGTGACCTAGTGTTTTCATAACGACACCGAAACCGGTTTCGTTAGGAGTTCATAACGAACGCAAAGTAGAAAATAGTTATTTATGTCACAAGTGCCGAAAGTATGGAATAGCGCGACGAGCGGTGATGCGGCGCGTCACCGAACGCGGAGCGTCGCCGTCGCATGTGAGCGAGTCGCGCTATGTAGTTTTCGGCCAGGAGTGACATCAACGTTTATTGTGTTGCTTTTTGAGAAATATGTATTTTAAAAAAATAATTAAAAAATGTTTATATTTCTGTATAGGAAATGTTAGGTTGGTACCACTTTGACGAAACGTCAAGTTAAAAAAGGTAATTGTAAAAATAAAACAGAAGTCCAAGAATTGAATTGGTCCTTTATTGACGAACAAAAAATATTCTATTCACTATCGATTTCGTTCCCCGTTGGGAACATCTACGGGTGAGGCTGAAAAAAATATACAAACATGAGCATTTTTGACCAAGCATGCACACATATATAAAATATAACATTTTAAAAAGAAAAATGTCGCCATCTTTCATAGTACAGGGAAGCAAAAAATGTATAAACGTGGGCACCGAGAGGTGTTCCAGCAATGGTCCCGCACAGACAAAAACAAGAGCAAACGAGAAAAAGAACGAAAACAAAACAAATCTACTCACCGTCAGTGGTTTTTAGGCCGAGGGCATAAAGATTGTACGCGTTGACAAATATGGAGGTTGGGAACGTTGTAGCGTGCGTGCACATCGTATCGGTGACAGACAAGGAATACGGCGGGGAAGAAAAGAATAGCCACCTGCTTAAGTGTAGGAATATAGCTGAAAAATATCCGTGTGGCGACATCTGTCGGTTTTTTGATGACTATGTATAGCAGTTAAGGGTGTAGATACCTGCAAAAGTTCTGTCATAGGGAAAAAAGTCGCGTGTAAAGGTTGAGATATTTTGTTGTTCTAGACTGAAATGAAATTAATAATAATCATATCATTTTAAATAAATGAGACTCCGGGAAGAGTGTAGCGTCGTTGAGGAGATTTTGGCCGCGTTTCAAGTGTTTATGAATTTCATATCTCTCCAGGAGACTAAGTTTGAATGATTTCCCGGCACGATGAAGAATTTTTGGTTCATTTGAGTTGGGCTTATGTCCCTCGAGAAATAAATGTTTTCCCAGAGCCGAAGTCGTTCTATTTTTTATGTGTTCGTTAAACCTAATCTTTATGTCCCGTCCTGTTTCCCCTATGTACATGGCATCACATTCGCAAGTGATCTTATAAACGCCACTTATACTGCCGTATTCTGAGGGCAATTTATTGTTTATCAAGATTCTTGAAATTTGGTGTGTGTTGGTGGAGGAGGCGGTGATACTATAACTATTAAGCGTTCGGTTTATTCGTCTTGCGCAATGAATGCCATGAAAAGGTATAGAGACATATGAATCCTTTATCTTAATGTGTGGGTAGACTCTATTAAGGTTGATCTGTCTTAGTACTGTCTTATGTTGCGCGGTTATGTCACACTCTGTATAACCATTATTCAGACCGATCTGCATTATTGTATCTAGTTCTCTTTGAAAACATTCACGCGATAGAGGTACTCTATACAGTCTGTTAAACAAGAAGTTAAATGAGGCAGCCTTTATCGAAGGAGGGTGGTGTGATGATCTGGGAATAATGATATCGGTAGATGTCGGTTTTCTATATATATATCGAAGGAGAGTTTGTCATTTGCACGTATGATGGTGAGGTCAAGGTAATTTATTCGATTGTTCAACTCTTTCTCAATTGTGAAACTCAGTGTGGATGTTCTGTTAATTAATTCGTGAAACTTATCAAGGTCATCATCTGAACCATCCCAGACACAGATGACGTCGTCAACATATCTCCTCCAGAATCTAACATGTTTTATGATATGCTCTGGGGATTGAAAAATGGCCTCTTCGACACTGTTGACGAAAATGTCGGCTAGTATACCGCTAAGGGGGCTTCCCATGGGGAGTCCTGATTCCATGTTATAGATTCTGTTGTTAAATTGAAAGAAATTTTGCTCTGTGGCTATTTTGAAAAGAGCCAGGAGGCTGTTGACGTCATCTGAGTCTATAGCAGGCAAAAAATCGCCCAGAGCCCTGCATAGGAGAAAATCGTGCAATATGTTTATTGTCTCGGAGATAGGGATGTTTGTGTATAAGTTTACAATGTCAAAAGACACCAATCGGCAGTCCTGGTCAATGTGTATGTCAGTCAGTGCTTCGGTGAGTGCTTTGGAGTTCTGAATAGTGTATCTCATTTCGATATTTAAGGTATTGGTTAAGGTCTGTTGGAGAAATTTGGAAAGAAGGTGGGCAACAGAACCTCTGGATGTAGTGATGGGTCTGATTGTTTTCTCCTGCTTATGTAACTTAATGAGGCTATAAAGTGTAGGGATCTGAGGATTGGGTTCCAGTAGCTGGTATGGTTTTTTTATTAAATTTCTCCAAGGTCTGTGTGTTTTCACGAATTGTTTTCCGGAAGGTGGTATTATATTTCTTAAGGGGGTTGTTCTTGAGTTCTTTGACATTGTTATCGTTAAAGAATGCAATAGTCTTATTTATGTAGTCTTCTCTTTCGATGATAACTAGACCGCCATTTTTGTCGGCCATGGTGACGATACTGTCGTTACTCTGAATTTTAGATTTAAGATCTTTAATAGTGTCTGTGATGGTGCGGTTATTAACATTGCTAGAACAATTACCCCGGTTTTTTGCGCTGTTCTTTTCTGTGTTCATCATCAATCATCAATCATACGTGCAAATGACAAACTCTCCTTCGATATACAGGGTGCGGCAAAAGTCAGTTAACCGATTTGCATATGAGTGAAAAACGCAAAAAAATAAAGGCAAAAAAATTTATTTCCGAAAAGATATAACATCAAAAATTAAAAAAAAAAAAAATGCACATGCACGAATACCCGACAGCGTAAACTGATTTTTGCCGCACCCGGTATATAGAAAACCGACATCTACCGATATCATTATTCCCAGATCATCACACCACCCTCCTTCGATAAAGGCTGCCTCATTTAACTTCTTGTTTAACAGACTGTATAGAGTACCTCTATCGCGTGAATGTTTTCAAAGAGAACTAGATACAATAATGCAGATCGGTCTGAATAATGGTTATACAGAGTGTGACATAACCGCGCAACATAAGAGAGTACTAAGACAGATCAACCTTAATAGAGTCTACCCACACATTAAGATAAAGGATTCATATGTCTCTATACCTTTTCATGGCATTCATTGCGCAAGACGAATAAACCGAACGCTTAATAGTTATAATATCACCGCCTCCTCCACCAACAAACACCAAATTTCAAGAATCTTGATAAACAATAAATTGCCCTCAGAATACGGCAGTATAAGTGGCGTTTATAAGATCACTTGCGAATGTGATGCCATGTACATAGGGGAAACAGGACGGGACATAAAGATTAGGTTTAACGAACACATAAAAAATAGAACGACTTCGGCTCTGGGAAAACATTTATTTCTAGAGGGACATAAGCCCAACTCAAATGAACCAAACATTCTTCATCGTGCCGGGAAATCATTCAAACTTAGTCTCCTGGAGAGATATGAAATTCATAAACACTTGAAACGCGGCCAAAATCTCCTCAACGACGCTACACTCTTCCCGGAGTCTCATTTATTTAAAATGATATGATTATTATTAATTTCATTTCAGTCTAGAACAACAAAATATCTCAACCAGACATTAGTAAAAAAAGATAGGAAACGTCCATAAGCCACCTATGGTGAAATTCGACCACATTTTATTAACTGGTTAACATCTGAGACGTTAGGTGGCAGCACGGTGGCGCTCTGGGCGATTCGGCGGGACGTGGCTGTAAATTTTTATTTGTGTGCATTTCTTATGTTTTATTATTTCGTTTTCCTACACAACATACAAAACTTAGTTGTACATTATTTATTATATAATAAATATCAATAACAAATAAGAACAGTGTTACTAAAGTAATTCAACACTAAGCTATAACAACAACAATAGAAAGCTTTAGCTTCATAACTGCTGCTGACCTGCTGCTCTTCTCTGCTGTTCGTAGCAACATCCATATTATCTGCAGAAAGTAAAGGTACAGCTCCTGATTTGAAAAACAATCGCGCCTATGTTTTCTTGAATTGCTCTACAGAAAAATGATCACTTCATATGTGATAGTTTTTTGTGTCATCTTGCAAAAGGTAAATTCGGCCAATATTTAGCATCCATTGCTTGGCTCTGCAAAACCAAAATCTATGCAGATGACTAATTTCAAAGACTGATTTTTACTTACAGCGAACGATCCTTTGGTATTATTGCAAAGAATGCCACATCCCTATTATCGAATTTATTTTTGTAACTTGAATTACAAATGCACAAAGTGCCACGACTCATGTTGTAACTCTTGGTAAATAATGAAACTCCGGCGTTACCACTAACGGCAACTTAAGTCAAATGACATTTCAAATTGCGTTTTGAACACTTGACTATGCACTTGACATGACAAGACATGACATTTCAGTCACGTACAGCAGTTAGTTAACATCTGAGACGATAGATGGCGCTAACATCGACACGGTTGCATCGCTTCCTAGCGCCAAATTACTCGTTTTCTTGATGCAACGGTGGTATTTCGCCTTTACACGCGACTTTTTTCCCTATGACAGAACTTTTGCAGGTATCTACACCCTTAACTGCTATACTTAGTTCATCAAAAAACCGACAGATGTCGCCACACGGATATTTTTCACCAATATTCCTACACTTAAGCAGGTGGCTATTCTTTTCTTCCCCGCCGTATTCCTTGTCTGTCACCGATACGATGTGCACGCACGCTACAACGTTCCTAACCTCCATATTTGTCAACGCGTACAAGCTCTTTATGCCCTCGGCCTAAAAACCACTGACGGTGAGTAGATTTGTTTTGTTTTCGTTCTTTTTCTCGTTTGCTCTTGTTTTTGTCTGTGCGGGACCATTGCTGGAACACCTCTCGCTGCCCACGTTTATAAATTTTTTGCTTCCCTGTACTATGAAAGATGGCGACATTTTTCTTTTTAAAATGTTATATTTTATATATGTGTGCATGCTTGGTCAAAAATGCTCATGTTTGTATATTTTTTCAGCCTCACCCGTAGATGTTCCCAACGGGAAAGGAAACCGATAGTGAATAGAATATTTTTTGTTCGTCAATAAAGGACCAATTCAATTCTTGGACTTCTGTTTTATTTTTACAATTAATACTGACGAACATGGAGACCTTCATCACCCATTTAAAAAAGGTAATTCAAATTTCTCAATTTATCGTTTTTAGAATTAGATATAAAGACGCGTTGACATTTCTTATTAACAAACAATCAAATTGGTGATCTGATTTTATTTGAAATTTGTATTTTGTACTTTGCTGCACTAGAGCGGCAACGTTCCATAGCGGTTCTCCAACCTCTGATGAAATCAGCTGTTTGCGAGTGTGACAGCACAAAAAATATTTGTCAAAATCCTGGCTACTATTTAGTTTCATATCAATGCAGATGCGACCGATCTCGATCGAATAGAATTTGCTCTTGCAGCTAAACTATTAATTTTACCAAAAAATATCATAGGCATAAATTATTCAATATTTTCTCTACTTTAATTTATTATTTAACTATTTTGACGAAATTACAGAAATGGCGGCTCATTTGCAAAATCTTTGAAAAGGGCTTAGAATAAACTACCAGTTCCTTTGGACCCTTTTGAACCAAAAGATTTTCAGCTCTAAGTTAGGTCATGAAACTTCTAAATATGAACTTTCGTCCCGACACGTTTAGTAGTTTCTCCGGAATCGTCGCCACAAAAATCGTTTACACACACACACACGCACACACACACACACACACACACACACACACAGACATTTTTTACTTTATCATACGCAGTATGCTAAAGTATTGTAATCATGCTGAAAAAAAATTGTGTGTGTGTGTGTGTGTGTGTGTGTGTGCGTGTGTAAACGATTTTTGTGACGACGATTCCGGAGAAACTACTAAAGGTATCGGGACGAAAGTTTATATTTAGAAGTTTTATGACTAAACTTCGAGCTGAAAAGCTTTTGGTTCAAAAAGGTCGAAAGGAACTGGTAGTTTATTCTAAGCCATTTTCAATGATTTTGCAAATGAGCCGCCATTTCTGTAATTTCGACAAAATAGTTAAATAATAAATTAAAGTAGAGGAAATTTTTAATAATTTATGCCTATGACTTTTTTTGGTAAAATTAATAGTTTAGCTTCAGGAGCAAATTCTATTTGATCGAGATCGATCGTATCTGCATTGATATGAAATTACATTCCGGAGAAACTACTAAAGGTATCGGGCCGAAAGTTCATATTTAGAACTTTCGTGACTGAACTTAGAGCTCAAAAGCTTTTGGTTAAAAAGGGTCCAAAGGAAGTGGGTATTTACTCTTAGTATTTTGCAACGATTTTGCAAATTAGCTGCCATTTCTATAATTTCGTCAAAATAGTTAAATAATAAATTAAAGTAGAGGAAATTTTGAATAATTTATGCCTATGATATATTTGAGTAAAATTAATAGTTTAGCTTCAAGAACAAATTCTATTTGATCGAGATCGGTCGCATCTGCATTGATATGAAACGACATAGTAGCCTAGATTTGACAAATATTTTTTTTTCACACTCGAAAACAGCTGATTTCATCATAGGTTGGAGAACCGAAAGTACAAAATACGAAATTCAAATAAAATAAGATCACCAATTTGATTGTTTGTTGATAAGAAATATCAACCCGTTGTTATATCTAATTGTAAAAACGATAAAGAGAGAAAATTGTAAATAAAGTATAGCGATGAGTGTAGTTATATTTTAGTATGGTGGTACGGTAGTATGTGACATCTACAGTGTCATGAACGAATATAAATCTGTCAGAATTTGAATTAGCTTTTCAAACTTGACGTTTCGTAGAAGTGGTAGGTATCAACCCAACCTATTATCAACCTAACATTTCCTATACAGAAATATAACCATTTTTGAATTTTTTTAAATACTTATTTCTCAAGACGGAACACAAAAAACGTTGATGTGACTCCTGCCGAAAACTACATAGCGCGACTCGCTCACATGCGACGGCGACGCTCCGCCATCGGTGACGCGCCGCATCAGCGCTCGTCGCGCTATTCCGTACTTTCCGCACTTGTGAGATAATAAACTATTATTCTGATGACAGTAGGTAGTGTCAAACGCGGATTTTTTACAATACCTACTGTCAATATTGTCAAAATATCTAACAAAACCTGGCTAACTAGTTTAATTTTAATGCAGACACGATTTATCTCAATCAAATAGATTCTCATGCAGCTAAACTATTTTATATTTTGTATGATAAAGTCATGTGCCTGGCCACATCAGATTTTTTGTACCTTGGTCAAAAATGTTCAGGGGACCCAAAAAGACTTATTTCCGCTAAAATCTAATTTTTTTTCGGCATGATTACAATACTTAAGTAAAAAGGAAAAATCTGATGTGGCCAGGCACATGACTTTATCATACAAAATATAAAATTAATAGTTTAGCTGCATGAGAATCTATTTGATTCAGATAAATCGTGTCTACATTAAAATTAAATTATTTTGATAGTCAATACTATCAATAGTAGGTATTGTCAAAGCATCAACATTTGACACTACCTACTGTCACCAGAATAATAGTTATTTATCTCACAATTGCCGAAAGTACGGAATACCGCGACGAGCGGTGATGCGGCGCGTCACCGATGACGGAGCGTCGCCGTCGCATGTGAGCGAGTCGCGCTATGTAGTTTTCGGCAGGAGTGACATCAACGTTTTTTGTGTTGCTTTTTGAGAAAAACGTATTTAAAAAAAAATAAAATGGTTATATTTCTGGATAGGAAATGTTAGGTTGATACCACTTCTACGAAACGTCAAGTTTAAAAAGCTAATTCAAATTCTGACAGATTTATATTCGTTCATGACACTGTAGATGTCACATCCGTACCAACATACTAAAATATAACTACACCCATCGCTATACTTTATTTACAATTTTCTCAATTTATCGTTTTTACAATTAGATATAGCAACGGGTTGATATTTCTTATCAACAAACAATCAAATTGGTGATCTTATTTTATTTGAATTTTGTATTTTCTACTTTGCCGCACTAGACCGGCAACGTTCCATAGCGGTTCTCCAACCTCTGATCAATCAGCTGTTTTCGAGTGTGACAGCCATAGACATTTCTGTGGTGACAGCACAAAAAAATATTTGTCAAATCCAGGCTACGTTGAAGTTTTATATCAATGCAGATGCGACCGATCTCGATCAAATAGAATTTGCTCTTAAAGCTAAACTATTAATTTTACCATTGAGATAGTATAGAAGAGGAGGAGTCATATCAGCTTAAAATTGGGATCACTTTATGTCAAATCATACTGTCCGTTAGTCCCATAGTGTCAAATTGACAAGCCGATACATTATATAGGTTTAAATAGTTTCTAGTGCGCTATAAGTATTTTTTCTAACTAATTAGCATGACAGTATGTGATATAAGAAGCTGTCGCAGCAGAAAGGGTCCTGGCTGCAATAAATCAGCGGGAATTACGTTTCATCGGGAAGTGACGTTAGATGTCAGTCAAATGACAATGAACAGGCCCGTATTCAAGAAAAATTTTCTTAGTTTTTCGTTTATTTAACAATTAAATGTAGGTTTCCAAAGATTTGTGCGCAGCAGGAATTATGGATACAGATTGTAGACCGATGTAACTGGAAGCGGACAAAGTCCAGTATTGTGTGTTCGAAACATTTTATGGAGCTATGTATAGACAGAACATCACCAAATCGCATCAAAATAATAAAATGGCTTTGTTTACAGGCCAATAGGTTACAAAATGTTTAATACTTATTTGGTCATATTCATATTTGTTCCACTTATAAGTTTTATTTTACATTAAGTTAAACAAATGCAACATTTATTTTACATTATTTGTTATAACCTTAATCCAGAGTATTATTGTGTTTATTATACATTTTCACTTTCTTTACTTGATCAAATATATGTGCTATGTTGCACTGTCTGCAATATTACATAAAAATAATTATAATTAGTCCGGGCCTGTGCAGACCGACCGTCGTATAGTCCCATAAGCCACACCTACTGACGCCGTTTTGAGTATATGAAAAACGTCGTCATAGCGTCTCCTTTCTATACTATCTCGATGAATTTTACCAAAAAATATCATAGGCATAAATTATTCAAAATTTCCTCTACTTTCCTCTACTAATTTATTATTTAACTATTTTGACGAAATTACAGAAATAGCAGCTCATTTGCAAAATCCTTGAAAAATGCTTAGAGGAAACTGCCTGTTCCTTTGGACCCTTTTGAACCAAAAGCTTTTCAGCTCTAAGTTTAGTCATAAAACTTCTAAATATGAACTTTCGTCTCGATACCCTTAGTAGTTTCTCCGGAATCGTCGCCACAAAAATCGAGTACACACATACGCACACACACACACACACACACAGACATTTTTTGTACCTTGGTCAAAAATGTTCAGGGGACCCAAAAAGACCTATTTCCGCTAAAATCTCAATTTTTTTTTGCAAGATTACAATACTTCATCATACTGCGTATGATAAAGTAAAAATCTGATGTGGCCAGGCACATAACTTTATCATACAATATATAAAATTAATAGTTTAGCTGCATGAGAATCTATTTTATTGAGATAAATCGTAGGTATTGTCAAAGCATCAGTATTTGACACTACCTACACTACGTCATTAGAATAATAGTTATTTATGTCACAAGTGCCGAATGTACGGAATAGCGCGACGAGCGGTGATGCGGCGTGTCACCGAAGGCGGAGCGTCGCCGTCGCACGTGAGCGAGTCGCGCTAGCTAGTTTTTGGCAGGAGTGACATCAACGTTTATTGTGTTTCCTTTTGAGAAATACGTATTGTTGTATAATGAATAATATTAGTTTATGTCTTATTATTATAATGTATCTTAAGTTGCCTATCCTCAGGTATGATATTGTGTGTGTAGGATTATATTTATGTTCTTCTCAATAAACCAGTCTAACACATGTTGTTGTTTGAATAACACGTATATTACATGGCGCTGCGACTGCGACGAATATATAAAAATTAATAGTAAAAGCAAAGTAAGAGAAATTGAAAACCAAATAATATGGAGTTCCGTCCACCAAAAGCCCTTCAGCTTGATGAAAACCTGCCCAATAATTGGACCAAATTTATACAGGCGTTCAACATTTCCCTTGTGGCGTCAGGGAAAATGGCAAAGAGTGAAGAGGTAAAGGCGGCCATGATGCTAAATTTCATGGGTGAAGAAGCATTGGAATTGTTCAATACATTCAAGCTTACTGATGAACAACAAAAGGATACAAAATCCATAAAAGATGCCTTTGAAAAATATATAAAACCCCGACGTAATATAATATATGAAAGGTACGTGTTTTATAATAGAGCCCAAACTACCGGTGAATCAAATGAAAATTACGTCACGGACTTAAAAAAGTTAATAAAATCTTGCGAATTCCTGGATGAGGATGAAATCCTAAGAGACAGAATTGTTCTTGGTATAAATAATGCGGAGCTACAAGAAAGATTGCTAAGAATGCCCGATCTTGAGTTAAACAAAGCTATTAATACATGCCGAGCTGGTGAAATTAGCAAAATACAAGCTAGAAGCTTACATAATACTGCCCAAACCGATCTAATACGACGTGCAAAGGATAAATCGACATGGCCCAGAGACGATGAAGAGTATAATTGCAAAAAATGTGGAAGGCGACACGGTCCAAGAAAATGTCCGGCCTATGGAAAGTTGTGGACAACTTGCAAAAAACCAAACCATTTTGCTCAGGGATGCAAACATCGAGGTAGAAAAGTCATGGAGCTTCAGAAAGACGAGGAAATTCAAGACGAAGAGATCACCGACCTACTCACGATCCATAGTATAAGCGCACATAAATCAGTAAATAGTGTAAGTACATGGCTAGAAAAATTAATTATTGAAAAACGCTATGTTACAAATTTGAAGCCAGATACAGGGTCTCAAGTAAACATAATACCACTTAAAATTTTTCAATTGATGGATGTAGATGTAAAAACATATAAAAACGATACAATATTAAAAGCTTACGGTGGTTTTAGAATTGATGCATTGTGTAAGGTAAAACTTAACGTAAAATATAAAAATAAAACTATAATACTTGAATTTGTTATTGTAAACGGAAATTCACAGCCGATACTAGGTTTAGATGGTTGTATAAAACTAAATTGAATTAGAAAAACTTGCGATATTGACACTATAAACAATATAATAACAGCAGATGAATTTATAAAAGAAAATAGCATAATTTTCAATGGTATGGGTGTTTTCCCAGATAAATACAAAATCAAAATTGACGAAAACGCAGAAGGCATAATTAAACCTCCACGAAGATTACCTAAAAAACTCTGTGATACTTTAAAAAACGAACTTCAATCACTTGAAAGGAATAAAATAATAGAAAAAGTAGACAATCCAAAAAAGTGGGCTAGTAATTTAGTTGTAGTTGAAAGAAATAAAAAACTTAGAATTTGTTTAGACCCCAATGATCTTAATAAAGTAATAAAAAGGGAATATCTCTTAATACCGACCTTTAACGAAATAAGATCTAAATTATTGAATAAAATATATTACACTTGTCTTGATATTAAAAAAGGCTTCTGGCATGTTAAATTAGAAAAAGATTCATCAGATCTGTGTACATTTAGCTCGCCATTTGGTTATTACAAATTTCTGAGATTGCCGTTTGGCTTATCATGTGCACCGGAAGCATTCATTAGAATAAATAATAAATATTTTGGTAATATAGACGAAAATGATATAGTAATATACTTTGATGATATTTTGATAGCTACAGAAACAGAAGAAAAACATGATAAATTACTTGAATTGATAGTACAAAAAGCTAAAGAGTGTAATGTAAAATTTAATGCTAGTAAATTGGAATATAAACAAACTGAAGTGAAATATATGGGACATATTTTTAATAAAGATGGTGTAAGACCTGGAAAAGAAAATGTTGAGGCTTATTGAAATTAAAAGAACTTAAAAATAAAACAGAATTACAAAGAATATTGAGAATGATTAATTATTTAAGAGAATATGTGCCAAATATGGCTATGATTAGTGCACCATTAAGAGAACTATTGAAAAAGAATATTATTTGGCACTGGAATAACAGACATCAAGAGTCATTTGACACGTTAAAGAAAATAATCTCTGAACAGGCCATATTGTCAATTTAATCCAAACATACCTGTAACTATACAATGTGATGCATCTAAGGATGGTTTAGGATGTTGTTTAATGCAAAATAAAAAACCTATCGCATTTGCATCTAGAAGCTTGACACCAAGTGAGGTAACATACTCCCAAATAGAGAAGGAACTGTTAAGTGTAGTTTATTCATGTCGTAAATTTAAGAACTATATATGGGGAACAAAAATTTACGTACAAAGTGACCATCAGCCATTAGTAAATTTAATGATCAAAGAAATTATAAATATACCGTCTAGTAGACTACAAAAAATGCGACTTAAACTTATGGACTATGACATTGAACTTTCGTATTTACCTGGAAAATTACCTGGATGTTTATTGCCGATCTTTTGAGTAGAAATTTTATGGAAGAAACATTTCCCAATGAAATAAACATTGAAGGTACAGTACACGGCATAAATAGACTTACTAACAATTCAAAAAGTTCAAAAGAATTATCTAACGAAACCAAAAATGACCCAATTCTATCAAAAGTGTTAGAATATTGTAAGCAAGGTTGGCCTAAAAAACAAAATGTACATAACAAGTATAAGCAGTATTATAAATACAAGGATGACTTACTAATAGAAAGTGATATAATATACTTAAACAATAGAATTGTAGTCCCTCAAAATCTAAGGCAAAAAATGCTTAGATTGTTGCACGAAGGCCACATGGGTATCCCAAAAACCCTTCTTAAAGCTAAGCAAACACTTTTTTGGCCAGGTTGGAGTAATGAAGTGCAAGAACTCGTTACTAATGTTCTACGTGTGAGAGATATGCACCTTCCAATAAAAAACAATTCAATTCAATTCAATTCAATACTTTATTGGCGATATCATGTACAAAACATTTTCGCAAGTCACAAGCAGTAAGATAATAGCACTACAAACAACTACAACAGCAACAATAGTGATGGCGCAATAGAAGTCACAATACAAGCTATACTAACCCAGTTAAAGTCCTACAATTCTACAGAGTGGTCACACAACACTTTAAAACAAGAAAACATGATATAAAAATGGCGAATCATCACAGATCCGCAAAGTCATGGGTAAGGTATTCCTCCCAATCGTAGAATGGTTTGGTGGCTAGGTAATCTGTGAGCACTTTCTTATACTTGTCATACGGTAGTGCAGTCACATGCTGCGGTAATGAATTATAAAACCTAATACCGTGGTAGTTTATTCCATCCCTCGCTCTCCCCGTTCTCTTATAGGCGGTATCCAGTATCCCACCATGCCGAGTGTCATAGTGGTGGTAATCTTCACGCTTTTTGTAAAATGAGATGTTCTGCCTTACATGCAATAAACAGCTAAGAATGAATATGTTTGGGAATGTCATTATTTTAAGACTATGAAATCTGCTTCTGCAACATTCCATATATCTCAAACCCGCGATCACCCTGACGCACCTCCTCTGTGCGCCAAACACGAGAGACGCATGCGTCGAATGGCCCCAACACAGGATAGCATACCGGAGGAGAGGATAGAAGTAGCCGTAATAAACCGTCATCAACGCGTCAAATGACACCAAGTTCTTCAAACTCCTTATTGAATAAATAATTTTGTTCAATTTTCTTGTAGTTTGATTACTATGCTCCTCCCATGTCAACTTGGGGTCAATATAGACACCGAGGTACCTCACCGGCTCTAAGTGCACCTCAACCTTGCGCAATGATAGACTTAGCGACTGTGTCTTTGATGTGTTTAGACACAGGCGATTTGACGAAAACCAGTCAACAATTCTCTCATCCGACCGCACAACTCGTTCCCGCAGATCGAGCAACGTTTCCGACTTATTAATCAGACATGTATCATCGGCAAATAGAACGATACCCGCGTCATCCGATATTGCTCCCGACAAATCATTTACAAATATGAGAAACAACACAGGACCCAAAACAGAACCCTGCGGGACTCCGTGACTTAGTGGCAATCGGCCCGAAGATCGCTGACCGTAATCCACTTACTGCCATCTGTCACCCAGATACGACGCCAACAGATCGACGCTATCTGTCCCAACCCCCAGTGCATGCAGCTTCTCTATCAACAGCCCGTGCGAGACGCAGTCGAACGCCTTTGACAAGTCGTAGAAAGCAGCTTGGGCGTATAATCTATTCTCAAAACAGAACTGAACTTCCGAGACCAGGGAACTGATTGCCTTCGACGTCGATCTATTTTTTCTAAATCCAAACTGAGACTCATTGAGAAGGTTGTTGTTTTCAAGGTACTCGCTGATCTGATTTTTTAAAATAGTTTCAAAAATTTTTCCGAATGCTGGCGTTAATGAAATTGGCCTGTAATTTGATACGTCATTGCAATTCCCTTTTTTATATATGGGTACTACTCTGCTGATTTTTAAACATTCGGGAAAGACGTGCGCATTAATACAAAGGTTAATCAATTTTGTGAAAGGTATTAGGATTACATCTTTTATACATTTGATAATTCTATAGTTTATGCCATAGGCGTCTATGGTAGAGCTTGTTTTGAGTTTGGATATGACGTCTCTAAGCTCGTTAAAACTAATTTCCCGGAAATCAAACTGTTCTATCAGTGAAGCTGATCTAGTTCCAACGTCAACTGGACGGGCGGGAGGTAACGTTGCAAGCATTGTATCTGCAACCGCACAAAAATAGTCATTAAAGTCCTCCGCCGTCAGTTTATCCGGCTTTGGATCCACTCGGGGTGGGCAATTATTTTTTATCACGTTCCAAACTGCCTTCTGGGTATTTCTCGAAGATTGAATGTAATTGTTGTTCGCCTCTCTCTTATGTTTTTGCAGTATGTTCCGATATCTCCCCCTATAATCCTTCAGATATTCTAGCGAAACAAGATGAGGATGCTGTTTATTTAGTGCCGTTAGAAGCTGCAACGTATCCCTGGCGTGTCTGGCTTCACTTCCGAACCAAGCTTTATAATTTGTTACTCCGTTATTACTTGTTACTGTCTTTGTTTTCTGAGAAAAACTAAGGTGAATCGCATCTGTTATTTTTGCAACAAAAACGCTAAACTTGTCGTCCGCGTCAACGCTGCGCGCACCAACAAAAGAAAAATCATATGACTCCAACATATTGTAAAGTTTAAAAAGGCCAACAGTTGTAATAGGTCTATAAGTTATCTTGATTTCTTTGCTATGATCCTTAGGTAATATACACTCAAAGGAGACGCCAAGGTGATCCGATAAGCACGGTTCCACAATTACAGAACTATACAAAGAAACATTAATATTAGTAAATATATTATCAAGGCATGCATTTATTCTCGTCGCTTGACAATTAGTTTTGTACAACCCATAGGAGCCAAAGAGGTCGCATAATAAGCGCGATTCCCTTGAATTCCCCTCAAAGTGGACATTAAAGTCCCCCGTCACTACAACACTCTTGACATATGACAATTTACCTAATACCGCATCCAATTGCATCATATAATAATCAAAATTTCCCATGGGGGAGCGATACATTGTTAAAACCTGTACTTCGTTAATCACAAATCCAGCCACCTCAAAATCAATTTCACGCGAAAACTTTACCGGGTCAAACGGCAGATGAGCCAGGGATGTATGGTTATCACCCGCAAAACCAGCAACACCGCCATGTCGGCGAATCGAACGACTAAAACTCGATACATTTACATAGCCACCAATATTTAGACCACTCAAACGCTCTTCCGATAACCAGTGCTCATTAAGACATAGTACATTGTAATTACCCTCTCTCAACAAAGCCTCCAGCTCACAACTCTTTTTAGACAAACCCTGAATATTATAATGTAAAATACGGAATACTTTTTTACCAGACATTGCGGTATTTCCGAGCATGTCGGTTGTTACATTGACTTTGCATTTATCACGGGACTGCAAAAATTTTCAGTTTCAGGATCGATTACAATTACATTGGGAGGTTCGGTACATACATTTGCCACATTGAATAATAGATAACAATCATTAATACCTCACGAACAACCTAGACTGCCTTTTCAAAAGATTGGAATTGATATAATGACACGCAGGTAAAGATTATTTAGTATTATTCAACTTAAATAAAAATAAAAGTCTCTCCTTCTTTGCTGTTTTTTAATGCACTCGAGACATGTTTCGATCTTAACAGACCATCATCAGTCGGGAATCTACAAAACAATTGAAAAACTTAATTAACTGCACTTAACTACAGGAATTAATCAAAATTGGGCTACACAATATTGTATTATACTATACAGTTTGTATTTTAGTAATAGAAAAAACTACTTACAGTCAGGTTGCAGAATCTATGTGGTCATAATTTAACATTGTTACAGTTTAGAGATCTTAGCGAATAATTTTCGGTGGACGTAGGTGTGCCATGCTGAATTTTAACTCTATTTCATAAATTTTATACATTTTAGTGTATGTGTGCATTGTATGTGGTGGTATATCAGTGGATTTATTGAATTTTAAATCGCATTTAGGTAAGTGAACAGCGGCCTTTTGTAAAATTGTAATTGGTCGTTAATCAATTCTGTTTGTGTGTTTCTGTTCTCTCTTTCAACTAAAGTAACTAAACTTACTAAAGTAAGAATATGCATCATTGCAAAAAAGTAAGAATATGCATCATTGCAAAAGCAATGAATTTTAAATGGGAAATTTGTAATTGAAATTGAAATTGTGGCACGTGTTACCGTTAACCGATTTCTCTCAAACTTGGGTTTTTTTTTTCGAAAAGGAACAATTTTTTTTTTGGGGGGGGGGGTCGTTCTTACGGTAGCTAAGCGGAAATGATTCGATTTTCAATAACTGCGCCCTTTTAATAGACGTTACTATTTGGGGTCATTTTACAAAAGCCACCACTCCTCAAACACATGCTGGAAGCCTTAATTGGCAGCAGAAAATAAAACATATAATATTTTCTTTATATAATGAAGTATTTGTTAGATAATGCAATTTCTAAAATATTAGATCTGTTAAATTGTATTAGGGATATTTTTGAAATTGATAATCTAGTGGTCACTCTAAAATCATGAAAGTGGTAGTATAGGAATAGGTAATACCCCGGGACCTACAAATCTGTCATCGATTTCAGTTGTTATTTTGGTGATACGTTACAGACCCTTCCCGTGCGCTGGACTGAAAATGCGACCTTTTTCATGCACCTGTTCTTACGTTTTTAAGCAATGGCTCATTTGCAGCTCTCGTATTATTACTTATAAGAAAATCTGTCTGTGTAAATCAAGTAGGAGGAAACCGATTTTCGAATATCAGGGATCCGACAGGCGTACGCAATGGGAAATCGCCAATACAGAGGTTATCCGAGCCTGACATGATCAAGTGAACATCTATTAGAAAATATACTCACTGACGAGAGTTCTTCACAAACACACAAACATTTGGTCAATCACCTGTTGTTTTCTTAACCTCTACCAGCTTTCCGAGAACAAACAGTCACAAATTTATTTTGCTTGGAAATCGACGTAAAATATTCGTTAAAGAAACGGAAACATTAACTAAAATAAATAATTATTTTAGAAAAACAGCTTCTTATATCTTTGCAATGTTTATTAAATATACTATGTGAACATGTTTCGACAGTTCATACTGTCATCCTCAGCATATAATCTACAAAAAAGGTTATAATCAAAATTCACAACAAAAAACCTAAGTGGTCGAAGCAAACCTACAGTCAAATCCGACACTTGGCAAAAGTACTAACGGTACAGGCATCGGAAAATTACTGCAATGATATGCAGGAATTGGA
Source organism: Melinopterus prodromus (assembly GCA_964023965.1). Classification (NCBI taxonomy): domain Eukaryota; kingdom Metazoa; phylum Arthropoda; class Insecta; order Coleoptera; family Scarabaeidae; genus Melinopterus; species Melinopterus prodromus. The sequence goes on from OZ030394.1 coordinate 36,620,013, forward strand.
GGCAACACCAAAAAGGAGAAAAACGGAAAACGTGCCTAAATTAGCGGAAACAAAAAGTTTTTGTTCAGGTTAAGGAATATGAATAAAACAGTTATAGAACTTACATGGATAGGTTAAATAGTCGTTCCAGTCAATGTAAACAGTAAAATGGACTAATCAAAAGTTAAAATACTAAGGAATTATTTCAAAAATCCAACCCTCAAATTAAAGAAATGTCGAAATAGTATAATTCATATAGGCGGCTCGAACAAGACAGAGCGACTATGAATGGCCGGAGGTCATTCAACACCTCAAGACGATATAAAAACACAGCTGAGCGATACGAATAGCCGCAAAATGCTTAAGGGTGCGGAAACCGGGCACATTTTAACTTTGGCCGCGTGATGGCGCCACCCACCCTACATGCTTATTTTTCTGTTTTATTATACTAAATTTCAAGATCGAGAACGCCAGCGGCCAGCGCGCCACTTCGGATGCCGTGTGTGTCACGTGTCCGCCTTTCCCCTGCTGGCTGCTCCATACCTGTGCATTTTCATACCTATTCCACACTATTCCTTGTTATTTCATATTTCACAGCGATGTGCGGTCGTAGACTTCGCGCGCCGCGGCACGGCGTAAAAAATACCCTGGAAACGTTATCCATATTTTTTCAACCGTTATTTATTATTTATTTATTACTTATTATTTATTTATTATTTATTTATTATTTATCTATTATGTATCTATTATTTAGCTATCATTTATCTATCATTTATCTATTATTTATCTATTATTTATCTATTATTTATCTATTATGTATCTATTATGTATCTATTATGTATCTATTATTTATCTATTATTTATCTATTATTTATCTATTATTTATCTATTATGTATCTATTATTTATCTATTATTTATCTATTATTTATCTATTATTTATCTATTATTTATCTATTATTTATCTATTATTTATCTATTATTTATCTATTAGATATCTATTATTTATCTATTATTTATCTATTATTTATCTATTATTTATCTATTATTTATCTATTATTTATCTGTTGATATGAAGGTCTCCATGCCATCAGACGTCATTACAGGTATAATAAAACTCGAGGAGTTGTTTCTGATGGTAGATTAAACAATTACCATCAGAAACAACTCCTCGAGTTTTATTATACCTGTATTATTTATCTATTATTTATCTATTATTTATCTATTATTTATCTATTATTTATCTATTATTTATCTATTATTTATCTATTAGTTATCTATTATTTATCTATTATTTATCTATTATTTATCTATTATTTATCTATTATTTATCTATTATTTATCTATTATTTATCTATTATTTATCTATTATTTATCTATTATTTATCTATTATTTATCTATTATTTATCTATTATTTATCTATTATTTATCTATTATTTATCTATTATTTATCTATTATTTATCTATTATTTATCTATTATTTATCTATTATTTATCTATTATTTATCTATTATTTATCTATTATTTATCTATTATTTATCTATTATTTATCTATTATTTATCTATTATTTATCTATTATTTATCTATTATTTATCTATTATTTATCTATTATTTATCTATTATTTATCTATTATTTATCTATTATTTATCTATTATTTATCTATTATTTATCTATTATTTATCTATTATTTATCTATTATTTATCTATTATTTATCTATTATTTATCTATTATTTATCTATTATTTATCTATTATTTATCTATTATTTATCTATTATTTATCTATTATTTATCTATTATTTATCTATTATTTATCTATTATTTATCTATTATTTATCTATTATTTATCTATTATTTATCTATTATTTATCTATTATTTATCTATTATTTATCTATTATTTATCTATTATTTATCTATTATTTATCTATTATTTATCTATTATTTATTTATTATTTATTTATTATTTATTTATTATTTATTTATTATTTATTTATTATTTATTTATTATTTATTTATTATTTATTTATTATTTATTTATTATTTATTTATTATTTATTTATTATTTATTTATTATTTATTTATTATTTATTTATTATTTATTTATTATTTATTTATTATTTATTTATTATTTATTTATTATTTATTTATTATTTATTTATTATTTATTTATTATTTATTTATTATTTATTTATTATTTATTTATTATTTATTTATTATTTATTTATTATTTATTTATTATTTATTTATTATTTATTTATTATTTATTTATTATTTATTTATTATTTATTTATTATTTATTTATTATTTATTTATTATTTATTTATTATTTATTTATTATTTATTTATTATTTATTTATTATTTATTTATTATTTATTTATTATTTATTTATTATTTATTTATTATTTATTTATTATTTATTTATTATTTATTTATTATTTATTTATTATTTATTTATTATTTATTTATTATTTATTTATTATTTATTTATTATTTATTTATTATTTATTTATTATTTATTTATTATTTATTTATTATTTATTTATTATTTATTTATTATTTATTTATTATTTATTTATTATTTATTTATTATTTATTTATTATTTATTTATTATTTATTTATTATTTATTTATTATTTATTTATTATTTATTTATTATTTATTTATTATTTATTTATTATTTATTTATTATTTATTTATTATTTATTTATTATTTATTTATTATTTATTTATTATTTATTTATTATTTATTTATTATTTATTTATTATTTATTTATTATTTATTTATTATTTATTTATTATTTATTTATTATTTATTTATTATTTATTTATTATTTATTTATTATTTATTTATTATTTATTTATTATTTATTTATTATTTATTTATTATTTATTTATTATTTATTTATTATTTATTTATTATTTATTTATTATTTATTTATTATTTATTTATTATTTATTTATTATTTATTTATTATTTATTTATTATTTATTTATTATTTATTTATTATTTATTTATTATTTATTTATTATTTATTTATTATTTATTTATTATTTATTTATTATTTATTTATTATTTATTTATTATTTATTTATTATTTATTTATTATTTATTTATTATTTATTTATTATTTATTTATTATTTATTTATTATTTATTTATTATTTATTTATTATTTATTTATTATTTATTTATTATTTATTTATTATTTATTTATTATTTATTTATTATTTATTTATTATTTATTTATTATTTATTTATTATTTATTTATTATTTATTTATTATTTATTTATTATTTATTTATTATTTATTTATTATTTATTTATTATTTATTTATTATTTATTTATTATTTATTTATTATTTATTTATTATTTATTTATTATTTATTTATTATTTATTTATTATTTATTTATTATTTATTTATTATTTATTTATTATTTATTTATTATTTATTTATTATTTATTTATTATTTATTTATTATTTATTTATTATTTATTTATTATTTATTTATTATTTATTTATTATTTATTTATTATTTATTTATTATTTATTTATTATTTATTTATTATTTATTTATTATTTATTTATTATTTATTTATTATTTATTTATTATTTATTTATTATTTATTTATTATTTATTTATTATTTATTTATTATTTATTTATTATTTATTTATTATTTATTTATTATTTATTTATTATTTATTTATTATTTATTTATTATTTATTATTTATTTATTATTTATTTATTATTTATTTATTATTTATTTATTATTTATTTATTTATTATTTATTTATTATTTATTTATTATTTATTTATTATTTATTTATTATTTATTTATTATTTATTTATTATTTATTTATTATTTATTTATTATTTATTTATTATTTATTTATTATTTATTTATTATTTATTTATTATTTATTTATTATTTATTTATTATTTATTTATTATTTATTTATTATTTATTTATTATTTATTTATTATTTATTTATTATTTATTTATTATTTATTTATTATTTATTTATTATTTATTTATTATTTATTTATTATTTATTTATTATTTATTTATTATTTATTTATTATTTATTTATTATTTATTTATTATTTATTTATTATTTATTTATTATTTATTTATTATTTATTTATTATTTATTTATTATTTATTTATTATTTATTTATTATTTATTTATTATTTATTTATTATTTATTTATTATTTATTTATTATTTATTTATTATTTATTTATTATTTATTTATTATTTATTTATTATTTATTTATTATTTATTTATTATTTATTTATTATTTATTTATTATTTATTTATTATTTATTTATTATTTATTTATTATTTATTTATTATTTATTTATTATTTATTTATTATTTATTTATTATTTATTTATTATTTATTTATTATTTATTTATTATTTATTTATTATTTATTTATTATTTATTTATTATTTATTTATTATTTATTTATTATTTATTTATTATTTATTTATTATTTATTTATTATTTATTTATTATTTATTTATTATTTATTTATTATTTATTTATTATTTATTTATTATTTATTTATTATTTATTTATTATTTATTTATTATTTATTTATTATTTATTTATTATTTATTTATTATTTATTTATTATTTATTTATTATTTATTTATTATTTATTTATTATTTATTTATTATTTATTTATTATTTATTTATTATTTATTTATTATTTATTTATTATTTATTTATTATTTATTTATTATTTATTTATTATTTATTTATTATTTATTTATTATTTATTTATTATTTATTTATTATTTATTTATTATTTATTTATTATTTATTTATTATTTATTTATTATTTATTTATTATTTATTTATTATTTATTTATTATTTATTTATTATTTATTTATTATTTATTTATTATTTATTTATTATTTATTTATTATTTATTTATTATTTATTTATTATTTATTTATTATTTATTTATTATTTATTTATTATTTATTTATTATTTATTTATTATTTATTTATTATTTATTTATTATTTATTTATTATTTATTTATTATTTATTTATTATTTATTTATTATTTATTTATTATTTATTTATTATTTATTTATTATTTATTTATTATTTATTTATTATTTATTTATTATTTATTTATTATTTATTTATTATTTATTTATTATTTATTTATTATTTATTTATTATTTATTTATTATTTATTTATTATTTATTTATTATTTATTTATTATTTATTTATTATTTATTTATTATTTATTTATTATTTATTTATTATTTATTTATTATTTATTTATTATTTATTTATTATTTATTTATTATTTATTTATTATTTATTTATTATTTATTTATTATTTATTTATTATTTATTTATTATTTATTTATTATTTATTTATTATTTATTTATTATTTATTTATTTATTTATTTATTATTTATTTATTATTTATTTATTATTTATTTATTATTTATTTATTATTTATTTATTATTTATTTATTATTTATTTATTATTTATTTATTATTTATTTATTATTTATTTATTATTTATTTATTATTTATTTATTATTTATTTATTATTTATTTATTATTTATTTATTATTTATTTATTATTTATTTATTATTTATTTATTATTTATTTATTATTTATTTATTATTTATTTATTATTTATTTATTATTTATTTATTATTTATTTATTATTTATTTATTATTTATTTATTATTTATTTATTATTTATTTATTATTTATTTATTATTTATTTATTATTTATTTATTATTTATTTATTATTTATTTATTATTTATTTATTATTTATTTATTATTTATTTATTATTTATTTATTATTTATTTATTATTTATTTATTATTTATTTATTATTTATTTATTATTTATTTATTATTTATTTATTATTTATTTATTATTTATTTATTATTTATTTATTATTTATTTATTATTTATTTATTATTTATTTATTATTTATTTATTATTTATTTATTATTTATTTATTATTTATTTATTATTTATTTATTATTTATTTATTATTTATTTATTATTTATTTATTATTTATTTATTATTTATTTATTATTTATTTATTATTTATTTATTATTTATTTATTATTTATTTATTATTTATTTATTATTTATTTATTATTTATTTATTATTTATTTATTATTTATTTATTATTTATTTATTATTTATTTATTATTTATTTATTATTTATTTATTATTTATTTATTATTTATTTATTATTTATTTATTATTTATTTATTATTTATTTATTATTTATTTATTATTTATTTATTATTTATTTATTATTTATTTATTATTTATTTATTATTTATTTATTATTTATTTATTATTTATTTATTATTTATTTATTATTTATTTATTATTTATTTATTATTTATTTATTATTTATTTATTATTTATTTATTATTTATTTATTATTTATTTATTATTTATTTATTATTTATTTATTATTTATTTATTATTTATTTATTATTTATTTATTATTTATTTATTATTTATTTATTATTTATTTATTATTTATTTATTATTTATTTATTATTTATTTATTATTTATTTATTATTTATTTATTATTTATTTATTATTTATTTATTATTTATTTATTATTTATTTATTATTTATTTATTATTTATTTATTATTTATTTATTATTTATTTATTATTTATTTATTATTTATTTATTATTTATTTATTATTTATTTATTATTTATTTATTATTTATTTATTATTTATTTATTATTTATTTATTATTTATTTATTATTTATTTATTATTTATTTATTATTTATTTATTATTTATTTATTATTTATTTATTATTTATTTATTATTTATTTATTATTTATTTATTATTTATTTATTATTTATTTATTATTTATTTATTATTTATTTATTATTTATTTATTATTTATTTATTATTTATTTATTATTTATTTATTATTTATTTATTATTTATTTATTATTTATTTATTATTATTATTTATTATTTATTTATTATTTATTTATTATTTATTTATTATTTATTTATTATTTATTTATTATTTATTTATTATTTATTTATTATTTATTTATTATTTATTTATTATTTATTTATTATTTATTTATTATTTATTTATTATTTATTTATTATTTATTTATTATTTATTTATTATTTATTTATTATTTATTTATTATTTATTTATTATTTATTTATTATTTATTTATTATTTATTTATTATTTATTTATTATTTATTTATTATTTATTTATTATTTATTTATTATTTATTTATTATTTATTTATTATTTATTTATTATTTATTTATTATTTATTTATTATTTATTTATTATTTATTTATTATTTATTTATTATTTATTTATTATTTATTTATTATTTATTTATTATTTATTTATTATTTATTTATTATTTATTTATTATTTATTTATTATTTATTTATTATTTATTTATTATTTATTTATTTATTATTTATTTATTATTTATTTATTATTTATTTATTATTTATTTATTATTTATTTATTATTTATTTATTATTTATTTATTATTTATTTATTATTTATTTATTATTTATTTATTATTTATTTATTATTTATTTATTATTTATTTATTATTTATTTATTATTTATTTATTATTTATTTATTATTTATTTATTATTTATTTATTATTTATTTATTATTTATTTATTATTTATTTATTATTTATTTATTATTTATTTATTATTTATTTATTATTTATTTATTATTTATTTATTATTTATTTATTATTTATTTATTATTTATTTATTATTTATTTATTATTTATTTATTATTTATTTATTATTTATTTATTATTTATTTATTATTTATTTATTATTTATTTATTATTTATTTATTATTTATTTATTATTTATTTATTATTTATTTATTATTTATTTATTATTTATTTATTATTTATTTATTATTTATTTATTATTTATTTATTATTTATTTATTATTTATTTATTATTTATTTATTATTTATTTATTATTTATTTATTATTTATTTATTATTTATTTATTATTTATTTATTATTTATTTATTATTTATTTATTATTTATTTATTATTTATTTATTATTTATTTATTATTTATTTATTATTTATTTATTATTTATTTATTATTTATTTATTATTTATTTATTATTTATTTATTATTTATTTATTATTTATTTATTATTTATTTATTATTTATTTATTATTTATTTATTATTTATTTATTATTTATTTATTATTTATTTATTATTTATTTATTATTTATTTATTATTTATTTATTATTTATTTATTATTTATTTATTATTTATTTATTATTTATTTATTATTTATTTATTATTTATTTATTATTTATTTATTATTTATTTATTATTTATTTATTATTTATTTATTATTTATTTATTATTTATTTATTATTTATTTATTATTTATTTATTATTTATTTATTATTTATTTATTATTTATTTATTATTTATTTATTATTTATTTATTATTTATTTATTATTTATTTATTATTTATTTATTATTTATTTATTATTTATTTATTATTTATTTATTATTTATTTATTATTTATTTATTATTTATTTATTATTTATTTATTATTTATTTATTATTTATTTATTATTTATTTATTATTTATTTATTATTTATTTATTATTTATTTATTATTTATTTATTATTTATTTATTATTTATTTATTATTTATTTATTATTTATTTATTATTTATTTATTATTTATTTATTATTTATTTATTATTTATTTATTATTTATTTATTATTTATTTATTATTTATTTATTATTTATTTATTATTTATTTATTATTTATTTATTATTTATTTATTATTTATTTATTATTTATTTATTATTTATTTATTATTTATTTATTATTTATTTATTATTTATTTATTATTTATTTATTATTTATTTATTATTTATTTATTATTTATTTATTATTTATTTATTATTTATTTATTATTTATTTATTATTTATTTATTATTTATTTATTATTTATTTATTATTTATTTATTATTTATTTATTATTTATTTATTATTTATTTATTATTTATTTATTATTTATTTATTATTTATTTATTATTTATTTATTATTTATTTATTATTTATTTATTATTTATTTATTATTTATTTATTATTTATTTATTATTTATTTATTATTTATTTATTATTTATTTATTATTTATTTATTATTTATTTATTATTTATTTATTATTTATTTATTATTTATTTATTATTTATTTATTATTTATTTATTATTTATTTATTATTTATTTATTATTTATTTATTATTTATTTATTATTTATTTATTATTTATTTATTATTTATTTATTATTTATTTATTATTTATTTATTATTTATTTATTATTTATTTATTATTTATTTATTATTTATTTATTATTTATTTATTATTTATTTATTATTTATTTATTATTTATTTATTATTTATTTATTATTTATTTATTATTTATTTATTATTTATTTATTATTTATTTATTATTTATTTATTATTTATTTATTATTTATTTATTATTTATTTATTATTTATTTATTATTTATTTATTATTTATTTATTATTTATTTATTATTTATTTATTATTTATTTATTATTTATTTATTATTTATTTATTATTTATTTATTATTTATTTATTATTTATTTATTATTTATTTATTATTTATTTATTATTTATTTATTATTTATTTATTATTTATTTATTATTTATTTATTATTTATTTATTATTTATTTATTATTTATTTATTATTTATTATTTATTTATTATTTATTAATTATTTATTTATTATTTATTTATTATTTATTTATTATTTATTTATTATTTATTTATTATTTATTTATTGGTAAAGAAAAGCTACACTCAACACATGAAACTTTCAAGCAGCCTTGCCTAAATTCACATAACACTGGCAATTTTATAAATCCTTTTCACAAAAAAACCCTCTCACCACCCCTCTCGATTCTTGATTTGTTTGTGCTATACAATAATACCACTTGCGGCCATGCGTATGCAATACAATTTTTTGCTGTGATGGTATCCGATATGCTAAACAGAACCAGCAGGACTATTCCTACAACGCTGAGAGAGATAGACTACATCGTGTATTTCCAAATATGACAAGAACATACTGTCGTAACTGTCGTTACGTTGTGCTTTTCGGCATCGGGACTATCGGTGGCTGTCACAACCTTACGTTACATATGTTGTAAGATTTTATTTATTTACTATAGACATGAATCTTTTAGATGTTCCTTATCGATTCGGTGATGGTGAAGAATCAAGAAATCAGCGATTTCGACTATCAAAGGAAACTTTGGTTGGTTTTATCTCGACTGATATAGTATATGAGTATACAATGTCCATCATATATATTATGTAAGTTCAGTTTTTAGTTGTATGTTTTTGTGTGTTAAATGATGTTTATTTTTTTAGAAATCATGCTGTTTCACCTATTAAAAGCTTCTGCTAACTCTCCGAGTCTACACCACAGTGGGTTTTACGTAGCAATTCCTATGGGCACCAGCAACGGCTACTCTTACATGTAATGTTACAGTTCACAAGCGCTTCTGCGAAGTACCTTCTCTACAGGATTACCGTTTTTTGTCGTAAATCGATAATTCAGCTATCAAACCCCGTTCTTTAGAACTGGGATCTGTATAATAATAAAACATTTCAATTTTATTTTATGGGTGCAAGGACAGCTAAACATAACGGGAAGGAAAAGGTGTTATTTAATACTTAATATAAACGATAACCAACCACTCAATGTTGTGAATATTGAGAACAAAGAAAAGCTATGAAACGAGTACATGTTGCCCAATTATGTAAATTTTATAACAAACAGGTTTAGCATGCTATTATTATCCGAAGGTATATGACCGAAGGTAATATTTTGGACCAAAACCGAACCTGAACTTCATCTTTTTAGGTATCTTTGGCAGAAGCCGAAGGAATACAAAAGAAGTGCCAATGTTTAAAGTAAAATAGTATTTATGTTTTTTGTTGTGCTAAAAAATACATAAAGTAATAGAATTATAATTTATTTATACAGTACGTGTGTCACCTAACTATAGCTTGGTTTGCTGAGCGGTTTTGGAACGCATTGAACGTAAAATTAACTAATTTTTATTTGTTGTGTAATTGTTTTAAGATGTCATTTGTGACCATAAGTGGCCAAAGCCGAATGTTTGGTCGGGTTCTAATCATAAGACAAAATGATAACATAGTAATAATAATAAATGAATGATATAATATGTGTTAATGAGTTAAGTTGTATGTTGGCAGTTCACTGTTGTCGGAACTGTAGCTGTCAAATACTAATTGTTTAATATATTTCCCTCTTTTTAGTTTACATTTTTAACAGTGGTTATTTGTTTAATGTATAGTAAATTAGTTAATTAATAAAAGAATGTGAAATCTGCTTTGAGTGTTATTACCTCTTGTCTATTTGATTTATAATATATATAAATTATGTTTTACTGCAAATAATTTCAATTTCTCAGTAATCTGAGGGTATTACCCTTGATTATATATAAAAATAAAAATTCAATAGTATACGTTTGGTACTACTATACGTATAGATTTATGGAAGTATCCGCTGTTTGCAGTGTACTTTGATGAACCAGGAATACTAGCGGTGCAGCTATTGGGACGGTTAATAAATTAATCCATTTCCTTTGCAAGGCTCTTAGCTTTCGACAATTTATTTATGTCTTCATCAGAGGGAAATCTAAAAAACAACGTACACAATTTTCACAATAACCAATGTTAAACGAGTCAACTCACAGCCGGAAGCAAACACCAAGTCAACCAACGATGACATCGGACAGAGGTCTGAACTCGGTGGGCATTCTTCAAAACTTAAAAAGTGACTCTTATCATTAGGTAAAAGAACGACAACTCTTTGATATCCATTTCTTAACATGGTTGGTGCTTATGTTTGTTTTGTTAAGTAGTAACTGATTCTTGTAGACTTAGATGTGTCGCACTGTATGTAGCTAGAGAATGCTCACCATGTTCAGACCTCTGTCCGATGCCATCGTTAGTTGTTTCGGTCATTGTGAAAATTGTGTACGTTATGTTCTTTTATTAGACTTCCCTCTGATAAAGACTTAAATAAAGTGTTGAAAGCTTAGGGCCTTGTAATGGTAAGTGTTTCATTTATTAACTGCCACACTGGCTGCACCCCCAGTATTCCTGCTTCTTCAAATTATATGTATATATGTATGATTTACATGAAATTGTTTGAGACCTGATGAGTAGTACACACACACATAATATTCGTTTGAACCAAAAGGAAAATTAAATTAATAAACATTTATTATCAATAACCAGTTTTGAATATTAATTTCTACACAAATGCATATGTACTTCCCATTGCACAATATGTGTAATAATAATAATAATATAATAATAACAATACATATAATAATGGTTAATAACTGCAGAGATAAGATAAGATATGAGAGGGAAATAATACAGAAACTGCGAATTTTATTTTGAATGTTTGTTATAAACAGCGGTGTCGCCATCTATTCGAAAAGCGGTGAACTACAGGAATTCCCACTCTTGGTTCAAACAACACAATCCGCACAAAAATCATAGCTTTTTCTGCTTCCAATTGATTTCCAAACAAGGGTGGTTTTATGGAGATTTTATTGCATACATAGGTAGGTGATTTTTGTGTGCATGGCTAAAAATCAATGATTCATAAATCTAAAAATAAAATCGTAAGTTACTGCCTATTGTTCAATAATGACTGATTTTAAAAAAGTATTTCCTTTTCAATTATTGTTATGAGAAGTTTTCCCCAATTGCTACATTCAATTCAAACCGTTTGAGCATAAAAAATCTCAAATTTAAAAGCAACAATTGAAGAACAATTGGAACTACCGAAACGCCATTTGGGGTACGTTCTAAAGCATCGTTTCACCGGACCCTTAAAGTGGAGATAAAATAAATCTCAAAATGTACATCGGAAAACAACACAGTGCATATCGCGTAACTCTAACAACTAACTAAACGAAATACAAAGAAATACAAAGAAACAATAAAAGTTAAACGTTAATATTACACAATTATCTAAAAGTTGAAGACATTACCAAGAATATACACAAACAAAAATAACAAACGTCTCACAAGTGGGTAAATCTTCGGTTGTTGGCGAGACGAACATGGGAACAACTGTAGGTATGTAAAAAGGGGTTTGTATATAAAGTTTGTTTGATCGCTAAGTAAAATGAAATTTGGCATTTGTTTATGTCGCTCGATCTCAAATTGTTCCAACAAATCTAATCTGTAACCCTTAGGACATCTATGTAAAAGCTTAACATTAGTGTAATCAATATTATGACCCGTGTCCAATCTGTGTCTATAAAGATTTGATGTAGTTTGAGTTCTGTGTTCTCGGATTCATCTCGCCAAATATCTCCCTGTTTGTCCTATATAAATAGAGTTGCAAATACCGCATTGGACCGAATACACACCACTCTCCCCGTCCTCCGATAAACAAATTCGACGCTGCTTAGAAAGTATATTATAAATTTGAGTAGTTGTTTTAAAAGCAGGTATAATATTAAAGGATTTCAAATTTTTAACTAATTTTGTGTTGGCAGTATTATAGTTAAAAGACCTGTAAAAAGGGGTAGCAGTGTCCGAAGGTCCGCGGGTAAAAAGTGGGTCAAGTTTGGTATTGATATCATGTAAAACTTTATTAATTAACTTGTTGGGGAAACCGTTTTGGAACGCAAGATTCTTGATGAAGTCCAGCTCACTGACCCTATCATGATGTGAAAGAGGATATGTCAAGGCCCGGCGAAAATAATATTTAATAGCAGCAAGTCGATGTGATATGGAATGGAATGAATCATAAGGGATAATGGTGGTTACCGAGGTGGGCTTTCTATAAATATTAAATGTGAATTTGTCGTCATGTCGAGAAATGGACAAATCGAGAAAATTAAGCTGTTTTTCAGTTTCAATTTCGATAGTAAACTTAAGCTTGGGATGTAGGTTGTTGATATAATTCAACATGTTATTGAGGTTGTCACGATCGCCTTCCCAAACGCAAAAGATATCATCGACGTAACGTGTCCATGTCCTCACATAACGACAGAAAGGGTTATTGGTGTGAATAATATGATTACTCTCCATATGGTTCATGAAAACATCTGCGAGAAAACCGGAGAGAGGCAGTCCCATGGGGAGTCCGTCTTCTACTTTGTAAAATTTATGGTTAAAAGTACAGTAATTGTGAGAAATGACATGCCTAAGAATAGCTATCATTTTACATCCCAAGCTTAAGTTTACTATCGAAATTGAAACTGAAAAACAGCTTAATTTTCTCGATTTGTCCATTTCTCGACATGACGACAAATTCACATTTAATATTTATAGAAAGCCCACCTCGGTAACCACCATTATCCCTTATAATTCATTCCATTCCATATCACATCGACTTGCTGCTATTAATATTATTTTCGCCGGGCCTTGAAATATCCTCTTTCACATCATGATAGGGTCAGTGAGCTGGACTTCATCAAGAATCTTGCGTTCCAAAACGGTTTCCCCAATAAGTTAATTAATAAAGTTTTACATGATATCAATACCAAACTTGACCCACTTTTTACCCGCGGACCTTCGGACACTGCTAACCGTTTTTACAGGTCTTTTAACTATAATACTGCCAACACAAAAATAGTTAAAAATTTGAAATCCTTTAATATTATACCTGCTTGTAAAACAACTACTCAAATTTATAATTTACTTTCTAAGCAGCGTCGAATTTGTTTATCGGAGGACGGGGAGAGTGGTGTGTATTCGGTCCAATGCGGTATTTGCAACTCTATTTATATAGGACAAACAGGGAGATCTTTGGCGAGATGAATCCGAGAACACAGAACTCAAACTACATCAAATCTTTATAGACACAGATTGGACACGGGTCATAATATTGATTACACTAATGTTAAGCTTTTACATAGATGTCCCAAGGGTTACAGATTAGATTTGCTGGAACAACTTGAGATCGAGCGAGATAAACAAATGCCAAAGTTCATTTTACTTAACGATCAAACAAACTTTATATACAAACCCCTTTTTACATACCTACAGTAGTTCCCATGTTCGTCTCGCCAACAACCGAAGATTTACCCACTTGTGAGACGTTTGTTATTTTTGTTTGTGTAGATTCTTGATAATGTCTTCAACTTTTAGATAATTGTGTAATATTAACGTTTAACTTTTATTGTTTCTTTGTATTTCTTTGTATTTCGTTTAGTTAATTGTTAGAATTACGCGATATGCACTGTGTTGTTTTCCGATGTACATTTTGAGATTTATTGTATCTCCACTTTAAGCATTTTGCGGGTATTCGTATCGCTCAGCTGTGTTTTTATATCGTCTTGAGGTGTTGAATGACCTCCGGCCATTCATAGTCGCTCTGTCTTGTTCGAGCCGCCTATATGAATTATACTATTTCGACATTTCTTTAATTTGAGGGTTGGATTTTTGAAATAATTCCTTAGTATTTTAACTTTTGATTAGTCTATTTTACTGTTTACATTGACTGGAACGACTATTTAACCTATCCATGTAAGTTCGATAACTGTTTTATTCATATTCCTTAACCTGAACAAAAACTTTTTGTTTCCGCTAATTTAGGCACGTTTTCCGTTTTTCTCCTTTTTGGTGTTACCTCCAATTCCTGCATATCATTGCAGTAATTTTCCGATGCCTGTACCGTTAGTACTTTTGCGAAGTGTCGGATTTGACTGTAGGTTTGCTGCGACCAATTAGGTTTTTTGTTGTGAATTTTGATTATAACCTTTTTTGTAGATTATGTGCTGAGGATGACAGTATGAACTGCCGAAACATGTTCACATAGTAGATTTAATAAACATTGCAAAGATATAAGAAGCTGTTTTTCTACAATACTCATTTACTTTGCACAATGGGCTCAAACCAACTATCCTAAACTAAATAAGTTCTCAGCAATATGGGAATGGTGAGGGGTTGAAAGATATGTTTGGTTTTAAGGTTTGAAACCCCAGTGAATATGATTATACCTGCAAATACAGGAAAAATAGGTTATGAACATGTAAGTACCTGTAGGATAGTTTTTGAAGGTTTAGAAACCAGTACAAATACTAACGGGATGATATCTATATATACAGGATTACCCAAAATTACCGGAACATATCTAAATAATTCTCCAAATGGTAAGAAGTTTAAGAAAATTGTTCAAACAGCAGTTTTTTTGGCTTTAAATAAGCTATCGTTTAAATATATGTTTAATACACTGGGTGCTTATTTTATTCTATAAATTTGGTAACTTTTCCTTTTTTAAAATAGAACACCTGTGTATTATTACATGTTTTAATTCTATTGCTATTCGAAGGGACAGTATCGCCATTTAAGGGTTGTTGTCCATGGGGCAAAACTCGGAACGTATAAGGGCTACTAGATCTTTTAATTACCAACAATTTGGGTATGATAGAAACTAACTAATTTACCATTTTATCAACATTTTTGTTATCACATATGCACCAAATGTTTGAAATACGTTTGCTATTCGAACGGACATTATTGTCATTTAGGGCTAGTTTTCCATTGAGCAAAACTCCGTTCTTCGTCTTTTAATTACCTACAATTTCGGGTATGTTAGAAACTTATGGAACAATTTTTGAAACAGTTTTAATACACGATTGGGGTTTTATACAAAAAGCGGAACGGTAGCCCCAGTTTCCGTTAACCTTATTTTTTGGAGTTGACATCTCTTAACCTAACCCATTATTTTTTTCACCACCATGGAAATATATCTGCGGGCGCCCATGGACTCGATTCATTCATCTGGCGTAACGCCCACACCAAGTGTTTCCGTGCGTCGGCCAAGGTAATGGAGACTCATACCTTCTTGGCTTTGTCGAAAAGAGTGTTAATAACACGTCTCTTCTGATGGTGGTGGTGGTGTGATTTTGCGTGCAAGTACCGATCGGTATGTGTCTTCGCTCTTAAGAAGCGAGCAACATGGTTCGCAAAACATCAACATTTAGAAATTTTGACGCACGGCATAACCCGGAAGCAATTTATTTCCTACATAATTTACATTTTTTGAAAATTAAAAGTAAAAATTAAAAAAAAAAAAATTAAAGTCCTTTTATTTTTTATGAAAATGATTTTAATAACGTGTCCATTGCTAGGGTTGCCAACTCTTCAATTTCAAAATACCGGCCGGCACCAGCAACCCAACCCAACTCAACTGAATTTTTTGCGATATTGCTGAATCGTTAAATATTTGCCGATTTAATTTTGCTCCTGAGGGAACAAAATTTAGACTCAAAGTAACATTTTAAATGGGGCGTATAATATAGCACGACAAATAATCATGGATCCCTAATTTTTACACGACCTAATATGTAGTTCTGAATGGTGTTTAGAATATAAACAAGAAAGCTATCATACTGATTATTGAATATACAGTGGCGCGCAAAGTATGAAAGATGGCTAAATCTTGGAACCGGTTTGTCATTTGAAAAAAAAGCACATACATGTCGATTTTTAATTATCGAATCACTTTTTTATATCAAATTCAGTTGCTACCCGTAATTTGGTTTTGACTTGATGTCACAGACTTTTAATGATTATTTGTCTTACTGATTATGGCACATTTCTTAATTATCTTTATGATAGCATACACATTTTACGACCATTAATCAGAAAATGGTCGAGAAAAATACAGTTGATAACTTTTGATGAATACGAATCTGGGCATGAAAATCGCATATCCTGTCTGGATATTAGCTTGTCGTCGTTTCCTAAGTGCAAGCCCGCACACCACCTAAATCGCAGTAAACGTTGAAAAAAAAAAAATAACAAAACGTAAAATATTAAAAAAATATTTGTGATCAAAATTTCAGGTGAAAGAACTAAATTAAAATTTACTATGAGACGCTTTTGAGGGTTCTATGAAAATCTCCCTTTTTGATATTTTGACCACATAATCTTCGAAAACGCGATTCCGGAATTTGTATTGAGGGTAAATAATTCTCTTCAAAACGCATTTTCATATTCCATCCAGATAATCCAATGTTCATTTGTCCTTTCCTAGAAAATTTTCTTAGGCAAATAGGAATTAAAAGATCTACCAAAATCAGAAAGAAAATAATAAATGGAGTTGCCGTTTCACAAAAAGTCCAAAAACTCAAAACAATTGAAGTTTAAAAACTGAATTGGACTTTTAAAATAACAATCTGTTTCAGAGATTTTCTCACGTTTCCATAGTTTACGCGCTACTGTTTTATTTTACATCGATACTTTAAGGTACATACCTAAGTGTTTTATTTAAACAATTAAATTACAATTTACATCATTAATGTACTGTATAATTAATAATTACCTAGATACAATTGTCTAATAATAAAAACTTGAAACATATACTGTCTTATAACTAAAGAAAATAACGTTAGGTACCTACCACAATCGCTAGAATGGTAGCTGAGACCATGTTTTTACTGCATGAAATACGGACGCAATTTCGGCAGCTAAAACCAGGTCTCCTTCTCGCAGTTTACTTTTACAAAAAAAAATTGGTCATTACGAAAGACATATTTCGCAAACTAATTGAAGTTTTGTATTTACACCCTCGGCGTGACGTTTTACCTAATAGAAAAGTCGGCAAAGCAGAGTATACACTTTGCCATATTAACATTTTCATGTGTATACAACCAGTCCCGGTATCTCTCATCTTGTTTCTGTTCACAATTTTCATCAACAGATTTTCAAATGGTTTTACCGGCTTTTCGGGTGCCGCTACCGGCCGGATATCTTAAATACCGGCCAGGCCGGCCGGCGCAATACCGGCCAGTTGGCACCCTATCCCCAAGGCTAGTAGACCCGTATTGTACAGAGGTTGCGCTGACGCCTATATTGCCCATGTATCCAAGCGACCCCCGCAGATGCCTACAAACTCACGAAAAAGTGACGTCAGTGGAGTCAGGACAGGAGTTTAGCGTGTTACGAGATAGCGTTTGTGACGTCACTGGGATACCTCGTCCCCGCCCCGCAAATGCCGGACAGCGCAACCTCCTTGCCCTATCCCAATCGATAGGGTGCCATATCGTGCAATCACGATATCGTCTCATGTTAGTAGGTATACATCTTAACATTCATAGAAGAAAAATAAGACGAAATGTTATTTCTAGCTAATTGCAGTCACTAATTATTAATATTATTAACTAAAATGTTGCTAGTAATATTTTGTGGTTTTATTTTACCATTTCATGAAGTTATTTACAAAATACTTTATTAATAATAGCGCAATAAAACAAATTTGTATAATATCCAGCCAAATAGCTGTAAGATTTCTTTTCAGATTTATATTTTTGTAATATTTAGAAACCCGAATTATGTTCAATCTCCACTAATAAGTGAAATACACCGGTGAGGCGGTAGTGAATACAATATAAAAATACAATTTTGAAATACATTGACTATCTTCAAAAATAACCATTGGCAACATGAATTTAATTTGTGCATTTTCTTACGCAACTAAAATGTGAATTAGAGGAAATATAGTTATATAATGTGTAGCGATAATACGCAATTTCTTGAAATAAAATTTTCGTATCACATTATCAAATATTAAACTCGTTAACTTAACTTAGTGGTCATAATTTCATTGCAATGAATTTAATTGAGTTAATTATATTTTAAGCTTATAAATATAAGTTGCATTTTAAACAAACTGGAATAGATCGGACACAGTCAAAATCAACAAACAAATGTATAATATGTCTATTGTCCATAGCCAACAGCCACGTGACGACCCAAAGCGGCAGAGGTGAAGCCAGTACATGAATATTTAACCGACTTGCTCACTTCAAATACTGCAATAGCAATAAGAACACAACTTTTTGCATTTGTCGAATTCCAGCAACAAAGTTCAAACTATTATATTAATGTGGGGTTCGAAATGAGTAGGCAACCAAATATACCTTATAATTTTGTCGTATGTATTTCACCAAAATGATTAGGTATTACATGGGTATTACCATTCAAATTATACGTTAAACTGAACTTCAAACCTTTGCCGATAACACAAAAAATATCCGCTCAATTCTGTCGAGCCTAGGTGACGGATTTTAAGCTTATTGGTGGCTGTGTCGTAGTCTTCTTGCGATCAACAAAAAAACACCCAAAACATTCTAAATTTAAATTAAATTTAATTAAATTTTTGTATTATCGGCAAAGGTTTCAAGTTCTGTTTAACGTATAATTTGAATGGCAATACCTAATCATTTCGGCAAAATACTGATAACAAAATTATGAGGTATATTTGGTTGCATACTCATTTCGAACCCCATCTTAAGTACTTGAAGGTCTGAGATAAATATATAATATAAACAGGTGGTGTTATAAAATGATGAAAATCCTTGCTGTAACTTGATTTTTGAGATTACAGGAAATATACCCCTGCTCGGTAATTATTTGGGTACCCCTTGTTCCATTTCTTTAATATAGGTACAATCTTGGCAGGACTGAAAACGTTGAAAAACTAATCCCGCTCAAAACACAAATTTATGTCCATGCCATATACACCTGGGGTAACTTTGAATTCAAGGTTATTCAACGTATTGTTAACCTGGTTTGAAATTAATGGCAGAAGAAAGATGGAAGAATCTGGCAGCAGCCTGGACCTGGTAGGAAATATGTTGAAGTGAATTTGGAGGAATTTAGGGAATTACACCTAACCAAGTAAAAGTATAAATTATGATATCAAAGTGATTTAAGTCGTTAAATAGTATATTATAATACAAGTTTTATAAGACAAAAAATGGCGCACGTGTTGTTTTGGGCACGACGAACGAGTGCGCCAATACGTCTTATAAAACGAGTGTTAAATACTAATTTTCTACTTTGCGACATTAATTTTACATAAATTTCGAAAATTGCGAAAGTTACTAAAAGTTTGTGATATAGAGGTTTCATAACGACTCCGAATGCGGTTTCGTTATGAGTTTATAAAAACGCAAAGTAGAAAAAAGTTGTTAAATGTACATAGTAGCTACGTAGCAACGTGTTATGTAACATTATTTGGGCTGATATCATTCTTACCTACGATAAGATAACCCATTCTTTGAACAACGTAATCCTTATAATACCATAATACTAATCTTACTATTATCAGGATTACGTTTTATCTATAATGTGCTCTGACTACTACAATATAGCGTGGTTATTGAGCGGTCTTATTTATTAACTTACTTTTGTATGCAGGACTTATGAATTTATTGCCTTATATCTTTACTTAATTCCTGTGAAATTTGGCATCAATCAATACATATAAACCCGGTCCTAAAGATACTTAAAATCCAAAATAGGAATAAAAATAACAACAAAAAATAATCATTTAACTTTTGACTTTAGATATCAGCATTTCACATACATACAGTAGCGGCCAATAAAATCGGAACAAACTTATTTTGGCGCTTCCACCTTCAATAAATCAGAAATATTGAAGGTTCACGAACTGATGTTTACGATGTTGTTTCCCCTATTTGAGATGAACATTTTCCATTTTTTATATTTACGCTACAATCATTCTTTGATTTTTTATATATTTTTTATTCAATTTACTCGCTTTTGGAGGGGACAAAAAAAACGGAACAATGTATATCATTACTCCTATTGATAAATGCGTCCATTATTTTGGCAATTTATGATAGTTATAATACTAGTCATTCCCCACACACTTGACTGGCTACTCACAGAACCAATAACAGCTCTGGATTTGCATTTCCATCATGTTTTGAGAGACTGCTAGCGACGTTGTCAAGGCATTGACAACGTCGCTAAGTGATCAGCGCAACGAACAATTGTAATCTGTCAAAATCTTGTCAACTATCATAGGGATGTACTGCGGTCGCTATATTATGTAATAAATTAGTTTATAAAATTTCATTGCATTGTCGTAGAAAAAATATAGTATTCAATTCGCAAGTAATGGCAATTACTCACTCGAACGTTTTGTAGCACTCGCTTACGGCTCGTGCTGCAAACTTCGTTCTCGTGAGTAATTGCTTACATTAATTACCTCATAGGATACCATTTTCAAGTAGTCGTACTTTACATAAAAAAAGAAGCACAAAAGTGACGAACAGAAGGAAGCAATAGTAAGAGCTGTTCAATCGGGCCAGACGTACCGACAAGTGGCTGAAACGTTTCAAATCGGGGTTGGAAGCATTTCGCGGTTGATGAGCAAGTTTCAAGCTTCTGGTTCGGTGCAGAGGAATGTCGGAAGTGGTAGGCCAAAAAAATCAACCGAACGCGAGGATCGATTTATGGTCAGAGTCGTGAAAGAGGACCCCAGAAAGACGGCCGTGGATGTGATGAAGCATGCTAATGAACATCTCGGTCTTGAAATCAGCGTTCGTACCGAGCGTCGTCGTCTCAAGGCGGTTAAATTGTTCGCTAGGCGTCCAGCCAAGAAACCACTGATATCGAAGAAAAATCAAGTGGCCCGGTTGGCGTTTGTTCGAAAGTACGGACGGTTATGGCACGTTAACCTAACTTTGTAATGTTAAGGTTAGTACTGTTATTTTACGGACCATAAATGGTCAAGTATTAATTGTTCTACGGACCATAAATGGTCAAGTATTAACTGTTCAAGGACCATACATGGTCAATGAGCATAAATGGTCAAGGACCATAAATGGTCAAGGACCATACATGGTCAAGGACCATACATGGTCAAGGACCATACATGTTCAAGGACCATACATGGTCAAGGACCATACATAGTCAAGGACAATACATGGTCAAGGACCATACATGGTCAAGGACCATACATGGTCAAGGACCATACATGGTCAAGGACCATAAATGGTCAGTCTTATTGTTTTATGGACCATAAATGGTCAAGGACCATAAATGGTCAAGGACCATACATGGTCAAGGACCATACATGGTCAAGGACCATAAATGGTCAGTGTTATTGTTTTATGGACCATAAATGGTCAAGGACCATAAATGGTCAAGGACCATACATGGTCAAGGACCATTCATGGTCAAGGACCATAAATGGTCAGTTATTGTTTTATGGACCATAAATGGTCAAGGACCATAAATGGTCAAGGACCATACATGGTCAAGGAGCATTCATGGTCAAGGACCATAAATGGTCAGTGTTATTCTTTTATGGATTGTTTTATTGATATAGGAGTAGAGAAATACATTGTTAGTAGCCAGTCAAGTGTGTGGGGAATGACTAGTATTATAACTATCATAAATTGCCAAAATAATGGACGCATTTATCAATAGGAGTAATGATATACATTGTTCCGTTTTTTTTGTCCCCTCCAAAAGCGAATAAATTGAATAAAAAATATATAAAAAATCAAAGAATGATTGTAGCGTAAATATAAGAAATGGAAAATGTTCATCTCAAATAAGGGATACAACATCGTAAACATCAGTTCGTGAACCTTCAATATTTCTGATTTATTGAAGGTGGAAGCGCCAAAATAAGTTTGTTCCGATGTTATTGGCCGCTACTGTATGTGATGCGTGTGAGCGTTTGTACACATGTACTCGTGATATCGTCTATTTACGTTCCAGCCATCTTGACACGCTAATAGCTCGCCGTTTCCTAACGAATTTTGATGTTTTATAAAATGGTTATCACCGTTTATACGGCTTTGGATAATTGGCCATTTAAGCTGATGATGATCCCAGATCGAAACCGGTACTTAAAGAAATAAAATAATCTGCAAAGGCCAGAGGTTTTTTATTGCACTTATATAAATATGTGAAGTGCTCTGATATCTTGGAAATCCAAGCACCTAACTTGTCGGTTATTTTCTATTAAAAATTCTAATGTTACACTAATGTTAGAGTAAGACCTGATAAAACTTATACCGTTGTTTTGTATCAAACGGACTAATGAATGTGGACTTAATAGAAACGTCATCGAATTAGGGGATTATTGTATTTAGTATTATCTATGAATAATTCAATATTAAATGATAAGCAAATGCTGGTCGGGCATCTTTGTTTGCGGTATTTATTAGAGCCAGACTATCGTAAGCATAAAACACGGGGACACTCAAATTTGCACTAATTAAACTGGGATTAGTAATATCATGTCAGTACGTTTTTCATGTCGCATTAATGCAATCTTGAAATTTTACGTAAGAAATCAAAATGCCGTAACTGAATGAATTTCAGAAAGCATTATTGAGCGTAGGCAAGAATACCGCGAAGAATAAAATTGTTGAAACCGGTTTTGTAGATTGACAGATACTGCCACAGCTTAAAGTATCGTTTACATCCACTTTACTTAACGTAACGTACGAAAAATTATAATTAACCAACTAAAGAAGCGAATGAGAATTAACCCAGGTGAGGATAATTTTTGGAAAAAACACCTCCGCCTGGATTTGAACCAGGAACCCTCCAATTGTCTGTTTACAGCTCTCCCAGTTGAGCTACAGAGGCGATGGTAATTTATAGGTTTTATTTGTCACTTCAGGACTTGCAATCCGAGTTTTCGAATTAAACAAACCCGTCGTGACACCTATGTGGGCTAGATGGAAGTTTGGTAACTAGGAATCGCTAAATGTTTATTGCTACGGTTTATTGCTAAACAGCTCATACAGATGAATAAATTCAAGGGAAAATGGTTAGTACGTAAACTCGTCAGTAATTAACTACTAAAATAAAAAAATTCTGACGCGTTTACGTAATAACCATTTTCCCTTGAATTATACTTAACGTACGAAATTTAGATCGGTTCCATTTACATTCACTTACGGTAGGGTGCTTGACATGCGTATTTGACAATGACTGATATTGATACAATCTGAAATCTGTCGCTTTTACCATATAATAGTATTATTTGACGAGCACATTATTAAGGATATAAATCGCGAGCATGAAGTTTACACACGAGCCGTAGGCGATCGTGCAATGTTTTGAGCGATGTATATCCGTTATGTGCGAGTCAAATACGACGTTTTATCTACGACTCATAAATTCCATTTTATTCAAAATATTTGAAATGTATTTGTCAGTGATGGCGAGGCGAACTGTCAAATTACTTTCATTCACGTAGGTTTTGGCCGACTTTGACACAAGCGTTGTATAATGATGACAGTTCATTCAAATAATGAGGTCTTTATTTGAACGCACTGTCATTATTATACAACGCTATAGTGTCATTATAATCATTGGCGCGTAGAATGATGGGGATTATATACTCATAGATACGTATGCAATGAACTTATTATATGTGAGTCGTAGATAAATATGTTTATATACAAGCATAAAAAAAAATCCGTGTATCGTGTTAAAAATATTGCAAAACTACAGAAAGATAACAAAGTGAAAGTCACATGAGTTAATTTTTAGAATATGTTAATGTCACCGTCATCCGAGTTGTCAAAATCAACAGCCTGTGATTGGAGCACTTAGCGCACGTGAACTTCAGTGACCAATTCCGTACGTTACGTTAAGTTTTTCTACGTTAAGCGAATGCAAACTAACACATATAATTCAAAGGAGTTCAACTTTCACTAATTTTCAAGTTTTCGTACGTTAAGTTAAGTTAAGTGAATGTAAACGCTACTTAAGACTTCATGGATTAAGAAATACGGTCAAAATAAATGTTACACAACTAAAATTGTTCAGAATATAAGTGCCTAATTTTACTTTCCTGTCCCCGTACTGTATCATACATAGTATGATAAAGTATTGTAATTGTGCCGAGAAAAATGAGCTTTTAGCGGAAATAGCTCTTTTGGGTCCCCTGAACATTTTTGACCAAGGCACAAAAAATGTCTGTGTGTGTATGTGTGTACACGATTTTTGTGGCGACGATCCCGGAGAAACTACTGAGGTATCGGGACGAAACATCATATTTAGAACTTTCATGACCATACTTAGAGCTGAAATGCTTTTGGTGCAAAACGGTCCAAAGGAACTGGATGTTTACTCTTCGCATTTTTAACGATTTTTCAAATTAGCCGCCATTTCTGTAATTTCGTCAAAATAGTTAAATAATAAATTAAAGTAGAGGAAATTCTGAATAATTTATGTCTACGACATGTTTTGGTAAAATTAATAGTTTAGCTGCATGAGCAAATTCTTTTTGATCAAGATCGGTCGTGTCTGTATTAATATCAAGCTAGTTAGCCAGGATTTGACAGATATTTTCATTCTAATGGCAATAGGTTGATGTTTTGACGGTGATGTTTTGACAATACCTACTGTAAATAGTATCAAAATATCCGCAAGAGGTTGCAGCGCCGGAACCACCTGAGCAACCTGGGGGACTAGCACGGCGATGCGGATGCACCCTTCAACTAGTCGCTGAGCGGGACGTCAGCGATGAAGATCACGCTGACTCTGATCAATGAAGGAGACGGCGAAGGCTGTGGCGGTAGCTGCGCGTGCGTGCGGTGTGTCTGTTATTCAATAATTTTTACATCAAAACGTTTACCGTCCTTTGAAATAGGTTTGTATAGCATCTCTTATCGTTTTATCGTCGTGTGGTTTAAAAACGTATTATTTTTCTTTACCCGCCGAATATATAGTTTGCATACTAACCAACTAGTTTGTAAACTAGCTGCTGTTTACCCGCTATTTTGCAACAAAGGTCAAAATCCTTAAAAATAACGACGCTTTTAGTTAGTTTGCAAAATAGCTAGTTAGTTTTGAAACTAGCCAAGTATCCATTTTAGCAGTAACATATATATATATATATATATATATATATATATATATATATATATATATATATATATATATATATATATATATATATATATATATATATATATAAACATTGGAAATAGTTGTATGCAGATTTCAGCGAGAATTCACTTCCTTTATATATATGTAATCTATATATATATATATATCGTCTGGTTCATTTAGCATATTCTGATTTGCCGAGCGAGGTATGCGAAAGACACATGATACAGGCATTTGTAGATGGGATTCGCGATTTTGAAACGAAGCGCGCTTCTCTTACAGCCATGAAAACTACATATCAGGAAACTGTTGGATATGCCCTGACGCACGAAACAGCTGGTATGGTTTATAGGCCGCAACCTAAAGTACGGCAATTGGAAGAAGATAATGAAGAACTCGTGAGCATCATGTCATGCTGTAAGGACCGCAATAAAACCGAACCAATCCACATATATATTTAAGGGAAAATGTTACTATTGTAATAAGCCGGGACACATGGCACGAGACTGCCGGGCACGCCGTGAAGAGTGGCAATCATCTTCACCCACACAGCAGAAAGGTGCTAGTAGCCGGTCTTCCCAAGAGTCGACGTTAAACTAGATCGAGTCAGATCGAAGGGGCACGATCTGACTCCATTGAATTGTCCCAGAATTTACATTTCCCATATGATCAGAAATATCAACAATTTGACTATCGACGGGATATTAAATGGAAAATCACATCTAATGACGCTAGACACAGGTGCGACACATTCAATTATTCGCAGTGATTTAATCACAGACCCCTTAGATTTGGTTGTTGGGATCAAATTACGTACTGCAACGGGTGACTACGCTACCGTCAAAGGCAAAATTTCTAAAAAGGTCACCATAGGAGCGATCTAACTGAATGTTTTCGAGATAAGAGACAAGGGGAGACCCCTTTCTGTCTCGACAAGATGCTACGGAATGCGCTATCTTAGGCCGCGCATTTGAGTGAATACCGCTTTCTTGCGGTTTAACGCGCCTATAAGCCTGTGCGCCTCCTCAAGGGTGGTGGGGGTGATGACTACACCCGGTCTGAATCGGTCCTCCTCTAGACGCAGGAGGACAGACCGATGCAAATCTTCGTCAGGAGTGGCGTTATTAAAAATCTCGAACAAGGTGTCCGCGAATAGTTCGGCTTTCTCGGGAGCCGAGTTTGCCACTCTACCTCCATGACGAAGAATACCAATGCCGACCCGACGCTTTCGAAGGGCCCGTCCCATAGACCAGAGAGTGCCGTCCTCGGGTTGGAGGCTCTCCAACTTGGCCTGCCACCTGGCATTAGATAAAATTTGCAGAGCTGTTCGGACCTGCTCGTTTAGCCTATTTTTAATTAGCTTGTCTTGCGGGGAGAGCGTAATTTTGAATATTCTAATCGCCCTGCGCCGTGCCTGAATTAGTGCTAGTACTTCGGGCGGAACGTCGTCGACAGTTTCAGAAACGCACCGGACAATGGTAGAGGATGTGTACGCTTCCTGCATCGCATTCTCCAGGTGCAGAAGCTTAGAAAAGGGGCTGTTGGCTGTCTCAGGAGCAGAGAACTGCGCCAACCCTTCCTTAAACTTCTTCCAGGATGTTTTATGTCTTTCATATTGTTGTGGGTTCGAGTCATAGACTGTTCCCCAAGAGAACATAATTGGGAGATGGTCGGAGGAGAGTTCGTTGACTACCTCAATGTCATCGCTAATGGTGGCATTTTTCGTGACCACGACGTCCAGAACGTCGGCATATTGTCGATCCTGGTACAGAAATCTGGTCGGGGTTAGTGGTGCGTTAATAAGCAGGTCGAGGTAGCCCGCTATCGTGTTAAGGCGACGACCATTGGGATTGGTTGTGCGAGAGTTCCAATTTGTATGCTTGGTATTTAGATCGCCTGCAAGAATAACATTAGCCCCCAGTTCACTGAGTTTGAGGATGTCCTCGTGGGTGATCGGTTTGTGTGGCGGATTGTACGCCGACACGACTGCGATCCTGCCCGTTGAGGTAGTGACACTGACAGCTGTTGTCTCAAGACTGGACAGATCAGGAACGAGAAATTCATTGTGCTCAATGGAGCTTTTAACAAAAATAGCCGTGCCTCCGCCCCGATCGTGCAGACGATCGTTGCGGTAGCAGTTGTAGTTGGCTAGGGTCGCTCGCCGGCTTGGTTTAAGGTGGGTCTCGCTTACGAGAATAACGTCCACCTTGTAACGCATCACCAGCTCGCGGAATTCCTGGAGTTTGCCTTGGATGCCGTTAGCGTTCCATGCTAGAATTGGCAGATAGCGTGGTTTACTTTTAACGTGTCTGGGCATCAGAAATTGTTAAAATTTTGCGCCAGGTTTGTGAACATGGTAGAGAGTGCATTTACGGCTTCCTTTAGCTGGCCAATAGTAGCCGAAAGGTCTTGTGGTGATAGGGGCGACTGTTTCGACGAGCCCTTTTTCACCATTTGAGCCATGCTTGGCCTAGACACGAGCATTTGGGTTGTTGGGAGTTGCTGCTGTCTAGGAAGCTGGGGAAAATTGTCGATATTTTGTTTGGGGGCGGTCTTAGCGGGTCCCTGTGGCTGGACTGGTGGTTTTTTGGTGGGCCTGTTTTTGGGTGCGCGCTTGCAACCTCTATAGCTCGCTCTGTGGCCTTCACCACAGTTGTAGCACTGATGGGGGCCGTCTGGGTCGGCCTTACAATCACGGGAGTCGTGAGGTCAAGCACAATTTTTGCAGTGAAAGTCTGCTGTACAATTGGAGGAACTATGCCCGAAGAGGAGGCAGCGGAAACACTGTCCTACTTCGGGGGATTTTTTTAGAGGTTCCACTGAGATGACAAGGCCGCAGAGGTCGGTGATATTATATATATCGCGCTTCTCTCTGGGCAGAGTGACAAGTATCAGTGGCATCTCCTCCTTATTGCGGGGGCGTTTCATGCGGATGATTTTTGTCGGGGTAAAGCCCTTTTTGATAAGGTCGTCCTTGGCGTCATCGAGACTGAGCTCGATATAAGCGCCGCGTATTACTACAAGGAGGTCTCTTTCCTCTTGTGGAAGGAACGTGTGATGCTGAGTTGAAGAATCACCCAGTACTTGGATTACTTTTTTGTACTCCTCAAGGTTGTACTCGGGTTGGGGTTTGTACTCGGATGCCCGATTGGGTTGATATTGCCGACTTAAATGTGATGCCCTTCTCCACGAAAGTGGCTTGAAGGGCTGTCCAATTTGTTTCTCCCTGATCACTATAGGTGGAGCAGGGAGGTCTTTGGGTGTAACTTTGACAGTACCGGTGGAGCTAGAATTAGCCGTTTGATTTGTACTTGCCTGTTGTTTGTTTGTATTGCGCGCCGCGACGCCGGAAGAGGCGGTCTGGCGTTGGTTTTTCGGCTTAATGCCGGAAGGACCTGGTATAGTTGGGGGCGTGGCCTCATGAGGGGGAGGAGCCAATGTATTGGTTGGACGCTCCTGACTTTGGGTCTCCTGTTTGGCTGTCTTGGTTATTTTGGAAGATACTCTGATCTTCTTCCTTTTGCGGCTTGTGGTAGTCGAATCAGATTCGACCGTAGCTGATTCGTTCGAGCTGCTGGAGTCAGACTCTTTTAAAAATTTGGTCAGGACAGTCTCTGTTTCCCGGAGAATGAGGGAGACATCTGATTGATCGGTGCAAGATTGTATATATTCAATCACCAACTCTGGCGTCAACGCGCGTATTAGCGCTGCGTGTGCGTCTTCGGTAGTGATTAAAGAGCTGTCGTTAGACGACGTCTGCTCTGGCAATTCTGGTAAAGAACCATCATTTGTGTCCATGAGGTTAAAATTGGTGGAATCGTTTCCCGACATTTCCAGAGATTGCAATTGCAAATCGAAGAAATGTGTATGTGGGAATTAATTCTACACCTGGTCAGGAATACCAGCTGTAGAAGCAGCTGGCAAGGCGGGAACCGGGCCGTGCCGCAAAAGCGGTTCGGTGCCCGGTCCGACGAAAGCCAATTTAACTAGCTTAGATGTTGGACAGATATATAATAATATATAATAGTATAATAATATAAGAAAACTATAAAGAAAACTGGCTTCGCCGTAGGTAATAAATAAAAAGACTTCGTATAACGAAAAATAAAATAAATAATTCTCTTTGTTAAAACAAAACAAAATTGATTCTTGGACTGAGTAGTCCTAACGGGATTCTCCCGCGAGATGCCGGGAAAGCACGCCTGCCGGACGGGAGCGCACCAGTCTCCTACTAGTACGTCCCAATCACAGCAGAGCGCGCCCGACAGTCTCGGTGTTGAAGAGTTCGTCGATGGACGAAGGAGGAAGAGCCCTATCGGGTAATTAACAACGAATCCCTGTTCCGCCCACGCGTACAGAATGCTAGTCGTAGCGTAACTTGAAGTTAGCACTGCCGCCCTTCTGTAGCCGGAACGACAAGAAATCCGCTTGCTGTTAATCCCGCAGGACCCTTACCTCAGAAGCGTCTCTGCGGATCCCGCCTTGCACACACGAGAGTCGTGGTCAAGGTTGAGGATCGCGCAAGAGGGCGTACACTTAAAGGATAAGTGCTTGGAGCAGTCTCTTTGCCGGTGCTGAGAAGCACAGGTCACTCACACACTCACTCACTGATATTAGACTATGCGGGACTAGCACGTCCGACCTCAGCGAAGCATGTATCGAGCATGTATACCATTGGAGCGACAACAGTTGTACATGAATTCATAGTTGCCGACATCACGGATGAAATCATTATTGGCGTAGATTTTATGATCAAACATGGGCTCCTGCTGGATTTAAAAAAAAAATACTGCGATATGCGAATATTGAGCTTCCCTTGAATGTGGGATACAACGGAGATGCAAGTGTACGGTCAATGGTTGTGAAGCAAAGGCAGGAGGTACCAGCAAACTCAGAGATGGTATTGTGGGCGGAGATAAGTGGAGATTTGGGAATGGGTAAGTTGTGGATTGTGGAAGCAAGTAGAAACTCCCCAAGAAACTTAATTGTTGGTAAGACCCTATCAAAATCACAAACCGGATTACTTCCAGTAAGGATTCTTAATCCAACACAAACAAAAAAAATAATTAGGAAAGGTCATCGCTCAATGCCAGCAAGTGACGGCAGTGGTGGATTGTGAATTAGCTTCTGACGCTAATGTGCCACCAAACCTCAAAATATTGGAGCATGAATGGATTAAGGACCTGACCGAACCCGAAAAGAGAAAGGCTAAACGTCTGTTAGAACAGCATTGGTCAATTTTTGCAGATAAATCTAATATTGACGGGGAAGGCAGGACAGGCATTGTGAAGCATTCTATTAATACAGGTAATGCGAGACCTATACGTCAACATCCACGGAGATTGCCACTTGCTAAAATGCAAGAGGTAGCTGAGCTAATTCAAGAAATGAGGCATAACAAAGTCATTGAACCATCTTTTAGTCCATGGAGCTCACCGGTGGTGCTGGTTAAGAAGAAAGATGGAAGCACCCGTTTCTGCGTTGACTATAGGAAATTAAACGATGTCACCAAGAAAGACAGCTATCCACTTCCAAGAATAGATGACACACTGGACACATTATGCGGCGCTCAATGGTTTTCAACGCTGGACCTGAAGAGTGGCTACTGGCAAGTAGAAATTGATCAAGAGGATAAGGAGAAGACAGCATTCAGTGTTATTGTAGTATATTGGGTTAAGTTTTATTTTGATTTTAAATATAGGAAAATATCCGTTTCTGTTTTTTTATATACCACACCGGTTTATATATATATCCTGTACGCACCGATGCGTACATACCCATATTGAGTTGAACCACGGTTGTAATACGTTGTAAACGAATATACAAGTTATTTAATAGAAGCGACAAATTAAGTTCAAGCTGTGTTTTATTACACCGAACCCTACGAGTAAAACTGATTAGTAGAAACATTACAGTGGCGACGAGGTAATTAGTTTGAACAATTGTCGAAAGAATCGAGATCGAACCACGAGGCACGGGACATCATGGCAGGTTACATTGGATCGCTGCGTGAATTTAATCCACGTGAACATGAATGGTCGATTTTCCAGTCCAAAATGAGCCAGTTTTTCATCGCAAATGCAATTGAAAAGGAGGAAATTAAGAGCAATTTTCCTGAACGCAGTAAGTGAAGAAAGTTTTCAATTAATAAGCAATCTTTGTGTGCCGAAGACTCCAGCGGAGGTACCTTTTGCCGACTTAATTAAATTATATGACAAACACTTCACACCAAAGCGAGCGTTATTTGCCGAGCGACACAAATTCTACAACTCATTCAAGAATAAAGAAGAGTCCATGGCGGAGTGGGCCGCAAGAGTCCAAAACTTGGCGTCAAAATGCAAGTTTGGGGCAAATGAACAACTGCCAATTATGATGAGGGATCGCTTTATCATGGGCATGGAGCCAGGTCAAATAATGGACAGATTATTTGAAGAAGATGTGGAAATATTAACTTTTGATAAAGCTATCGACATCGCCACAAACAAAGAAGCAAGTAGGAATTATTTAGCAGTCCAAGTAAAGTCGGAGCCAGATGAAGTCTACCAAATGCAAAACCACGAAGGAAAACCAGCGTCTGATTTTTGTTTTAGATCCCAGAGATCAGAGGTCAAACCCACCAGAACGAACAGCGGTTCTGGAAGTCAGATCCAACACAATCGTCAACAAATTTTATGTAATGTGTGCGGAAAGTATGGCCACTGGGGTAAATATTGTAAATATTTAAATTACTGTTGCAATGGTAAAAAGGGTCATTTAAAATATGTATGTAAAAGAAATTCTAATAATTATCTAGATGAGAGTAGATTATTCAATATGACTTTAAATAAAAAACGGTCCAATTTGTTTTGAAGTAAAGATAAATGATGTACATGTAGATTTTGAAATGGATACCGGTGCTAGTTGTTCTGTAATATCATCAGCAATAATGAATAAGTATTTACCAAAACTGAAATTGCAAAAATGTAATAAGTATTTTATAAACTATACCGGAGGTAAAATTTGGCCGTTAGGTTTTACAAATGTGGAAATTGAATTTAAGAATGTGGTAAAAAGCATGGAGCTGTATGTAATTAAGGGAAATGGTCCTCCATTACTGCGTAGGGATTTTTATTATCTTTTTGAATTAACCATACACCATTTAAGATTCGATGAAAATTTAAATAATATTACAGAATTGTGTAAAAGTTTTAAAAATGTATTTTCGTCAAAACTCGGGTCATTTAATAAAGAAAAAATTCACATAAATATAAAAAAAGACGCTCAACCTAAATTTTTTAAAGCCTTTTGCTATGCGAAGCAAAGTTGAAGCGGAAATTACACGTTTAGTTAATACAGGCATTCTTAAACCTGTTGATTTTAGTTTATGGGGTACACCAATTGTACCAGTTATTAAAAAAAATGGTTCCGTCAGACTATGTGGGGATTATAAGGTAACAATTAATTCAGTTATGGACATTGATCAATACCCTTTGCCTCGTATTGAGGAGTTGTTCGTTAAATTACAGGGTGGTTTAACGTTCACTAAATTAGATCTCTCACAAGCTTATCAACAAATTGAATTGGATACAGAATCGCAAAAATTGACAACAATTAGCACCCACAAGGGGTTATTTCAGTACACTCGTTTGCCATTTGGTGTAGCTTGTGCACCCTCGAAGTTCCAAAAAATTATGGAAGCCTTGTTGGAAGGGATAGATGGCGTTGCCTGTTTTATTGACGATATATTGATAACAGGTAAAAGTAATAAAGAACATGCAAATACATTGAGAAAGGTACTGTCGATTTTAGAATCAAATGGATTAACATTAGAACAAAGTAAATGTGATTTTTTTAGGGATAGTATTTCTTATTTGGGACACACCATTGATAAAATAGGTTTGCATACATGTTCTCAAAAGGTTTCAGCAATTTATAACGCACCGAAACCAGCGAACGTACTACAGTTGCAGTCATTTTTGAGGCTAGTAAATTACTATGGGCGATTTGTGCCCAATGCATCCATTCTCTTAGCTCCTTTGTACGCACTATTACGTAAAGATAAAACATTTTATTGGTCCGAGTTATGCGAAGATGCATTTACGAAAATTAAGAGAATTTTGGCATCAGAGCCTGTATTATGTCATTATAATCCTGCGTTACCGGTAAAGTTGACTGTTGATGCGTCTCCGTATGGCGTGGGAGCGGTTTTGTCTCATGTTTTTGAAGATGGTACTGAAAAACCGATATCATATGCGTCTCGCAAATTGACTACCACACAAAGTAATTATTCCCAGATTGAACGTGAAGCTTTGGCAATTATCTTTGGGGTTAAAAAATATTATCAGTACTTATATTGTAGGCATTTCATTTTAGCCACCGATCATAAACCATTACTTGCCATTTTTGGCCCAAAAAAAGGAATCCCGGTACTAGTAGGAAATCGATTACAAAGATGGGCATTAATTTTATCTAATTTTAGTTATAATGTCATCTATGTCAAATCATCGCTTAATAATGCTGATTATTTTTCTACAGCTCCGGAGCAAATTGAATTAAAAGATACAGAAGTTGATGTCAGTTATTTAAATTTCATCACCGAAAATGAATTACTTCCAATTGATGCAAACTTAGTAGCAAAAGAGACGGAACTTGATAACATTTTGAGAGTAGTTATGAAATGTATATCAAATGGCTGGCCTAATAAAGTAAAAAAAGAGTTTAAACCTTATTTTTTGAATAAAAATAAACTAACTGTGGAAAAGGGCTGTATATTACTGGGACATAAAGTTGTTATTCCAACCACCTTGCAAAAGTCAATCCTTAATGAACTACGTCGAAGTCATATGGGTATGGTTAAGACAAAAAGTTTAGCTAGGTCATATGTATGGTGGCCTCGTTTGACAAACGATATAGATTTGCTAATTAAAACATGCGAAAATTGTATGGTAACTCGTAGTAACCCACCAAAAGCAAAACTTATGACATGGACGTATCCAAATCAGGCATGGGACCGCATTCATATTGATTATTTGGGGCCTTTTCGCGGTAAATATATATTGGTATTAGTTGACGCTCATACTAAGTGGGTTGAAGCGTTTATATTAAGTAGATGTACGACCGAAGTGACAATAGATGCTTTAAGAAGTGTATTCTGCAGATTTGGGATTCCGAGGATCATTGTTGCAGACAATGGGAGGCAATTTGTATCAGAGTTGTTTCAGACATTTTTAACAAAAATGGGAACAAATTTAAAAGTTCACCACCTTTTCATCCTGCAACAAATGGAGCCGCGGAAAATATGGTTAAAACAATTAAGTATGCATTGCAGAAAGCTTTGTTAAATAATGACATGGATATGAATTTGTTACTGAATCGGTTTTTGTTTGATTACCGCACTACTCCGCATTGTTCAACGGGTGAGTCTCCTGCTGTACTGCTATTTGGTAGAAAGTTAAGAACGCGATTAGATTTGTTAAAGCCCGAGGAGGGGGGAGGAGACTCATCCGAATTGGAGAAAAAGATGTGCAAAGTTCAGGAAAAACAATGCAACGCATATATCGGCAAACGTTCAAGAATGTATAATTGTAAAGAGAAGGTTATGGTCCGAGATTATCGAAATCCAAACAAGCGGTCTTGGATAAAAGGTGTAGTAATTAAGTCGTTAGGACCTCGTACGTATTTAATCGACATTCCCGAATTGAACAAACGTTGGCGAAGACATTTGAACCAAATATTAGACTATGTTCCTTGTTCTGTTGCGATTACTTCACAAAATGGTTCGGATGCCGTCGCCAACCAACAACCGGAAAATAGTGTAGATATTACCTGAGTGAATTCTGAAAATAAGCCAGCTAAGGAATCTCAAAATGAAATGCCACTTAGGGCTAGTTCACGCAAAGTAATGCCACCAGAAAGGTTGCAATATACTTAGCCGGATTATTTTCAGAATGGGAGGAGGATTGTAGTATATTGAGTTAAGTTTTATTTTGATTTTAAATATAGGAAAATATCCGTTTCTGTTTTTTATATACCACACCGGTTTATATATATATATATATATATATATATATATATATATATATATATATATATATATATATATATATATCCTGTACGCACCGATGCGTACATACCCATATTGAGTTGAACCAGGGTTGTAATACGTTGTAAACGAATATACAAGTTATTTAATAGAAGCGACAAATTAAGTTCAAGCTGTGTTTTATTACACCGAACCCTACGAGTAAAACTGATTAGTAGAAACATTACAGTTGGTAATGGGTTATGGCAATTTTGTGTCATGCCATTTGGGCTCTGTAATGCGCCGGCTACGTTTGAGCGGCTGATGGAACGAGTGCTTAAAGGATTACACTGGAAGACCTGTCTCGTGTATCTAGATCACATCATAGTAATAGGAACAAATTTCGACGACCACTTGAAAAATTTGAAAGAGACATTTCAACGTTTAAAGATTGCTGGTCTCAAGCCAAACCCTAAGAAATGTGCTTTATTCAAGAAAGAAGTGAAATATCTGGGACATATGGTAACTTCTGATGGAGTACACACTGACGCAGACAAAATCAAAGTTGTTCAAGAGTGGCCAAGACCATCGACCTTACAAGAGTTGCGAAGCTTTCTCGGGCTATGCACATATTACCGGCGCTTTGTTCCAGGTTTTGCCACCGTCGCCTGCAGTTTGCATGACTTGACAAGGAAAAATCGACAGTTTGAATGGAACGACCAGCAGGAGACAGCGTTCAAACAACTAAAGGCCCTTCTGTGTTCAGCACCCATACTGGCGTATCCTGTACCAGGTGAAAGATTTATAGTAGATACAGATGCCAGTTTGTATGGAATTGGCAGCGTATTATCACAAGTACTCGATGGACAGGAAAAGGTGATTGGTTATTATAGCAGACATTTGTCAAAACCGGAACGAAATTATTGTGTCACGAGAAAGGAATTGCTTGCTGTAATGGAGTCTGTACGGCATTTCCATAAGTACTTGTATGGGCAACATTTTCTCTTGAGAACCGACCATGCTGCTCTGAAATGGTTGCTACAGTTCAAGAACCCTGCAGGACAGCTTGCACGATGGATTGAACGACTACAAACTTACGATTGTACAATTGAACATCGTACAGGACGACAACACGCAAATGCAGACGCGCTGTCTCGACGTCCATGTGAACTAGAATGCAGGCATTGCACAAAAGCAGAACAAAAGGAGAGCGTTATCGATATTCGCCTTCTGAGTGTGTTACCAGGTGAACAATGGTCAACACGACAAATTAAAAAAGACCAAGTGGAAGATTTGGATTTGATTAAAATCGCAGCCGCTTTGGAACAGAAAAGTAGTCGATAAAAATCAAAACGATTGGGATGAGCATATACCACTTTTTCTGATGGCATATAGAGCTGCAGTACACGATACGACATCGAGCTCCCTAGCAAAAATCATATTTGGAAACGACTTGAGATTACCAGCGGATTTGCAATTCGGAGTTACTTCTTTGATTGGAAAGTTTAGTGAGCATGATTATGTCGCACAAACAAGAAAGGAGCTCACACCGGATGATAAGAGGTCGTACGCAGCTAATGAGCGATAAGATGAAGGCCAGGTATGACATACGAGCAAATTCAAAGACCTCTCAAGAAGGACAATTGGTTTTAATGTACAATCCACAGAAGAAAAAGGGATTATCCCCTAAGTTACAATGTCACTGGGAAGGACCATACAAGGTTGTACGGAAAATTAATGATGTGGTGTACCGTATACAAAGAAATCGCTCTAGGCCGAAAGTGGTCCACTTGGAAAGGCTGGCACCATATCAACATACCACCACAGAATTTGTTCGAGACGTACAAAAAGATAAGAGAAGGATAGTGTAACGAATATTTAAAAGTTGTGATATAGGACTCTCAAAAAGAACAAAAGGAGACTGCCAGGAAACGGATTGACAATGTATTATGGGCTTACTTGAAGTTTGAATAAAGTTATTATTTTTGTTTGACACGATTGCGAACCTTATATGTATATAAATTTAGTACAATATATATATATATATATATATATATATATATATATATATATACTATATATGGAATATGACGTAAATAGAATCCAAGTGAGAAGTAATTTTTAAAATTAATTAAAAGGATACTGTCTCAGCCCGGATTCGAACCGGGGCCTTCTTCCTTGCCGGGGAATTGCTCTACCGCTGAACTACTGAGCCCGGTCGGAGGATATATTCCATATTCATATCATATTCCATATATAGTATATTTAAACCGATTAAACCAGTTTCCTACTTTCCACTAGCAAGATTTGCGATTAACCTTGACATACCATGAACCAATTTCCACCAGTGTCCAATAGATGTCATGATAATAGTAGTTAGACAGCAACCCGTACTGTTACTATCGTTTGAAATGACGAATTAAATCTATATCCTCCGACCGGGCTCAGTAGTTCAGCGGTAGAGCAATTCCCCGGCAAGGAAGAAGGCCCCGGTTCGAATCCGGGCTGAGACCGTATCCTTTTAATTAATTTTAAAAATTACTTCTCACTTGGATTCTATTTACGTCATATTCCATATATAGTATATTTAAACCGATTAAACCAGTTTCCTACTTTCCACTAGCAAGATTTGCGATTAACCTTGACATACCATGAACCAATTTCCACCAGTGTCCAATAGATGTCATGATAATAGTAGTTAGACAGCAACCCGTACTGTTACTATCGTTTGAAATGACGAATTAAATCTATATCCTCCGACCGGGCTCAGTAGTTCAGCGGTAGAGCAATTCCCCGGCAAGGAAGAAGGCCCCGGTTCGAATCCGGGCTGAGACCGTATCCTTTTAATTAATTTTAAAAATTACTTCTCACTTGGATTCTATTTACGTCATATTCCATATATAGTATATTTAAACCGATTAAACCAGTTTCCTACTTTCCACTAGCAAGATTTGCGATTAACCTTGACATACCATGAACCAATTTCCACCAGTGTCCAATAGATGTCATGATAATAGTAGTTAGACAGCAACCCGTACTGTTACTATCGTTTGAAATGACGAATTAAATCTATATCCTCCGACCGGGCTCAGTAGTTCAGCGGTAGAGCAATTCCCCGGCAAGGAAGAAGGCCCCGGTTCGAATCCGGGCTGAGACCGTATCCTTTTAATTAATTTTAAAAATTACTTCTCACTTGGATTCTATTTACGTCATATTCCATATATAGTATATTTAAACCGATTAAACCAGTTTCCTACTATATATATATATATATATATAGCAATATTTCGACCCTTTATTGAGTCTTCATCCGGCAATACTAAAAAACACAGGAAGCACATGGTAAATAAATTACAAAAACAATTCACAGCACTCTACTTACAACTAAGTTAATTGAGGTAGCAAAATGAGGCTTTAGCAAGACCATTTTCCGGTGCGGTGTACAAACATTTTAAAACTTAAACCGAAGGACAAATTCACGTACTACCATTACAGTACAACATTCACATATATCGAAGGAAAACGACTACATCGAAGCCGGATATCAGTTAGGTACTTTTTATTTTTTTCCCCTCCCTCCCCCTTTACTCCCCCCATAAGCAACATATTTGAAGGCGTTTACTTTGAAATCAACGCTATAAAAGTATTTTTTTATGAGTATATCTGTTTATCTATATCTATTATCAGAGAATATATATTACTTAAACCGTCCAAGTCACTTCTAAAGTTTATAGCGTTCTCAGTCATGTTAATGTGGTACATTTCTAAGAAAAGTCTGTTGTTATAATTATTGTCCACATCCAAAATCTTGATAGTTGTGAAATCAAAGTCATGGTTGTTCTCTATACAGTGCATTGACAAAGCACATCTTGTGTTATTTGTGCGACAATCACTTTTATGCAAAGAAATACGGTTTTTTAGCCACTGAGAGGTCACACCAACGTACTTTGCTTGACAATTAGAACAACCAACACAATAAATAAGGTTTGACTTATAACAGTCCGGATCTTGATCTTTTAAATAAGTAAACAAGTTATTGACTTTGTTCGGGTAGTGATGTACCAATTTTGTGTTTTCTGGGAGTAGCGGTTCAAATATCTTCTTTAAAGTTTGCGTTAAACCCGTTATCATAGCTAAACATTTAAATTTTTTATCAACTTCAGGTAGTGGGATATCCCTGTTGCCAGGAGGATGTCTGTAAGCATTAGTGGAAAATAATATTTTATTCAGTAATTTATTCGGAAACCCATTATTAAGAAAAATAGTTTTTAAGTTGTTAAGTGCTGAAGGCTGAAATGTTGTATCACAATTTTTTATGATTCTATTCTTCATCGCAAGGACTGTGTTAATTTTATGACTGAAACTATGGTTAGAAAAGAAATGTATGTATATACCTGAGTACGTTGGCTTTGTGTACCAATCAGTTACCAATTCCCCGTTTACATTACGAATCAATTTACAATCTAAAAAGGGTAAGCAACCATTATCCTCAGATTCCACAGTAAATTGAATGTGGGTATTGAAGTCGTTGAAGGTGTCCAAAATGTGCCCCACTCCATCCTGCGGAATACACGTTACGATATCATCGACAAATTTGTAAATGAAAGGCAGGCGGAAGTCAAGCAATGGGATCACATTATCCAAGATGAAATCCATGACTATGACAGCCACAATTGAACTAATTGGTGATCCCATTGGTGTGCCAAACTTTTGTCGGTAAGTCTGATTTTGAAAAGCAAAGTAGGTGTTAGAGAAAATGAATCTTATAGTTTTTACAAATGAATCTAAAGTGAAACTACAGTTAGCCCTAATCAAGTCCCACTTTGCGGTCACAACGACGACAACAAGTTCTACGGGGATATTTGTAAACAAGCTGACAACATCAAGGGATATTAATTTATAATTGTTAGGGATTTTAATGTCTCTAATATTGCTGATAAAGTCGAAGGTATCACATAAATTATACTTAGTTCTTTCACTCAAAGAGACAGTTAGGATATTAGACATATATTTCGACAGTTCATACGTAGCTGAGTTTATTGCTGAGATAATGGGCCTTAAAGGTATATTTTCTTTATGGATTTTGGGTAAGAAATACGCTTTGCTTAAAACAGAATTATGTATCTTTAATCGTTTGAAGTCTTCGGTTGTTATATGTTTGTGCTCTTTGAGTGTAGTCAGAAGGTTATTAGTTCTAGTTTGAATTAATTGTACAGGATTCTTTGCAATGGCTTCATAAGTACTAGTGTCATTTAACATATCTAGAGCTTTGTTAATATAAGGTTCTTTATCAATTAGTACTGTAACGGAACCCTTATCAGCTTTCAGTACTATGATGTCAGGATTTTTCTTTAAAAATAACTTAGTTTCTCTACACAAATCAAGCAAAAAGGTACTAATCATTGTGTCTGGTTTTCGTGTTGTTAAGTAATTCGTTATAATATTAGTTACCTTCGCTCTTGTGAGGTCCTTGTTAGTATTTTCACAACATGCCAGGACACCCTCAACCTCCATCAGCAACCTCCTTATATTGATGTTATCACTATTAGCCGGCAAACAAAACTTAGGACCCAGAGAAAGGAAATTCACAACATCCGCAGGTATGGTAGCAGAGGACAAATTTACCACCCATCCTTCATTATTTTTAAAAACATTAAAAGTGGCTTCACGTCTATTTGTTACAAGTTTTTTAAACTTTTTTATATTGTTGGCCTTAACTTTACAGAAGGATTTATTATACGAAAACTGTAAATTATCAATGTAATTTGAAAAAACATTAAACGGTAATACTGCTCTGATTTGATCATGTAAAATAGACATTTGTCTAGTAATTTTCGTAATGTTGCTTATGGTTATTCTAATCTCTAAATTAATAGTAGTCATTTCCAACCTGTATGAGAAATTGTTGATTCTCTGCAGAAGGCCGTGATCAGTTGTGTCCAGTAGTGATCTAGTTCTTTTTGTCCCATCCTGAATGTGTTTTGGTTTAATTCCCGTCGCCCGACATTTTATGAGAAAGGTCTGCCTATTCCTCAACTTTGACAATCTGATGTTGCTATTTGAAAGATTCTTCATAGATATCACCACATTTCTTCCATATGCTGTTTCAATATCTTGGTAAAAACCCATTGTATGTTAACTAAAAAGTATATTCCCTTCTTCGATCGTAGGTAAGATAAAACCAACAATAAATTATTTAGGTAGGACGATCTTAGGAAAATTAAATGATCAACTCTTTGTTAATTGCAATATTTCGACCCTTTATTGAGTCTTCATCAGGCAATACTAAAAAACACAGGAAGCACATGGTAAATAAATTACAAAAACAATTCACAGCACTCTACTTACAACTAAGTTAATTGAGATAGCAAAATGAGGCTTTAGCACGACCATTTTCCGGTGCGGTGTACAAACATTT
The DNA here is from genome assembly GCA_964023965.1 of Melinopterus prodromus. Classification (NCBI taxonomy): domain Eukaryota; kingdom Metazoa; phylum Arthropoda; class Insecta; order Coleoptera; family Scarabaeidae; genus Melinopterus; species Melinopterus prodromus. The sequence goes on from OZ030394.1 coordinate 36,663,236, forward strand.
TAAAACTTAAACCGAAGGACAAATTCACGTACTACCATTAAGGCGGGTTTTACTAGGAGCCTGTTTTTTACGCAGCGTACAACGTAACGTACGTCTTCTCAGACGACTGTCACTTTTGACAACAGGCAAAGATCCCTCGACCAAACAATAAGTAGACCACCTGAATAACTGATTCTTCACGTTTGGAAAATATAAACGCGCGGCATATTAAGCTGTCAATTTGAAATGCGTTGTACGCTGCGTAAAAAACCTGCTCCTAGGAAAATCCGCCTTTACAGTACAACATTTAACTTTTTATTTTTTCCCCCTCCCTCCCCCTTAATTTTCCTAAGATCGTCCTACCCAAATAATTTATTGTTGGTTTTATCTTACCTACGATCGAAGAAGCGAATATACTTATATATATACGTGTTAAGTTGTCACCTCCGGGAGATAGAGAAGGCTACCAAGGCTCCGGGTGTTCCAGATAATATATTATTGATCTGATTGCATATTTTTAATGAGGGGAACTTTCGCTACGCGAGCATCAAAAGAGGGGAAACGATTTTTGATTTTTTAGTATGTCATATATAAGGTACACAAAGGGTACTAAGTGACCTCCGCAATTTATATATGAACGGAAACTGATGTGTCGCTGATAACTCCAGCGGTGTTGCCAAACCTACGGAGGTCACAATAGGCCATTATTATATAGCATGTATATGATAGGCCGTAAACTCGGATCTCACAAAATAAACACTCACTTTTAGTAATAGTGTTAAAAATCATTTATTAAGTATTTAGCACTAATATGAATAATATATATTACAGAGGATCATCATTAAGCATTACACGGCAATATTCATGGGACTTGGTTATAGTTTCTAACAAAACATAATTGGTATTATGAGGGCTTTTCTAAGGGTATTAAAATGTTTTAATCTCGGATAACTAAGCTCTAAGTGTAATATGGTTACCGTGCAAAAACTAATTACCCTATTTATATGTTTTGTCGCGATGTAAGTCAAACTACCCAACTACTTATTATTTTATTTTTAGATGATTTTTTTATTTATATATTTTACGTCGGCCTTCGCAACGTAGCTCATTGGGGTATTTGACCCAAAAAGCTGGCCATAAATCAAATTTCTAAATTGTTAAATTCCAAAAAGTAAACCAGTTTCTGGGATAGGTAAGGGACCGATGTATTAAAAAGCGGCAATATTTTTTCACCTGGGCCCTCCGCCACGTGTTGTTGTCAGCCAAAAGTTAGATTTTAGTATGGCTGAACATAGATGCACATAAGTTGACGCTCTTGAAAACGGTTGCAATTTTGTGCTTTAAGGAAAAATGTGACCTTTTTGTTATACATTCTTTAGAACCAAGTATGAACTTTCATTGGACATTATTTTTATTAAAATTTACGCACAATTTTGTCTATTGCTGGGCCGAGAAAATTCGCTGTTGTAAAAAAACAGTTTTATGCAGAACTTGAGTGTTTTAGTTTAGTGTTTAGCTTAATTAAGCTGTTGAAAATGGTTCAAATAATAGAATACATATTTGACATTAAAACTACTGGAAAATCTGCTACGGTGAGGATGCGGTTTTTGTGATTTTATTTCTAATACGTTGTAAAGGAACATCCAAAAATTGATGTACCGGCTTATATGTAATTTCATGCAATTTCTTTATACCGTGATAGTAGAGGTAATTTAGAACATCTTTAACTATATTCAGCTATATATATATATATATATATATATGTGGTTACGGTTATCGAGATATTGACAATTTTATGTTCAATGCATCTTGTATGTTGTAAATGCCGTTCTCTACGTATATGTTTCCGTATTGGATCACGTATAGCAAACAACCCCGATAATCTAGACTCTTTAAAATCATCCGAAAAAAACCTTAAACTTTGTACTTGTATATGAATTTCTTTGAAATTTGTTGCTTGAAGCCAATCGGATTCATATTCAAGGCAAGAAAATACATCGAAAGTACCTACTCGCAGACACAGTTCACCGGTTTAAAATGGATTCTTGTTGAGGAGAGACAAAAGTAAGTATGTGAAACTGGTTAGGCGTTTTCGACAAACCGGGTTCAACACATGCGTATTAGGGTTATACCACTAAAAAACGACCGTTTCAGCTTGAAGTATGATCAAATTTCGAAAGTTTTCATGGAAACAATAAGTATAAATATTAGACAATTTTAAAATAATACTAAAATAATAGATTTTATAGTGATAAATATGGTAAAATAGGTTCTTAATTGCCTCTACTATCACGTCTTAAAAGGAATGCATCGAACGGAAAATAGCATGAATAGCGTAAGTACCGTTTCAAGACACAATATCGACTGGTGTAAACTTTCATTTTCTTCCTCTACCACTGGTCTAAAAATATAAAACATTTTTCAAGATTTTTTTACAACATAACAGATCCAAAAATATTATCTCATATAACTCAGAAACGACATGTATTGTTCAATTGGAAATCTGTCAATACTGCGTATTTAAACAGTATATGCAATATATAATTTTATAAATTTATAAAGTAGATCATGATAGAAATAAAATCACAAAAGATATTGATGATAAATGTTGTAGTAGTAATTAATTTACAATAGCTGTAGTGCAGTGAAGAACAATTTTTAATACAGTTTGATTTTTTCCTATTTTGTACTATTTTATTGTGTTTATTAAGTTATTAACCTTCAAATTCTTAGTATGAAGGGTAAAATGTTATACATAAATAAAACAACGCATCTAGAGCTCTTTAAGGTGAAAAAATAATTTTGGCCAGGTTGTCGGGTCAAATACCCCCTTGTGCGTAGGTCAATGTACCACGCTGAGGACAGACTACAAATACAATGAATTTATGTGTGAAAGTCCAATTTAAATTTATTAAGTAGATTTTGAGTTATAACGATACCAAACTTATAGTTTTATACTTATTTGTTTTCCCAGTTAAGGCTTTTTGACAAAAAAATAGACAAAGAGCTGTCACCGCCGCGCCGTCAACCTTCATGCGTGGTCAGCGCTTTATTGTTAACCAATTCTTTACAAGCTTTCTATTGTCGTTTAAAATTCTACAAAGTCCGTTGTTGTGTTTGGTGTAAATACGTGCATTGACGCTAAAATCATGGAATAAAATTTATTAGAATAAATAGAAACCTATTACTGAAAAAATTCTCGGGCACGCCAAGTTTTATTTTCCAAATACATACTCACTTTTATACCACCCCCCCCCCCCCCCCCCATTTACTGTGGTATGGTCTATTGAGTTTGACCAGAGTTGGGCATTTGGCAATCGAGTGATTGAGTAACAAGTGATGATAAAATTATTTTAATTAGTTAAATTAATCATCACTCGTTGTGATGAGTAACGATTGGCCACTCATCAGAATGAGTGATGATTTCAGTACTCACCACTCATAACTGCCGTACACGATTGACTATTCATCACTGATTACTCGGGATTAACGCGTAATGAGTGATGACTGTTCAATAGAAATTACACTGTTTAAAACATAATAGAAACTCGATATACTTTCACACTGATGAAAGTAAACTAGAGGCGCGGATACAATTTTTATACAAACCCACAAAATCTAAATCTTTAAACCAATACTTACCAATACATTTTTTATAGATATGTGTTATAAAAATTTGTCAGACATTTATGTTATTTGATTTGGAGATCTGGCTTGATTTGTTCTGAATGAACAATTACAGCCGCGTCTATTTTTTCAGGTTAATTAGAAATAATTGCACTGTTGTTTTCACCAGACATAATACCGTGAAAGCGACAAAAAGAAAAAAGAAAATAAACAATTATATAAATATAAGCAAAACGCTTCTTTGATTTCCAAATTTTGAAGTGTAAAGAAAGACAGACATAACTGATTTCGCAGTTGAATAATCCCCCTAATTATACTATAGAATGCTTTCTTCAGTTTTCTTTTTAATTATGTCAAGAATTGTATGACACGTCAGATACGTACACGTTCAACGTAATTCTAAATTACATTTACTGGTACATTGGTGTACCATTTTCAAAAACTAATGATTTCTTATCGCGTATTTAGATTGCACAACATTTAAAGAATATACTGTAAAATAACGTCACAAAGAAATTCGAAAAATTAACTATTAACCAATGGTACGTCATTTTAAAGAAGAGAAATGTGGGTACACTATAGAAAAAAATCTGATGTGGCCAGGCACATGACTTTATCATACAATATATAAAATTAATAGTTTAGCTGCATGAGAATCTATTCTATAGAGATAAATCGTAGGTATTGTCAAAGCATCAGCATTTGACACTACCTACACTACGTCATTAGAATAATAGTTATTTATGTCACAAATGCCGAAAGTACGGAATAGCGCGACGAGCGGTGATACGGCGCGTCACCGAAGGCCGTCGCATATGAGCGAGTCGCGCTATCTAGTTTTTGGCAGGAGCGACATCAACGTTTATTGTGCTGCTTTTTAAGAAATACGTATTTAAAAAAATAAATGATTTCTGTATAGTAAATGCTAGGTTGGTACCACTTTGACGAAAGGTGCGTTCCGATTGGTAGGTAATGGTAGCTAATGGCGGTGGTAGAATACGAAATTATAGTATTTCTTACATATCGTGATAATGACACATATTAGTTTGCATGTACATAAACATGAGTCACTAGCAATTTTCTATTGGAAATACTATAACGGCGCAGCGTCTGCTACCACTGCCATTATCACTAATGAAAACGCACCTTAAAAAGGTAATTCAAATTCTGACAGATTTATATTTGTTCATGACACATCCCTACCAACATACTAAAATAAAACTACACTCATCGCTATGCTTTATTTATAATTTTCTCAATGTATCATTTTTAGAATTAGATATAAAGACGAGTTGATATTTCTTATCAACAAACAATCAAATTGGTGATCTTATTTTATTTGAAATTTGTATTTTATAATTTTGCGCACTACAGCGCCACGTTCCATAGTGGTTCTCCCTACCTCTGATGAGATCAGCTGTTTTCGAATGTGACAACACAAAAAAATATTTGTCAGAATCCTGGCTACTACGTAATTTCATATCAATGCAGATGCGACCGATCTCGATCAAATAGAATTTGCTCTTGAAGGTAAACTATTAATTTTACCAAAAAATGTTATAGGCATAAAGTATTCAAAATTTCCTCTAATTTAATTTATTAATTAACTATTTTGTCGAAATTACAGAAATGGCGGCTCATTTCCAAAATCCTTGAAAAAGGCTTAGCCTAAACTAAAAAGCTAAACTATTAATTTTACCAAAAAATGTCATAGGCATAAATTACTCAAAATTTCCTCTGCTTTAATTTATTATTTAACTATTTTGACGAAATTACAGAAATGGCGGCTGATTTCTAAAATTCTTGAAAAAGGCTTGGAGTAAACACCCAGTTCCTTTAGACCCTTTTGAACCAAAAGCTTTTCAACTCTAAGTTTGGTCATGAAACTTCTAAATATGAAGTTCCGTGCCGATACCTTTAGTAGTTTCTCCGGAAATGAATTAACAAAAATTGGGTACACACACACACACACACACACACACACACACACACATACACACACACACACACAGACATTTTTTTGTACCTTGGTCAAAAATGTTCAGGGCACACATAAAGACCTATTTCCGCTAAAATCTCAAAAATTTTTTTCGGCACGATTACAATACTTTACATACTGCGTATGATAAAGTAATAATTTGTGAATAATGTGTAATAATGTATTTTTTAAATGTTGTGCAATCGAAATAAGCAATAAAATAATACGTCATTTTTGAAAATGGTACACCAGAATGTACCCTTAATAAGTGTCGGATATAAGTCGGATATAATTCAAAACAGTTATTATTAATGCATTTAGATTCATTTAGGACATGAGTTCAATTCACTTTAGTTAAAGCAAAAATATAAATCGTTTATTAAGGTAAGTATTTATTCTCTATAAAAATGCATATTTATCATAAGATAAAGTTGGATAAATTAAAACAAAGTATACACACATTACATTTACCGTAATGTGGGTTTACTTTGCAAATAAAATCTATTAAATTGTATTTTCTTTTTCATATTTTTAAAACAATATCATGCAGTCGCTACCGGCAGTCAAAATAGATACACTTTTTTCTACGATTAATAAGTGATAAGTAATTCTTAGATTTATGATTGACGAGTGATATGATTAATCATGAGTGTTACTCATCTCGGGTTAGTTGAGTGATGCCCAACTCTCAGTTTGACGCAAAATTATCAATCGGTCTGTCCGTCTGTCTGTGTATACGATAACAATACAATTGTTTATTTTAGCACTGGTGTGTGCTAGTACTTTTTGTGCAGAACGATGCATAGAATTCAAAAAATAATTCAATACGGGTGTTCCTTTTAAAAAAATATCTTTCTTAGGAAAACCTGTTTGCTATATTTTGTTGCAGATTATCACCAACCGGTGCACAATTTCGTTATGGCAGGTAAACACGCTTATTGACCGCTTCTTACGTAATCATAATCTAAGCCAGAGCAATAATATAAAGAACCGGTATTGATATATCCAATCTTTCTTAGACTGCTGTTTTTCCTTAAAAATTCCAATAAATCAAAAAGTGTAAAGTATACAGTATGTTATTTTTTATTGTCGTAAAATTTTGCGAGGAATTAAAAATTGTTCCATTTAACAAAACATAAGTTTAGGTTGGTACTATGTTATGGAACAGCCTGTGCACACGCTAATAGTTTTACAATGTGCGCATTGGCTTTGTGTATATATGAGTGAAAACAGTTTTAAAATATCTTCATATGATTAACAGAGGCTTAATCTTCCGAGATCGCACTGTTGAGACACCCTGTATATATTCACAATTTGTTGTGAAGGTTTTGAAGTATTTCCCCCTAAGAAAAATGGGAGTCGAATATACATCTTTCCGCGATTGTAGCTTGTTACAATGATGATCAATAAACTAAACTAGGTGCTGTACTATTCAGGCCTACCACTACAGTTGACTGTGACAATAGGGTATTTATTGGAGATTATAAAAAACAATAAATGAGCTAAAAACCCAGGCACCCGGAGAAGCTTTGGCTACTGCTACACATTTTTGTATAACACATAACTGCGAAGAGTAAACATTTTCATGTCTATGTCGGTCTTTTCATGTCTCAAATAAAAAAAAAAACTGTATGTAATATTTAGTCGTATTAACTAAAAATTCCCGCAGCATCTTTTTAATATGTCTACTTGAGTACTTGATTCAATAGGATTTGTGGTGAACACAAGAAAAAGTATGTGCAATTGATAGAATTTATTGGTGTAATAGCACCGCAAATAATTTATTTAGTTTTATTTCAAATAATGTTTGCAATGTGCGTACACTAGAATAGTTGATATAAAGCAGCCTATGCCATTCAAAATAAATAATAAACGATAAAAACAAGCGGGATGTAATTTTGAAATAAAATAATTCAGCCACGGCCTGGATTCGAACCAAAAACCTTTGTATGTCGCATACCATGCATAACTCAACTGCGTCCGAGAGCAGAAATAAATATGAAAATACTCATATAATATATGTTTCTTGCGCTATCACCTCCGCAACGTTGCCAGCGTTTTTCGGATGTCACAGCGTACGTTGTACGATACAAAACACGAGGTCATATATGCGGAGGTGGCTTCGTAGCGGCCGTATCTAGTATGGGCGACACTAGCGCTCGTGATCTACGCTTGAACTAACATGACTTGTCCGTACATATATAATGGACGTTATCGGCTCCGACGCAAATTTTGGATTTGAGCTCCCTTAATATGAAACATTTCAAGAAAACTTCTCCGAACGTAATTTACGTCACCGTCCAATACAGCCAAATTTTGATAGTCCATATTATGTCCAAGACGACTAACATGGGAAGCCAATGCACAAGCTTCAGGGTTCAATCTTGCATCACTTTTATGTTGTGTAATTCGTTTCTTAAGTTGTTGAGAAGTCTGTCCAATATATTCTTGATGACAATCTCCACATTTAAGTTTGTAAATAACATCTGAACGCAAATGCAATGGAAGATCAACCTTTATTTTTGAGAAAAATGTTCCAGACTCTTCATTGTACGACGTGCAAAAATCAAATTATGATCTTTAAAAGTTAGGTTAGGAGTAAGTCCAGCAATATAAGGTAATACTTTGAATTTTTTCTCTATATTACGATTTCGTGTAAATTCTGTGCAACTGTGCACATCAATGTTCAAATTTGATGTACGTACACGACTGCTGTAAAGTAGTTTACTAATCAAAATACGAGGATATGAATTTTCTTCTAAAATAGTTCCAAATTTCTTGAGATTTTTATTGACCAAAGAAAAATCAAAAATCTCAAGAAATTTGGAACTATTTTAGAAGAAAATTCATATCCTCGTGTTTTGATTAGTAAACTACTTTACAGCAGTCGTGTACGTACATCAAATTTGAACATTGATTTGCACAGTTGCACAGAATTTACACGAAATCGTAATATAGAGAAAAAATTTAAAAATTCGTGCCCGGCAGTCTCGTGCCATGTGTCCCGGCTTATTACAATAGTCACATTTTCCCTTAAATATATATGTGGATTGGTTCGGTTTTATTGCGGTCCTTACAGCATGACATATGATGCTCACGAGTTCTTCATTATCTTCTTCCAATTGCCGTACTTTAGGTTGCGGCCTATAAACCATACCAGCTGTTTCGTGCGTCAGGGCATATCCAACAGTTTCCTGATATGTAGTTTGCATAGCTGTAAGAGAAGCGCGCTTCGTTTCAAAATCGCGAATCCCATCTACAAATGCCTGTATCATGTGTCTTTCGTATACCTCGCTCGACAAATCAGAATATGCTAAATGAACCAGACGATATATATCGTCTGGTTCATTTAGCATATTCTGATTTGCCGAGCGAGGTATATATATATATATATATATATATATATATATATATATATATATATATATAACGTTTCGTTGTGTGTGTGTATGTGTGTACTCGATTTTTGTGGTGACGATTCCGGAGAAACTACGAAAGGTATCGGGACGAAAGTCCATATTTTGAAGTTTTATGACCAAACTTAGAGCTAAAAAGCTTTTGGTTCAAAAGTGTCCAAAGGAACTGGCTGTTTCCTCTAAGCATTTTTCAATGATTTTGGAAATGAGTCGCCATTTCTGAAATTTCGTCAATATAGTTAAATAATAAATTACAGTGGAGGAAGTTTTGTATAATTTATGTCTATGACATTTATTGGTGAAATTAGTAGTTTAGCTGTATGAGCAAATTCTTTTTGATCGAGATCGTGTCTGCATTAAAACTTAGTTAGCGAGGATTTCACAATTATTTTCATTCTGACAGCAGGTAGTATCAAAGGCTGTCTTTTTGAGAATACCTACTGTCAATATTATCCATATACGTATTAGGGATTATACGGAGCTTGTCCTATAGCGCCAATGTGTAGTCTCGGTTCCAGCAATGTGAGACGGAGATATATATTTTGTCTATCGATGTGGTGCCCGGGATCAAACTGCGCATGCGTGGCCAGTAGTTATTAGGACCGTCGACAGATGGCGCTATTGTAGCTTAAAGGACGCGGTCGGTATTACCGCGGCCGTTAGCCGGTACTATGCGGCATCACTAACGCCAAACCAGTGACAGCCCATAGATAACCTTATACATGTGGCAACTCACTAACGCCAAACCACTGACAGCCTATAGATAACCTTATATATGTGCCAGCTGGTGGCAGCACTGTGGCCGCCTATGGATCCGATCCAATCCAGCCAATCGAATTCACGAACTTGACGCATGCGTAGTGTGTCCAGTGGCACTACGTCGGATGAGATAGACATATATGGCGCAACGCTAGTGCTGGAACTGCTTGCTGTTACCAACATTCTTTATATCATATTGCATTTATATGATATTATCTAAATATCTGTCAAATCCTGGCTAACTTGTGTTATTTTAATGCAGGCACGATCGATCTCGATCAAATAGAATCTCATGCAGCTAAACTATTAATTTTATTTATTGTATGATAAAGTCATGTGCCTGGCCACATCGTCGATCTTCGTTACTAATTTCGATTTAGAAAAGCAAACGGTTTTCTTCTGTGTCACATAGAAGGTAAATCATTTCTCAGTCCATATACAAGGTTTTTAAAGAGTACCGACGATCTGTAGATTACTGGTTGCAACTCCTGGCTAGAATAGGGATTTTACTTGTACATATGCATGCGGATCGACTGTTAGAGATAAAATATTCCCGGAATCGCATCGGGAGCTGGAGAAACTTAATGAGAATTGGAAGATGCTAAAGTCGCTACGATCTTCCGACAGCACAGGGATAGTCAAATACAAACAAACCTTCCGGCGAAACTGTTGTGGATTTAAAAGTACCTAACCTGTGATACATCACACGCCATACATTCTCAATGCTATGCTACGACTTCCCAAATGATGAGGTACAGAAATAATTGATCGTGTGTTATAGGCGGACACAAAAAAAAACTCTTTTCTTCGACAATACGTCACCCCTATATTCCATTGGGGGAGGGATTGGCGCGTACTTTTAAGATTCACGCTCAATGACGACCGAATTGTGTTTTTAACAATATGTTGATTTCTATAGACCACACGACCAATGAGTGTTATGAGGAAATTTTTATATCTTATAATTCTCTACAAGAAATGTCTATCCAGTAGTATCTGTAGTTTTAGTACGAGTTGGCAATTTCTAGTTATAGGTCAACACAAATGTCACAAGCACGTATTTACGTGCCGGCTACCTAGCCCATTGAAAACATTATAGAGCATTATATTTTATAATTAAGACGCTGCAAAGTTCCATAGTTTTAGATTCTAATTTTTGGTACGTTACTCTAACCAAAGCTGCTTTTGACAACAGTGCAAAATTAAACCTTAACACTGCTATACATCTGGAGCAAACAAACTGTCCGATGCATTATTTTTTTCTTTCTACTTAACGTCATATCTAACCGTCGTCATATCTAAACGAAAAATACCAGAACACGCTGTCAAGTTATTTTAAAAGTTTGCCCATTTAGTGCAGTATTTGAAATAATATAACACTTTGTTTAGAAAAGAAAGATATCGCTAATTTTCTAGACATGAGCAATGTGAGAAATTATTTCAATAATAAATTAGGAATGCGAATGAATACACGAACATTTATTTACAAACCAATGAAAAGCACAAATAAAAATTAAGAAATATGTTCAAATTGCCTGCCACCAAGTCGCATTCAAGCGCAAATTATTAAAAAAGATAGTCTCCACTAGACAAATAATTTTAAATAACTTTTGCCATGTTTTTTTTTTCTATGGGATTTTTCCAAAAACTAGTATACTTTACATACATTTAGCATACATTTGAATACACATTTACAAGAGTTTTGTTGCATTTTCGCTGGAAAACTATCTGATTCCCATCTGTGTTCCACGTATTTGAAAACATGATTGAGCATTTGAATCTGTAATAAAAATACAGCTAATGACTTGCAGGCAGAACCTTAGGTCTTACCTTGCACAAGAGTGAGCAGGCGGTTCGTTATGGCGGGGACGTTTCTGGCTGGCGGACGGTAGATACCGGTGTGGTCCAGGGAACAATAATGGGACCCCAACTATTTTCAATTTACATATTGCAGATGGGAAGAGCAAGTTGCACATTTCATTGCTACGCTGATGACACTCAGCTTTATTTAGCGTTCCCCCCATCCGATGTCAATCTAGCTTATCACAGAATCATCAAAAACCTACACCGCCTATGGGAGTTCTATCGCTGTCACTGCTTGCAGCTTAACCCTCAAAAGTCGGCCGCGATGGTGTTCGGGAAGGGACTGGACGTGCAGCGAACACGCGAAGCTATAGTGATTAAGTTAAAGGGGTCACCTATTGGCTTAAAGGAAAAGCAAAAAAATTTGGGACTGCACATGGATAATTCCTTCCGGTATAAGAACCATATAGCAAGTTGTGTGCAGCGGGAATATTGCAATTTGAGAAGGATCTACAGCATTCGCCATGTTTTGGACGTTAAAGCTAGGGTTTTGTTATGTGATTCGCTCGTTTTGTCCTTTTTTAATTATTGTGATGTTGTTTATGGTCCGTGTCTTGATTCTAGAGATAAATCCAGGGTCCAGAAGCTGCAGAATTTATGCATCCGATTAATATTTGGTATTAGAAAGTATGAACGTGTTTCTCACAAATTTGATGATGTCGGGTGGCTTAATATGTCAAATAGATGCGAGTTGCAGGCGGCCTGCTTTTATCAAAGAGTGATAATGACCGGATATCCACAGTACTTGTACAGGAAAATACAGTTTAGAACTGACGTGCACACATTGAATTTGCGGCACAGAGGCGGACTGACTCCACCCATGCATACCACCGAATTTTTTAAAAGATGTTATGCATACTGTGTCGCAAAACACTTATAATGACTTCCCCACTTGCATGCGCACTGTGTCCACGGGCGGCAAGTACGAAAAAAATTATTGTATGGCCAACGATAATAAAATTATTTCGTAGGTATAATCGGCTAGTGTTTAAGTTGTAGGTGTATACCAAAAATGCAGTTGTATATGGGGAGTTTTTTGTTGTTTTCTTGAGAATTTGTAGACTCTACATTGGTGGTTAAATGAGCAGGCCACGTAGTTATGCGTGGACCTGGATTTCGCCTGTAATCTTTGAATATTGTATTTTGATTACTTTATATTTGTTCAATAAAGACATTTTATTATTATTATTATTATTATAACTAGTGTAACAATAACGTGAAATGTTTGCAAATTTGGAAAATTATCTAAAAAACACGGCTTTTATTACGTCCGTTTTTGTGTGTTTACGATGTAGGAGATGAAAATGGTTATCCGTACAGGAAGAGGAATAGGAAGGACGGTTTTTGTATAGAATTATTATAATTGCCTTAGGTATATTGTATTAATTGCCGTTTGCACCAGGAAGCCAGATATTGACAAAAAATCAAACATACTATCAGCTAAAAATATCAATTTAATATTTTATAATACAGTGTAATTAGTTTTGTAAACATATTCTGAGTATTCAGATGAACCATGTTATGCACTATTGTTCCTAACGAGACTTCGTGGTTTTCAAGTTTTATGTAATGGTGCCTAGTAGTGTCCGTGAAAGTGCTATAAAAAAGGATTTATACTCACCAATAATGAAGCATTGATTTCTGCATATATTCAATTTTGTTCGTCTCAAACTAGATAACTTCTAATATGCATAATCCCGGTGGTGTACACATGGTGCTGTTAAAAACATAATACCTATTTACGCACTATATGAGCTGTGTGATCAATTCAACTGAATTCAACTGAAACCAGATCGTACTATCGTTTAGGTAATAAAGTCTATGTCGGGGGCATAGTCACGCCCTGATTGCCGAAGCGTACTTCCCGTCGAGAGGAGGCGTTGGGGCCCCAATGTGTCACTCTAATTTACCAGGTATATACACAGTAATGTATTTTAAATTTTATTAGTCAGCTTCCCTATGTTATCTTTTTGTGTGCCTGGATTCTCCTTATCTGCGTTAGGTTTGTCTCTCAGTTACCATCTGTTTAGCAGAAACCACAGTGGAAAACCAGCACCCTTTGTGTTATATTGTTAATGTACGAACCCGAAAATTTGTAAATTCCACTAATATACAATTTACTTAATTATTCATTAATTGACTTTTATGGGTCGTTCATTTATTAGTATGTTCCTAGATTAGACAATCGTCGAGTAAACAGCCGTGTCCAACGCATCTTTCAATTAACCGGTGTTGCAACTGTCGTGTTCGCAACGTCCAAGGATAAAACAAACAAAAAACCTGATGCACACAGACAAAAAAGGTTTTATTAACTAATATTTCTAACAAATGATATTATTCGATAATAGTTATTTAACCAACAAGTATATTAAAAACAGCGATTAATGATCGAGACTGTTTAATGCACGAGCGATTAGCGAGTGCGTTAATTGTCGAGACCATTAATCGCCGATTAATATTCGAGTTGGTTACATCATTTTTTCGTCGATCGTATTGTTCTGGCAGCGTCTACACAGATTTTTCTTCGCCGATGTCTTTTGATGTTATATGACAATTTATGTTATTTGACACTGACAGTTTTCTACTGCGATTCTGGATAACAGAGTGTTTTGATTAAATGATTTCATTTAACGTATGTTCGATTGGCTATAATGAACTCGTTTGAGTGGTTATAACAAATTGTTGATTAATAGAAATCGTTCATTTATAGGGCCGTTTAATAAATGTTTTTGTATTTACTAAACATACTCATAAATAAACGTTCGACGAAAAATATTATTATTATTATTTATTAAAACTCAATTTAGATACAACATATAAATACTAATTACACTAATAGATTTCGAAAAATAATGAAGAGCAGCAGCACAAGCAACAAGATTGCAGTAAATTTAGGATCCTCTGATAAACTCTCCTCAAAATATTTGGGCTTCTCGAACACGCAATTTCTTTAATTTCCCAGTGCAAAATTTTGCAGGGCCACTCTTTCACATGTTTAACATAATTTAGAGTAACAGCTCCCAATAAACCTACCATCACCGGAACAAAGTTTACTTTCATTCCCCCAATACGTCCAACTTCTATTGAGAGATCCTTATATTTATGTTTCTTTACAAGCTCCTTCCTGCCTACATTCGCATCAGCCGGTACCGAAACCTCTATTAGAGTAGATACTTTCCTCTGGAAATCCTTTACCACGATATTTGGCTTCTTAGCATCAAGCATTCTATCAGTGGCGATAGACATGTTTCATAATATGGTAATATGTTCGTTACTCACAACAGAAGATGGAATGTGGTCGTATCACTGAGACACATCCATTACTATACCTAGTTGGGAACATAAATTGTTAATCATTATTTCCCTTTATAAATTGTGATGTATATGTTACTGTAAAAGCCCTAAATACGGTCAAATCTAGCATTAACGCGTTAATCCTAGGTTTTTGGTAGTTAAATTGCTAAATGTCCAAAAAATGGTATTTATCAATATAATTTCGGGCTTTTAACAAGACATAGCAGTCAATCCCAGGATTCAACCAGACTGTGGCGCAGCGGTAAAACGCTTGGCTATCAGTCTGCGAGGCGTGCGTTCGATCTTCGCGCTCTGCTTTCAGAGTGAAGGTTTTTCTGTGGTGTTCCTTTACTCCTCGGCGAATGCTGAAAGCCAAACAACTTAAGACGTGCCACAGATGCGGGCCATAAAAAAGATAATTAGTGGCGAAAGCTGTTGTGGGGTGTTAAGGCGTGGATTATTATTATTATTATTATTATTATTATTATTATTATTGTCCAATACATAACGGTGAAACCTTGTGCGTAGGAGGAGAAATGCGCATGCAGGCCAGCCGCTTTGAGATCAGCTGCTTCAAGCTATATTTTGTGCCGCTGGTAATTTTTTTGAACTCCAATCCGCTCTGGTATGGCCGTCAGGCATTCAGCAGTGCAGCAGCATCTTCCTTCATTACCACAACAACAATTTGAATATAAAAAATCTGGGCCCCTTCGCTCTTATGCTCTAGTGACCTTATTCCTTAAAAAATAAATACAACCAAACAGCCGGAGCTGACACCTTAACCGGTTTACATAAATTACCCATAAAAGTAAACATGTAAACTACCTACTTAACTAGCCTACAGTACTAAGTAGCTATGCACTTTACCCTAACTACAGGCGTCCTCGCGCACTCAGTGGGACACATCCTAACCTAATTTTCCGAAGCAGCGGGTTTTTTCCTGCGGTTCCTCCCCAGACTCCGGTGTATCCAGAAGTCCGTGGTCCGGTATTTCCAGGACCCTTTTCTTTCATGCACCGGTTTTCCGGTCGCTTTCATTCCTGTTTCCTTCTCTTTCCGTCTATACCGTAAACCGTCCCTGTCCCTTATAAATAAGGAGCGGGACGTTTTCTCTCTCCTCGTCGCCTGTCGCCTCGTTCTTTTGTCGGAGTATCGTACCTATGGTACGGATAATCTGTTCCCACGCTTCCGAGCTTTGCAGCATTCTCCGTTCCATTCCTCCCGCACTGAGGTCATCCCCGCATGGGCACTCCCTCCTATAGACCTCCCAGCAGGGACATGCAAATAGCGTGTGCTCCGGGGTGTCTTCTTCCTCTCCACAATGTCTGCATTCTGGGTCGTCCCTCCTCTTAAATTTGCAGAGGTAGGCCCCAAAGCATCCGTGCCCAGTTAGGGCTTGGGTGAGCTCTTATTTCACGTCTTCGTGCTTCCTACTCGTCCACTGATCCAGATCCGGTATCAGTCGGTGCGTCCACGAACCGCTGTTGTCGTCGTCCCATTCTTTCTGCCAGGCTTGCATCGTGCCGCGTGCGTCGGCGATGTTCTTGTCTGGAGGTGCCATCCTGTCCGCGTCCGTCATATATTCTCCTTCGTTCGTCTGCTTTCAGGAGCACCGGCACAATTGACGGTACCACCAAAGCGCGCCCTTCGACACTGTTCTGTATGCCGATGTGACACCGACCGTGGCTCTTCGCTGTACTCGCAGGAGCCTTTGTTTCCGGTTTTCCAGCTGCATGTCGTCAGCCTAGACAGGGTGCTACTGATACTGTCACATTATTACTGACTAAAACACCCCGTCCCTCTTCTTCTGTCCAGACTTCACCTGTCCAGGAGAATGTTGATTGCTTTCAGTCTCGCTCTCTACGTACTCTCCTTCTCCTCTCTCTCCAAGAATATTTGTCTAATGGTCTTCTCTATCCGGTCCCATGACTGCTTGTCTGCCAGCATCCTGTCGATTATGTTGCTTGGTGTCAGTTGTATTCCAATTTCTGCTTCCAAAATTTGTTTTGCCTCTGTTGTTCGTTATGTTTTTTAAGTTATGTTCGCACTCGAAAAATGCGTGTGCCGTTGTGTCCGTTTATCCGCAGTTCGGGCATTGGTCTGTGGCTCTCCTTTTCATACGGAACAGGTGTGACCCTATCGACCCCTGTCCCGTCAAGAATTGCGTCATTTGACAGTCTACTTCACCGTGTTTTCTGCTGCACCACCCTGTTAGATCGCTTATCAGAATTCTCGCCCAGTGCGCCGTCTATTGTTCGTTGTCGCATCTTGTTTGCCAAGCCATCATCGTAATCTCTCTCGTCTGTCGCCTTACTTCCGTTCAGCCTCATTCTCAATCTCTCTTTATTGTAAGGTCGATCGGTACCACACCCGCCACCGCCGAAAGGGCCGCGGTGGAGGCGGCCCTATACGCGCTCGCAAGTAGAATATTTTGTCTCCTTTGGACTCCGAGAAGGATGTCTCGGTATTTGTTGTGTTTCAGTGCACGGGCCCACGCGTCTGTTTTTACGCTTTCACCTGTTATAGCAATGATCTTTCTCTTTTTTTCGTGACGGTCCCTTTATTCGCAGCATTATGTATTCTGGTGCGTACGTTGTTCTCTCTGCTTTCTGTGCAATCATTTTGACGTGTTCCGTGAACCGCTGATTTCTATCGATGACCACTCCGAGTTATTTCAGGGATTGTTGGGTTGATATTGTATGTCCCCTGAAATTGAAGCTCAGTTGATCGTGTTTCTTCCTCTCGTGATTGGGTATTTGACTGTACTAAAAATATTGCTTGTATTATAGTAATCGTAATTGATTACTGTTTAAGGAAACTATTTGTTATTGCTTTTCAAACAAAAAAATGTTTCATTTCTATTAAAACCCAAAACTAAAATTGAATTTTATCACGTGATTGAAAACGCTCTGTAATTGGCTCTTCAGTGACGTCATTCGTTAGTATGCTTATGAATCTCTTTAATGGTAGGTTTCTTCTTTAAACATAATCCTTATTTTTACGCTCCGGAACAAAGCAACGTGTAAAAAGTGCAATGTAAACATAACTTTGTAGGTTAGGTTAGTCCTAACCTTAAACTGACTGCGTTCTATACCGTCCAACTGTCCACATGTACTTTGTTTTAGTGAAGGAGTATATAATATGTATTGCGAATTCCACCTATGATATCTTACAAACAGATCAACTTCTAAATCTCCCCCACGACAATTTAGGATTGATAATGGCGTAACTGCCGAAACATGTCTCCTATATAAATAATAAATATATATCTTGCAAATCAAAAGTGGTTTCTTTTCTTCTAATTAAGTTAAAGTTACTTGCAAGTATGGAATATCACACTTTTAAAGTGTCAGATTATACCTGGATAAAAACTATGATTGATAACTTATTCTAGTCAGTTTTACTTATGTCTAAGTAACCTGCACAACAAAAAACACTTGTATTGGCCGCTATTTATTTCATTTCGATTTCTACGAGCCAGTTTCAACCACTTTCCTCGCAGTTTCAAATCTTGCGGAACAGCTACAAATAGTGTATCCGGAGTTTTTACTGGCATCTTTCTGCATTGTGGATTTATACACCATTTATAACCCATTTTTATGTAGAAATAGTGAAAACAACACATCATACAACACAATTACCAAACGGCGACGAAGCCGATACTTACAGACCATATGGGCCGATTGGACATCTAGTATCGTGTGACGTCACAAGAATCAGGTGATCTACGTACAACAGAAACTATCGTTTTGGCGGGACTTTTTGTGATTCAATGTTTAACGCTGATTTTTTTAAAATATTGAGGAAATAAATACCAAAAATAATGCGTTTACAAAGTAGTGTGAATGATTAAACTCAGTAAGATGGTTTTCCAATAATAGTCAAATACCCTATTGTCGCCTCTGTTTTGTCATATGCGATCTCTAGGTCCATCAGGGTCCATCTCTCGAAACCAATTCGTGATGTCAATGAGTACCTCCCCCGTATGTCCCACCTACAGTAATATACCTGAATTGGGAAATAAAAAGTTCTTAATTGGTTGAGGAGCGGGACAATAATTTATAAATCCTCAAGTAATACGGGAAAATAATTTCATTCAAATACATATTTTTTTCACCGTTTCAAATTAAAACGGTTCATGGAATCACAATCCATGATGGAAAATTAAAAATACCGTGTTTACTCACTTTACTTTACTTTACTTTACTTTACTTTACTTTACTTTACTTTACTTTACTTTACTTTACTTTACCATACTTTACTTTACTTTACGTTACTTTACTTTACTTTACTGTATTGCCCTTAGTTGGTAGGAGCTCAGGTTCTTCAAGTTAAACGCAGAAGACAGTACTAACACATGTTTATTCGCAGAGACTACATATATTAATGAATCAATCCGTTAAACCTAATACAGGAAGCGTAGCGCTTACGTTGCTTTTTGTGTTGTCGCACTCGGTTATTCTTTACTATACCACTATACTTTTAATGATGCTATAAATAATTACATCATCAATATAACAAAATTTTCGGATAAATATGATGGTATAATATGATCAGATATTTTAAATCTGATGGACACAAAAAATGATTATAAGAGTAAAATTTTAATTACCACTTATTCAGAAATACCCTTTAAATATAAACCGCAAGTAATAGATATCTCGTCAAGAACTAGCCAAATTGTCTAAATTAGAACTAACAAACAGCAAGGACAAGGAATGATAAATCACATAGAATTAGATAAAAACATAGAAATCCCAAAAACGCTAGTAAACATAAATGATTTCAAGTGCTACACAGAGGCGCAAATTTTAATAATATAGATTGGATAATATAGAAGTATAAAAATTACCAAAATCAATGCAAATAACTCTAAATAATGTAAATGCAGAAATGCTTGGGAATAATCAGAAATTAAGCCCTCAGAAAATTCGAAAAATCCAATATCAAACAATTACCGGTAAATTGCGAGTATATCACCTAAATTTAGAAGAAAAACAAATGATTAAAAATCTGGTGGCTTATTATCCTGATATAATAAAAAATAAAAAAATACTACTATCTTTTAATTCAGACATAACGCACAAAAAAATATAAATGCCGACTTAAGCAGAAAGATGAAATCGTCATCGCTCAAGATAATGATGAGGATAACCTTAGCCGAAATTCGACTATCACTGCAGAACACGAGATAATCATTCCAATATCAGAAGACTCCATTGATACCAAACCTAGGCAGTTTCATCTTTATGTACACGAAAAAACAACCAATATTCAAATAATAAGATTTATTCATGTAAAATTAATCGTCAAAATCTTATACAAGAATTAATCAGGATTCTAACGGACTATGGTAATCAAGGTACTCAATTTGGGTATTGCGAGGAAGAAATTTATAAAATTTGAACCGATACTTTTTGGATTGGGATGAATTATGACATATGAAATAAGAATTAAAGGAACTTCCGAAGAAATTAAGCGTAATCATTTTTGGGACAACATGATTAAGACAGTTACAGATTTTATTAATAACCATGAAACTTGAAACATGAATAAATAAGATAGTGAGCTTCAAGATAGGAAATTCGGGACCAATTCATAATTCTCTATCAAGTGTCTATCAAGGGTTCTTATAAAAAACGTTTTTATTTTTTTATACTAATTTATCTAATCCAAGAAAGCTACTATTTGCATACACACCAATAAATCAAAACCTATGCAAAGTTTACATATAGACTTACGTAATTTTTCACCCCAAACACATTTGACAATAATCGATTTACTTAGTAAATTTGCCAATTTGCCAATTACTTATCCAATAAAGGATAAAATGCAACAATTGCTCAAAAATTAATAAAAATCTTTAGTATATTCGGAAACCCAAGATAAATTTCAATGGATCAAGGCACAGAATTCAATCATAAAGAATCAAATGCCCCTGTAGAGGGATTACACACCACATTGATTGAACAACTACGAATTCTCAACTTGTATGATAGATAAGATCCTGTCATACTCGCGAACTAATAATAATTAAGGAAAACGCAGAACGTCATAACGAGTATTGGATTTTATTTTAAAAGCACAGCGATCGATTTCGTCATTAAGACATCATCAGGCTAATCTAAAAGGTAATTTCACAATTATTATAATACAATAGTCAGCACATGTACGTCAAACACTTACTGTCACGGGGTAAATATAAATATAACTTGCAAGGTGTCATTGCACTGGACTCTGTACTTGATCTGCACTTTGAAGACATAGACATAGAAAATAGACATAGAAAATACCTTGCTAAAATTTAACATTGAAAATCATAAAGTTACTGAAATGAACCCCACAATACCAAAACTTTACAGTCTGATAAAATTACATAAGGCAAATAAACCAATTAGACCAATAGTAACATCATGTAATACTATAGCACATAGAGTTGCTGGAAATCTTAATAACATAATTACCAAGAGATTAGAGTTCAAACCAAAATATGAAATAAAAAATTCCATCGATTTCATAAACAAAACAAAGAATATAAAAATAACAAATACTTCCTTTATGGTATCCTTTGATATAATCAACCTATACACAAACGTCCCCACCAAAGAAGCAATCAAGGTTCTACATGACTTTATTTTATAACCCAAATAAGTACAATCTCACAACTTAGATAATAGCAACATTGAAGATATTGTTAATCTGTTCAATATAGTTTTAAAGCAGAATTTCTTTCAATTTAACGGCAACATTTATCGACAAAACGATGGCCTAGCCATGGGTAGTCCGATCAGCGGTTTGCTCGCCAATTTGTTCGTTGACCACGTAGAACAAAAAATATTTCAATTACCAATCAGCAAAAACATCAAATACTGGGTTCGTTATGTCGACGATATATTTTGCGTTTGGGATGCTGATCCTGTATTAACTAATGGTTTTCTCAGACAGATTAACGACTTATCAAAGATTAAATTTACTTGCGAAAAAGAAACAGATAAACATATTAACTTTTTGGACTTGTCAATAAATAGAAATTCAGATCACTTACAATATAATATTTTTCGAAACCCAACGAGTACAGATACTTTGATTCCAAATTCATCTCAGCCTTCTCACAATGTTACATCTGCAGCATTCAACTTTTTATTTCATAGACTTTTATCAGTACCTTTGACAGACGATCATTACAGGCAGGAATACAATACTATCATGCAAATTGCTCTGGACAACGGATACAAAAAAGAAAATATTGCCAGCATATACAATTCAATCAAGCGGAAGTATACATTACAAAAGATTTATCCACATATATCAACAAAACCGAGATATGTATCAATTCCTTACCACCCCACAACACATAAGCAAATGAAACATATTCTATACAAATTTAACATTGTAACTTCAATCAACACAAGGAATACAATAGCAGATTTACTGATAAATAATAAGGATAAAATTGACTATCTAGAGAAAAGTGGTATCTACAAGCTTAAGTGCTCGGACTATAATGCTGAATATATTGGGCAAACTGGTCGTAATCTGAAAATAAGATTTAATGAACACAACACCAGGAAATCATCTACATTCAACAAACATCTGATAGAACATCAACACAAAACAAAAATTGAAAACATTTCACTCTTACACAACTTGAAAAAATCTACTAAGATGGACAATTACGAAATGTTTGAAATTAAAAAGACACTTATTAAATGATAATTCCAACATAAACGAAGTGACAGATTTTAACGATCAATACCTGTTCGAATATTTTATTTAGATACTGTTTGTCTCCCCACTCCCCATGGTGTCTTTTCAATATTCTGAAACCAGTTCAAGTACAGAGTCCAGTGCAATGACACCTTACAAGTTATATTTATATTTTACCCCGTGACAGTAAGTGTTTGACGTACATGTGTTGACTATTGTATTATAATAATTGTGAAATTACCTTTTAGATTAGCCAGATGATGTCTTAATGACGAAATCGATCGCTCTGCTATTAAAATAAAATCCAATACTCGGTATGACGTTCTACGTTTTCCTTAATTATTATTATATGATAGAGATATTAGACCTTACGAAGCAATTAGAAGGGTAATATTATCCTATAACTCAAGCATACATTCTGTCATAAAATTAACACCCTTTGAAATTCTATTCAGACAAATAGATACCAATCACCCAATGAATTTATATTATGAGAAAATTATAACGGAAAATTATGTAACTGAAGTAATGATATTCAAAATAAACAAACTAACAATAAGACTAAAATCATAGAAAAGCGAAAATGAATAGGAAAGATACAGATTTTCAAATTGGCTCTATCGTATATCTTAAAAACAATAGAAGAGATAAAATACAAAATCCATTTATACGTCGACTTGGGCCTGGTAATTCGAAACTATAACAGAGTAGCACATATGAAGGCACTAAAACTAGGTTCTATTCTAGAATCATCGTCATCGACATCATCCTCGTCCCGTACGCACAATGCGAACTGATAGAAATAAAAAAAACACATGGGAATACTGCCGATACAAGTTGGCGTGCAATATAACTCCAAAACAAATGTTGAAAACTTAACTAATGTCTTTAAAACTCATGATATTTACTCACAGTATCAATTTTATTGAATGGCACGCTATAGGCACGCTTTATTGCATCGCTATAGTAATCTTACTAAACGAAGTTAAAAGTAAAATCTCAGCTTTGAATATTCACAATCAAATAACTAATAGATAAAAGCGCGGTTTGTTGAAAATTCTTTGAACAAGAATAAAATTTATAACGTTAAATCTTGATAGCGAGGACGCTTAATGCTATGATAAAATACTGAGCGAATTAAAGAATAATCAACAATTATAACAAAATACCTAAATGAAACGATGGGTAATATAAATATTAACTTTCAGAATATTAAACTAGATTTAAGTGATGTGAAAGAAACAATCGCAAAATTAGAAAATGAACAATTATTTGAACGACAAACAAGTCTGTTACAAATGTTCGATCGCGAGATCTTTAAAATTATTGAAATAATTAATTTAGCTAAAGCCAAAATATAGCAACTCCCAATTGATCTGTCCACGCCCACTGATTGAAGAATTAAAATCCGTACACTTACAAAGATTTCCCTTAGAAATCATTGAAGAAAATATTCACTTAATTGAATCATTCAATAATTGGATCACCATAAAAACATAAAAGGATACGTAATGATACGATATGTTTACGAGTTTATTATAGCTGTGCCAATTATGACGAGGAATATCAATATTATTTGTGTATGTATCAATTCCCTTCCATGCAGTAGGTACCGTCTACCTATTTAGTATTCAGTAACTATGTCAGTTGTGTTGCTGTGAACGATCATAAATATTTGCTAGTAAGAAATTAATGTAAATAACTTATGAACAACGAATACTTGTGCTGTAATCAAATTGAACAATATGACCGAAATGATTGTATTATTGGCTGATTATGTATAATGACTTGTCAACCTGTAGGTTTATTGCTCTAGATTATGGAAAAATATAATATTTCTGTGATATTTATCGTTGCACGAGATGTCTGCAAAGTGAAGGTAATTTGTGGAAAAATAAGAAGGACTTTCAACATTAAAAAATGTATAAGATCAATACCATAACTTGTGTAATTATCATATTGAAGGTGTAACCTGTAAGAAAGATAGTCCGCTTACCGAACCTACCCTCAACACGTGTAGGGAGACGTACCATAAACATCAGCTTGAGGGTCGAGGGAATGCAAGCCGGCAGGACTTACTTTTTGGGTTATGGTCTATTGACGATAGCATGTTGAATTGTATCAGTAATTCTTATATTAAAAGTGTTGTTGTTAAAAGCTGAGTTTATTTCTAACAAACCATTCAATATTATAAAGTCAACAGCGCAGCGTCATCCAAAGAGCAATGGTCTTTGGTATGAATGAATTGAATAATATAACTATTAAACAAATGCCGTCTCTCCAGCTTAAAAATGTGTCAACATTGTTTAAAACTGAAATAAAGCCTTCGCTAGAACGTAACCATGTAATTCACAATATAATAATGTATCTAGTTATAATTAACAGATTGGACGACTTACCTGTAAGGAAGGACAATCGTAATTACCCGAGCTAACATTCCGAACATTTTACACCCTGTATATAAGGCCGTTGCGCCGTTGACTCACAATTTTAAAGAAAGAAACAACTTTTTTCTCTATTACACCATGATATATCACCTCTCGGGCCAGGTATTGCTCATAATATTGTCGCGTGCTCAATAAGTGAATAGATCGTATAGTGTTGGGAACCTAGGGTGGGTTGTAAAATGTTCGGAATGTTAGCTCGGATAATTACGATTGTCCTTCCTTACAGGTAAGTCGTCCAATCTGTTAATTATCCTTCGCTAACATTCCTTACATTTTACACCCTGTAGATGTTTAAAGAAAAACTACGATCTATCTAAATTGTAGACTACGATCTACGATCTATGAGCGTTCAGGATCAACAAAGTTTATAACAATAATTATTTAGTTGATGATCTAATGGGTTAGAATTCAAACCAATATTCTTTTTACAATTTGATATGTAAGAAAGATATATGTATCACAATAGTATCATCCTAATACGTACCTAGTAGCAATACTATCAATAACGTCCATGACCTTTAAAGTAATTTAAATAGACCATATTAGTTCAATCAGTTGGTAGAGACGTCTTATAAAATGTGTATCAAGTAAAGCTAATTTACTTTAAATAAATATAAGGAGGTATAGAATGTACACTAGATGCGGATTTGCATTTTTTCCCAAATAAGTATACTAATATCATAACTTATTGTCTATCTAACATGCTATTATTCCAATACGATATGCTAAGCTGCGAGGTTTTCCTGAGCGGTTTCATTTAACGTAGTCTTCGGATGTACATATATAAAATATTGCTAACCTAATTATGTAATTATAGAATAGAACACTTTTGATTCTATTTGTGCAATCGAGTTTTCGATAATGCTAATGGGCATTAATAATTTATAGGTAAGCTGTTCTAAAAAATGAATCTATTGTAAATATTGTTCGTCTAATCTAATGTATAATTTAGCTGGTGACCGCCATCCAGCACATAAATTCTTTGGTGAGGGTTGAATGAAACATACACCCTTCAAATGTGGCCGGGCACATAACTTTATCATACAATATATAAAATTAATAGTTTAGCTGCATGAGAATCTATTTTATTGAGATAAATCGTAGGTATTGTCAAAGCATCAGCACTTGACACTACCTACACTACGTCATTAGAATAATAGTTATTTATGTCACAAGTGCCGAAAGTACGGAATAGCGCGACGAGCGGTGATGCGGCGCGTCACCGAAGCGTCGCCGTCGCACGTCAACAAGTTGCGCTATCTAGTTTTTGAGGAGGAGTGACATCAACGTCTATTGTGTTGCTTTTTGAGAAACATGTATTTAAAAAATAAAAATGGTTATATTTCTGTATAGGAAATGTGAGGTTGGTACCACTGTGACGAAACTTCAAGTTTAATTCAAATTCTGACAGATTTATATTTGTTCATGACACTGTAGATGTGTCATCCGTACCAACATATTAAAATAAAACTACACTCATCGCTATACTTTATTTACAATTTTCTCAATTTATCGTTTTTAGAATTATATATAAAGACAGGTTGATATTTCTTATCAACAAATAATCAAATTGGTGATCTTATTTTATTTATAATTTGTATTTTGTAATTTGCCGCACTAGAGCGGCAACGTTCCATAGCGGGTCTCCAACCTCTGATGAAATCAGCTGTTTTCGAGTGTGACAGCACAAAAAAATATTTGTCAAAATCCTGGCTACTATGTAGTTTCATATCAATGCAGATGCGACCGATCTCGATCAAATAGAACTTGCTCTTGCAGCTAAACTATTAATTTTACCAAAAAATGTCATAGGCATAAATTATTCAAAATTTCGTCTACTTTAATTTCTTATTCAACTATTTTGACGAAATTACAGAAATAGCGCCTCATTTGCAAAATCCTTGAAAAAGGCTTAGAATAAAGTACCAGTTCCTTTGGACCCTTTTGAACCAAAAGCTTTTCAGCTCTAAGTTAGGTCATGAAACTTCTAAATATGAACTTTCGTCCCGATACCTTTAGTAGTTTCTCCGGAATCGTCGCCACAAAAATCGTTTACACACACACACACGCACACACACACACAGACTTTTTTTTGTAACTTGGTCAAAAATGTTCAGGGGACCCAAAAAGACCTATTTCCGCTAAAATCTCGTAATGATAAAGTAATAACATACTGCGTATGATAAAGTAAAAATTAATAGTCTGTACGCGTTCTTTGATCTATCTAAACTGGTATTTACTAGAGATTCTAGCAAATTAATGACGCATTCTAATTAATAGTTATGCGGTCAACTTAATTATCAGTATAAGATTCATCGCATCATATTGCTTTAATATCCTTAGGAATATTGAAGCCAAAATATACCGAAGCGCGAAGTATAGATATTAACAATTACATTATATTATACATTCGTTCGCTCGTTTGTAGGTATTATGGCCAGTTTGGAAATGCTACCTTGGCTACTTCTGTATAAAAGCATCATCAGTAATCACTGACGATTTTAATGTCTAGGGCTTTCTAATCACGTAGGTGCATTTTCTGTTTACTTTGCTAGTAACATGATCCTTATCGTGACATCCAACAAATTAAGGGTATTTATGTCTTCGTATCTTTCTTTATAAAAACTGAAGCAATTTTCAATAGTAGGAGTATATGACCATTATAAATCAGCTATTGATTTTCAAACTATTGCGCATAGATTTTCAATTCTTAGAAAAAATGGTAAATAAGAAAATCTCACTTTTTACAGAAGATTTTAGACCGTACAAGCTAGCAACTTTTTGTACTTACTATGACAGTCCTTTTAAGTTGTATTCCAACGCCTTCTGTGTCGTACTTGTGTTTTTAGAGCGAACCCTCAGGGATTGGTAACCCATCTGTAAACTTCTGATTTCCAATTTGAACACATTTGTTTAGTTTACCATTATACTATTAATGTTTCCTGTAATAATGAAACTGTCCGGTGTTTGTACACATTGGTGATTTTATTTTGATTTTGACGAAGCGTTAACCTTTTACGAGGATCGGTATTTTTGAAGTGTCTTTTATCCGCCTGTGGATCTATAGGCGGTCACTGTATTGTGTTATGTCTTAATACTGAACCCAATGGTCCCAATAAATTTTTTAAACTCTACGATCATTGACATAGTTTATGATAAGAACCAAGAAACATGTATTGTAATTCAACAAGTAAGCTGTGACCTGAATGCTAGGTTTGATGGATTTTGTGAATATAGTATTCTAAGCGGTATTTAAGCCAAAACACAGCAGGAAGTTCCTACTAACGTTCCATATGTTCAAACTCTCACTACTTGTCACTGCTATTTTTATTTATTTATTATTCTTCTTTTAATTGACATGTTTGATTATTTTGTTGTTTGAACAACAACTTGTTGAATTGAAATTGATTAATTTTGAAGAGCTGGTACTTATATCACTTCCAGAGAGACAGATTTAAATTTTTTTCGTGCAGGTTAATTTGCTGCTGATTTCTAACATTGTAACTTAACAATGTCCTCGCTAATCTGCTCTCTCTTGGACTCTCTGTCTCTCTTTTCCCTACGTTTTACCATACGTTTTTACAACAAAATAGGTATTCCATATATTCGGGTTAAAACTTTGATAGAATGATATTAAAATTATCGGCAAATTTTTTGTACAAATTTGCCTTTGGTCCTTGCTCCACAAGCGCAGAGATAAAAGTGTTAATTGGTTGCTTACACCTTCAAACCGAATGCAATTTGATTTTGCAGTTTATTATTTCTTCGTTAACAATAACAGTACAACAATAGTGCTCTGCTTATATAAAATGAAGACCATTACTTACATCTATATTAAATCATGTGTGCCGTTCAACAGAACACTCTGTATAGTATAAGCATTTAAACCCTGAAATCATTGATTTAGTGAGCCATTCAAGAGAATGCTCAGTATAGCATAACATTAACATGTAACAGTAAGGAATTATAAGATTCTGTGAGTTATTCAACTAAATGCTCTGTATTACATGTATTGTATAAACCTGTAACAATAAGGAATCATAAAGATTCAGTAAGCCATTCCGCAGAATGCTCTGTATAGCATAAACATATAACAATAAGGAATCATAAAGATTCAGTGAGCCATTTCGCAGAATGCTCTGTATTGCATAAACATGTATCAATAAGGAATCATAAGATTCAGTGAGCGATTTCGCAGGACGCTCTGTACTGCATAAACATGTAACAATAAGGAATCATAAAGATTTAGTGAGCCATTTCGCAGAATGCTCTGTATTGTATAACCATGTAACCATACGGAATCATAAATATTCAGTGAGCCATTCGACAAAATACTTTGTATTGCATAAACATGCAACAATAAGGAATCATAAAGATTCAGTGAGCCATCCCACAGAATGCTCTGTATTACATAAACATGTAACAATAAGAAATATTACAAATTCCGGGAACCATTCAGCAGAATGCCGTGTATTGCATAATTATCTGTAGTCGAATGACTATTATAAGAGTCCCGAAAGAGATAAGCTATAATATCATAGCACTATACATATAAAATCTGAAGGTATATACTATTGAATAAAAGTCGCTTGTTCTTCGCAAAATCATTTAAATTAATTTATTTTAAGACTATTGATCGACTTTGAAAACTTGTTTTTATCGTCGGACCATTATCGTGAACCATCAAAATACAGAATTCAGGGGGTCACCATGCACACAGCGGGTGTGTATGTTTGTGGGAAATCCAATGGTAACAGGCCCGCCGCTAGTGTACAGCCGTGGAAAATTCAATGGTAACAGGCTTGCCGCTAGTGTACACCAAACGTAGCTCTGAGATTGTCGGTCGTCGGATACCTACCTGCTAAAGTCATAAAACCAAAGGGTTACTTTTGTTTCGTTTCGTTTTATTTTTCTGTATCTATGGAATGAAATCGAATTTCGTCTATTTATTGTTGTTTCCGATATCCGAAACTGACAAAAGTGCACTGTAATATTTAATGTATTTTTTGCATGTAGTTGTAAATCGTATTTGCCCCGGTTTCTTCTTTGCTGCAGATATGCCCTTTAGAACTGATACTACAGTGTTGTTCAGCATTTTAGCTTAATTATAAAAATGTTGTTATTTTTATGTTTATTAAAATTATATATTTACGTTCTATAATAACATCCACACACAATTTTCTTTTATGTGTGACATGTAAGGGCAGGATTTACAATCCAATATGAATGATATCACATCAGAACGATATGCAAATAACTTTGAAAAAATTTATAACAAAATCATTGAAATTTCAATCTATATTTATGTTACTCAATCGTTTTCGCCGTATTGCAAAAGTTTCAAGTCCACTAGTTCCTTGCATAATATTTTCTATTGCGGCCGACCTACCGGACGATCAAGCACAAAGGTAGGTATTTTTATTACACTATGGGTCGCGTTTTGTTAATTTACTTTTTGCTGGCCTTTCCGCAAATTAGGTAAATATTGAAAATATGTATCACATAACGTTTTGACTTCGTGCCATCGACACACAATTTCGAAGAGTTACAATGCCCTATCACCTATCTAGCTATTTGATTAAAAATCGTAAATTGACGATACATATGTTCCGTTTAGATTGTCATAAATGTATCATTTCCTAAAACATCAGGTCATACCAACCTCAACAACATATGAAATAAAAGCACTCCTGCAAATTTATATCAACCTCCAACCTAACAGAACACTTTTCTTATTTAATACATGCTTATGTTATTCCTATATTATTAAATGTTTGTTTTTATGTTATTACATATAATTATGTTATGTTATTACAAATATCATTTTTTTACTGTTATAGATCTATCTATTATTTTTATCTATACTCATACTCATGTTATATTTATATTATTTTTGTTGAATACATAATTATATGCAATTTTCATTACTTACCATAACGTAAATTAAATAAATATAAAACATTTTGAGATAAAAGTGTATTATTTCGGTCTGGGACTAAGTAGAAACAGAGAAAAATGAGTTTTTTCACTTACAGGAACTTCCTATCTGGAATTACCACCTTTAAAAATTATGGACAGCGGATATCGGATGTAGTAATCGGTTTGCCTTGATGCATACACCGACGTAGCCATGACGATGAAGTATTTCAATGTGCCTAATTAAAATTTTTACAATTATAACTAACGTTACTATGTATTTTAGTATAAATGAAATAATACTGCAATTGTATATCGAAACAAAAATATTAACGAATAACAATCTTTAGCTACGAGCGGCAGTTTCGCTCCGAATATCGAAAATATATTATATAAATACGAAACTCATATTCATACCATCTATATACAGAAAACTTAAAATGAAATGAAACAGAAGTGACTCTTCGGTTTTATGACTACGTAGGTATACGTAGGTATACGACAACCGACATTCTCCGACCTACGTTTGGTGTACACTAGCGGCAAGCCTGTTACCATTGAATTTTCCACGGCTGTACATTGAATAACATCTAACCAGTTAATTGATCAGAAAGATTTATTAGAATAGGTAACGCTTTAGAAAACATTGCACTGTTAGGTTAGGTTACGTTCGCTTCAATATACTGCATGTATAATAAAAGGTATTTTTTTACCGTTTTGATCGTAACATACGCGATCTTCCCTCCTTAGCAGAGTTTAATTCAATAATGTCTTCTTCAGTAAAGTTATTCAATAAATCAGTAATAATTAATTATTATGCTTAATTCCAAATTTGAAATTACATGAACCGACGATTGGTGTCCGTATTCCATATGAACAAGCGAATATATTTTCTAAAAAATACCTGATTGATTCACTCTACGATGTGCACACTTTCTAAACACTTCCCTTTTGATTTTCTTCCATGTTCCGAACCAGCTTTGCTCGGACATGTTCTGACAAGTCACTCTTGATCCTTTTTGCATTGTTCAAACGTTATTACGTCTCATTAAGGTAAAAATAAATAAAGACACAAGACAATATTATGAGCAATACCTGGCCCGAGAGGTGATATATCATGGTGTAATAGAGAAAAAAGTTGTTTCTTTCTTTAAAATTGTGAGTCAACGGCGCAACAGCCTTATATACAGGGTGAGAAATGTAAGGACTGTTAGCGAAGGATAATCGGTATTCTGTCATGGGTCTGTGCGCTAATATCAACATAAGCAATGCGTAGGGGCAACGAAAGTGCGAAATTTAGGACAACTTCAAACAATTGTTGGTTGGGTTTATTAAAACTCCAATAGTTTTCATTCAGTATTTTATTCTTTACTACTAGTTTCGTTCTAGAATGAACATCTTCTGGTCAAACTGCGAAAGATAATATATAATTAGTAATTGAAGTCGTACAAATGTAGGTTATGTTCGGTGCAAATTAAATAAATACATAATACAAACTCACCGTCAGCGAAAATTAAATGTTGATACGTCAAACAGCTTAAAAAACAAAAAAATAGACGATACTACGGTAATATGAACCAATATATGCGACACAATTCGGCTTCTTTCGATTAAAAATCAACATAGCGTCTTTACAAATCTAAAATGGAAGCTTTGTTGTTTTTATGCGTGGTGGTGGTGTTTGGGTTGCATAAGTGTCTCTACATAAGCTGTTGAAATATATGCCGGTTGAAGTAGAAATCTTGATAGTCTCCTCGTATTGTGTAGTAACATTCTTAAGAATGTTCAACTGCGAATGGAATGCCGTTTTAAAGGTTATTTGGTTTTCTTCTTCATCTAAATTTCCGGTGATCGCTTTGACTATACCACCGAGGAAGTTTAAGGCTCCTCTCTTTTGTGGACTGTAAGGGTTAATAATGACGTATTGTTGGACTTTACGCTCTTCGTCTTGACGTAGTTCCATGAGACTTGTGTACCGTGGACTTAACTTACCTTTGGGATAATTTAATTTTTTTGCGATTGATAAGTGGTTCCAAATGTGGAGTAGACTAGTGTAAGCCTTCTGGATGACTAATTCGTGTTGACTCTGGGTGTTGTATGCCAACCCTTCCTTAAGGCGGAGTAATCCGACTTGGTTTTTGATGTTAAATGCCTCGGTTAGTTCTTTTCCGATAAAGGTTAGTATTATTGGTACAATGAAGTCCAATCGTCACTCTCCTTGGCTTTTGGTTGAGGTTTGTTGTGTGTCTTGTTCTTCTTTTGCTTCTGCATTGGCTTCTTCCTTAATTGTAACTCTGGTGGACGCCTCGACGATATGTTGATCGTTTCGACGTCGTCCCTCACACTGGTTGCACCTTCTGGAAATTTTGAGCCGTCCGGCCGTTTTTCTAACTTCTATAACGATGTCGAGCTCTACAACGACAGTTTTATCGTGTTGGCGTTTTCTTCCGGTCCTCGTCGCCCTGGTTGGATAATTTGCTCCGCACAGCGCTGCACACTTTTACACTGCACTGCTTCGTTGCTCGTTCTTCGATCTGAAGAATAAATGTTCAGCCACAAATTTGGTAATTTTGATCCTCTTTTGTAGTGGTCAAAAATCCTCATTCGACTGCGCCAGTTAAATTCCCGTTCATGTAGAATAAAAAATGTTTTTATTTCACTTTTCACAACTAACAATTCAATATAAAAATGGTACAGATTGATTACTACGTATGCGTCTCGGTCTAGGCAGCGCGGCAATAATGCCGAGTGGCTTGCATACAGCTTATTTATATAGTTTCTTAATCTAATGTGTTGTCAGCAGATTCCTTTGGCTAGACGTCGTATATCTCTTAGAAAATAAACTGCTTCCAGGTTATTCCGTGTGTCAAGATATGTAAATGCTGACGTTTCGCGAACCATGTTACTCGCTTCTTCAGAGCTAACTGAATACTGGAGACCTACCAAGGAAATCTCCCTTATACACCTAAGTTTAGCTCACTGTGCACATCTGAAGCTGCCGCTCCCATGTGCTTTTTCTGACCGCGTTAGAATGATTTCCAGACCTCACCAATGTCTGTGTGGCCCTCGCGATTGATGTTGGCAGGATATTTGAAAATTTCAATGGCATTTTCTAATAAGCCTTCGACAATTACCCACCCTTACGAACATCTTCACGTCAGAGAAATCCATTGTATGTCCCGACTCGTGACAGTGTTGAGCAACATCGTACTGTTGAATCTTGCGTAGTCGGATGTCTCTACTGTGCGATGCGTCGTACTGTCTGTCCTACATAGCAAGTTCCACACTCACATGTTATCTTGTATACTCCTTCGTTCTTCAGCGGTGGTGTGATATCCTTTGGATTAGGTAAAACATCCTTTACCTTAGCTGGTGCTCTGTACCTTACCGTGATACCAGATTTCTTCAGTAATATACCGATTCTTTCTGATACCCCACTTACGTACGCTAAGCAAGCGAACTTGTGTGACATCCTGTATGTCAGACTTGGTGTATCCATTCTGACGTAGGGCCCACTCCAAGTGTTTCCGCTCATCGTCTAAGGTGCCGGAGTCGCATACCTTCTTGGCTCTGTTGAACAAATCGTTAATAACACTTCTCTTCTGTTGGGGATGGCGGTGTGATTTGGCGTTCAAATACCGATCGGTATGTGTCTTCTTACGGTAGACTGTATGTTTAAGCTTGCCCGTTGTCGTTCTGTATACCAGCACGTCCAAGAATGGCAGTTGATTATCCTCTTCTATTTCCATCGTGAATTTGAAGGAAGGACTAACATTGTTCAGGTGGTGAAGGAACTTTCTACCGTGCGGCCAAACCACAAAGGTATCATTGACATATCTGATCCAATGCTTGGGTGTGTAAGGATGATTATCGGTGAAAGGGGTGATCCCATGGCTTCGCCCTCTACCTGCTCATACATTGGTCTCGCTCACTTGAAGTATGTGGTAGACAGACAATACTCTACAGGATCCGGTACATTGGTTGGTAGACCTAGCGGTGCAAGTGTTGTCCGAAGGCTGCCTCCTTAACCGGAAGACACGTAAAGAGTGATGATACGTCGAAAGTTACGAGTATATCCTGCGGGTCAATGACAACTTCCTTGAGAATCTGAATAAAATGTTCAGAGTTCTTGACAAATGGTGTAGTTTGTCATATAAACGGTTGGTTGGGTTTTGACAAGTATTTTGCCAACAAATAGGTTGGGCAGCCTATTGCGCTGGCGATTGGTCTCAAAGGTACGTTATCCTTGTGGATGTTTGGCAAACCGTAAATCCTAGGTGCCCTTGGGGCTTGTACAAAAACGCTTCTTTGTTCCTGTTCGGGAATCGATGATGATCGTTCACTCGGCTACGTATCTTATTTGTTGGGTCTTTGGCAAATTTACGGTACGTATTTTGGTCCAATAAATCGTTCATCTTCCTGTTGTAGTCCTCCTTGTTCAATATCACTGTTGCATTCCCTTTGTCCGCTGGTAGTACCGTGATATCCTTGTTATCCTTGGTGGTCTTCAGAGAGTACTTCTCTTCTTTGGTAATGTTGTTTTTCGCCGGGTTAGCTTTCCTAATTATCCAGGTTTTGGTACTTCCCGTTACACCGCAAATGGTGTCAGCTCTCATATTTCAAATGGGACAGTTTGCATTTTATGGCATTTTGGATATCTTACTTAAATTTTAGGTGAGTTATATGTTACATTCCCTATACCTAACATGTATCATTTTTGAGATATTTTTTTTTTCAATAAAAAATGACAACTGCAAGATTGCCTTAAATCATTTACAAATTACCCGCTGTGACCGTTAGAAATCCAGAAAATTTGAAATTCCAGTGGCAATAAAGTCAAAGGAACGCGGTGGATATCTGCATGGTGCATTAAGCGCAAACCACTTATTTTCGAACTTACTTTAATAATGAATTCAAAACCTTGTTCAGTGAATTTTTGTTTAGTTATAGTTGTTCAGTTGTTTTCCGACGCATTCCAGATTTGGCGAGTTATTCAATTTCTTTGTTATGTAAGTAGGCAAAAATGCATTTTATGTATAGGACATTTTACACAAAGTAGATCTATAATTTTCAGTTATATGGCAACCTTGCAGCTATTATTTTTGATTGAAAAAATAGAATATCTAAAAAATGATACATGCTAGGTATAGGGTATGTAACATACAATTGTCTTAAAATTTAACGAAGATTTCAAAAGTGCCATACAGGGTGTTCTATTAGAAATATGAAAGTTGACACCATTTTCGGTGAAACAGGAAGTAAACAAAAACTAAAAATATTTTAGTTAAAAATACTGTACCCAACAACAAAAGTCCACACATTTTCAATCCCGCATTTCATTTGTATATGGACAACATACTTCTAATGGCAGCTCGTCGTTAAAGACTCAGGCCACAACCTTCATATTCAGTACTGTCCTATCAGCAACAAAAACCGCCATTCAGTTTTGTAATCAAAAGTGTATGTAGGATGTTATTTCTTGCAGAAACCTACGTACATTGATATGAAAATTGGAAATAGTTGTTATAGGTATATATGGTGCATTAGATGCCATTGAGTATGTAGACGTCCGCCGAATATGGGCATTTTAGTTTGATATACCAATCTAATTAACTCTGTGGAGGTAACGCTGTTATTTTGTTAACTACACACCGCCTGGTGCATTAAAACCATAATTTAGTTACCGGCCGCCCTACCTCAGGGTTTGGTAGCTTTTGGAGTTACTATAGGCTCTATTACATACAGCATCGCTGATAATAAAATTATTGGTAATTCGATTACATTAATTTTCAGTATGTTTTTAACTATAAAAACGATATAATAATAATAATAATAATAATAATAATAATATATTTATTGATTCCAAAGCAAAATACACATACAGAGAATATAGAAACATATACAGAATTGGAAATCAATAGGAGCACCACAGACAAGTCTGATTTTATAGGTGCCCCCAGAATACCTAAACTAAAATGAAATTAGGAAAAAAACAACTAAAATTTGTATACATAGAAAAAAAGCGAAATTGAAATTTTAACAAAACCTACTGAGACTATTCTTGCGCCCTAAACACAGTCACCGGTCCCCCAATGGGCATCAAACAAAAACTTCCTATACTTTGCTTTGAATGTGGAAGCACTGAACTTATAATAACATATTGGTAAATTATTTAGAGTGTTGGCAGCGACATATGAAAATGATCTCTTAAATGCTTCCAAGTGGTGTACTGGTGTGGAAACAACATTCTTGTACCTCAAGTGCAGATTATGAACATCGGTTCTATAACTAATTCGTTCACGGCGATAAGGGGGTATTTCAGTTATCACAACTAACTGTAAACGGCAAGCTATGTGCAAGGCACGCCGTTCGGACATATTTAACCATCCAGCGGTAACCAACTTATGTGAAATTCTTTCTCTACGCCCTATTCCATAAACGAATCTCAAACATGAATTCTGCACTCTCTGGATCCGCCGCGTGTCAAGTGCTGTCAAGCACGGGCCATAAACAATATCACAATGATTGAATAAAGAGAGAACCAAGGAATCATATAACAGCAACTTAGCTTCTCTGTTCAGCAGCTGACGACTGGGATAAAGAGCTCTCAGTCTGCTATAAGAACTCCGAATGAGACCATTAACATGTTCCGCAAAGCGCATGGAACCATCAAACACCAACCCCAAGACTTTCAGTTTCTCTGTTCTGCTGATAATATTATCATTTATTTTTACATTGATATCCCTATCTCTACACTTATCACGAGCATTCCTACCACTAAGCAGAATCATTGAACACTTCGCAGGGTTAAGTTTCAAACAGTGCGACTCAGACATTGTTACTAGCGACTCCAAGTCCTTGTTGATTAACGTCACAGCTTCGTCCAACTCGTCAGGAGGGAAAGAGAAATAAATGACAGTGTCGTCAGCATATAAATGATACTTGCAGGTAGATAAACATTTTGGGAATGATGATGTGTAAATCGAAAAAAGATCAGGGCCAAGGATTGGGGACACCTGCTGCCACCCGCAATAAATTTGACAATGTATCATCCATCTTCACATACTGAGACCTGTCACCTAAGTAACTCTTCAACAGCCGCACTGAACCATCACTCAACCCTATGTGGTGAAGAACCGAAACCAGAATATCATGATTGACAGTTTCAAAAGCCTTGCTATAATCCAATGCTATTAAAATAGTAATATATCCGTTGTCAGTCGCTAAATATATATCGTCCGTTACGCAAGCGAGAGCAGTATCGCAACTATAGCTCTTTCTATAACCCGACTGACAAACCGGAAGTATTTTTTCATCATGCAAGTGCTTGCGCAACTGAAACGAAATCACTCTTTCAAAAATTTTTGACAATGCTGGTAGTATATTGATCGGTCTCAACTCAGAAAATTGACATGGCTGCGGCACCTTGGGAATTGGCAATACTACAGATTTTTTCCAACAGTGAGGAAAGGTCTCCTGCTCGATACACGAGTTAACAATGTGCCTAATTTCAGGGATAATAAAAGGACAGCACAACCTAATTAATTGCATACTTATCTCGTCACTACCACAAGAATTTGATTTAATTTTCGAGATTGCAACTTCGATCTCTGAGTCACTCACTTCCTTGAATTTCAAAACATTGCTTATACCCCCCCTGACACCAGAATTATAATAAGAAAGTGTTTCCACATCAACCTGGAAACCATTACTATTATTTGCAGATATTAAATAATTATTGAACCCATTACAATCTTTCAAGTGATGTGCCAAATGATCTCCCGCTTTGACTTAATAATTCCATTGTTTCGAAGAAACTTCCATTTATCTACATTTGACTTATTACAAAGCTGGTGCTGAAAGTACGCCTTTTTCTCAGACCTAATAGCTGTAGTTGTTAAGTTTCTCAAGGATCTGTAGTAGTCACCATCCACCGTACTTCCGGAAAATTTATATTTTTTTAAAGCCTTCTCCCTGAGAGTTATCATCAATTTTATATTATCAGTAAACCAAGGTGCCGAGCGATTACTGTTTACATTGACCCTTCTGTAGGGAATATGATTATTAAAAATAGTCAGAAGATTACAATTGAAGAAATTTAATTTTTCATCAATATCTCGGACATCATACATACAATACCAGGGTACAGAAATCAATTCAGCAAAAAAGATATCATAATTGAAATCCTTAAAACATCTTATCGTACGAAACACATGCTCCCGAGCAGCAGTCGATACACCATATTCGCAATACACTAAACAATGGTCTGATATACCATTATCAATAACACCCAAATTCGAGATTGCAGCATCGTCAAAGACCAGGATATAGTCAATGAGAGTTTGTGTTTTTTCTGTTATTCTGGTTGGTTCGGTTATTATCTGCTTTAAATTAAAATTACTAAAGGCGTCGTAAAGTCTCTTCCATTTAAAACACTCAACATCAAAAGCATTAACATTAAAATCCCCCAGACAGAACAATTCATCAGCCACAGGGCACACGACAGCAAGAGACTCTTCAAACTCATCAAGAAAGCTAGTATAATTTCCATAATGTGTTCTATACACCACTCCAACAATAATATGTTTGTCCCCATAGTTTAACTCTAACCACAGTTGCTCCAAAGAGTCAGAAACATTCGAAAAAAGTTCCTTACATCTATAGGTTTTATGCAAGTATATTCCCACACCACCACCAGCGCTACCTCGCGATTTATGAAAAAACATATAATTATCAATTAAAATATCACGAACATCAAAGTCATTACTCACCCAAGTTTCAGTAACAGCCAACAAATCAAAGCTTGCTTCCACAAGAAAATCTCTTACCTCCGCAAAATGGGAGACCAATGACCGCACATTCAGGTGTCCCAATCTCATCTACTGTATAAATCTAGATACAATATATATAAAAATACACAAAAAAATACAATATATATTGTGTCTTCTAGTTTTCGCTCTAAAACGAAACAAGCACAACTTAGAAGAAGCTCCTCAACATATCAACTATTAGTTAACAAATATTATATAATCATCAAAATAATCAAGAAGTAAAGAAAACTAAAAACCCGACTGCAAAAGTATTAAATTAACGAAGTGAAAAAAGTGCGGACATACAACTAAAGTTGCAACAAAATTAACTTTTGTACCAATATTCAAAAATGATCAGTACTACAATTAATCAAGACAGACACGACCGATACAATTAACACCAAATCACTACCCCCATTTCACTTATTCGTGGCACTTATCTGGTTATCATCACCGCCGTAGACAATTAGTGCTTCCACCTCTTCAATTGTATAGACTTTGTGTTTGGACTTTCCATTCTCGATATTAATAGTGCCATCATAGGTCCATCGCCATCTTCGCCGCCGTGAATTGTTCACTGTGCCGACTGCCCGGACAAATTCCATGAGGAATTCGCCTCTGCTCCGGTTGGCAACGTCATGCAATAACGCTAGCAGTGTTGACATTTTCAGTCAGTCTGTCGGATCGATCAAGTCGGAACTGTATCGATTGTGTCTCGATTTCGGTGCACCTCGTTTGCGTTTCTGAGGGTCTGCTCTTTGATTTTTTTTTTTGTACTGTTAATTAAGAAATTGCATTTATTTATTATGATTTCCGCATGATTATGTCGAAATTTGTTGGTTCGAGGATGTTGTTCTTTTTTTGTAATTTGTAGACTTATTGTGGCTGATGTTCTTGGGTTTTTCCCGTTATCAGTCCTTAAATGTAAATAAATAAATAAATAAATAAATACCTTCATTCTTCCGAACTTCTTTTGTGCAGCTTCGTATACTTTATGACGTTGCTGTGTGAGATCCTCGGCGATAAATAATTTAGTGCTCTTAAGCTTCTTACGGTTGGTCAACACCTCCCTTCGGTATTTATAACTGACAAATTTGACAATTATCGGACGATTTTTCTTCTTGTTCGGATTGCCAAGCCGATGACATCTATCTATACCTTCAACAGGAATGTTGACATTTAATTTATTCTTACACAATGCAATGACCACTTTTTCGGTGTCTTCCATAACTTCTTCAGCAACCCCCATAATTATTATGCTATTACGGCGGGTATACTGCTCTAAAGCATCTAATTTATTGGCGAGTGTATTCCTCTCGTTCTCTAGAATTACACATTTATTTTCCAACACTTCGACCACATGTTGAATTTGTTTTTCCAACCTATTGCCTAGGTCGTCCAGAAGTTTTGCGAATGGATTCTGATTCTTAACATAATTATCAAAGGTTTCTGTGATTTGTGACCTGATTTCTGTAATCAGCTCTCTCGTCACCACCATACTGTCGACTTATTAGTCCTTTCTGCTGCAATTAACTAACTTTTACACAATAATAACACTTAAAACACGATATTTCTGAGGAGCGAACTTGACCGCGTGCTACTCTGTACACATGCTACTCGATGTGTTACAAACATATAATTTGTGCCATAATCCAATACTACCCAATACTGCTGGCGTTCTGTTTGGTATTTGGTTAGTTTAAAAGAAAAATAGCCTAATATCTTATTGTACAGAGCCTTTACAGCAGACCTGCCACAAAGTCTACAAGAGTCCGCAACAAAACAAGGCCACAAAACAATTATAGTTTCAGTTTATTCTCTATGCATCGCGAATTTTATGTTTTGTAACTAGGAGCCATCCGAAAATAAGTCAATAATAAATAATCACCTCTAATCCCCACCTTTTCGAGCGCATCTAGTATTTTCGTTCTATCTATGTTGTCGAGGGCCTTCGAAAACTCAACAAAAACTCCCAAAACGTGCTTCCTCCCGTCCAACTTTTCATTCATGAAGTTCGACACATCCTCTCTAACAAGTCAGCTGTTCCTCTCCCTTTCCGGAATCCATATCGCCTTCCATCAAGTAGGCTGTTGCCTTCCAAGTATTGTGTTAGTCTTGTGTGTATATATCTTTCCATAACTTTATCTAATGATGGTAAAATTAAAATAGGTCTGTGGTTTTTATATTCTGCTCTATATCCGCCCTTATATAACGGTTTTACTATTGATTTTTTTAGTCCTCGAGGAAATTTTTGTGTTCTTATCGACGCATTTATAAGTTCTTGTATGGGTGATGTTAATAGTTCCATGTTTGCCTTTGGGTGGTTTGCCGTTATGCCATCCCATCCTCGTCCTTTATAGCTTTTTAGGAGCCTTACAATAAATTTGAGTTCTCTGACCTCGATCTCTGGCACGAAACATGATCTCATTGGCACTGGCGTTGTATTGGTTGGGTTATTCTTGTTCTTAAGTGTATTCAAACACTGGCTGTGCAGTTTTTGCACCTCACGTATAAACGTTTCTACAAAAGCATCTGCGATTTCCCTTTCTCCTCTTTGGAACCTTTGAGTCATATCGACACCCTGACTTTTTGTACCACCCGTCAACTCGCTCAAAATCTTCGATGTTTCCTTCATGTTAAATCTCTGTTTCTCTAGTAGGCTCTTGTAATATTTTATCCTTGCACCTCTTAGTTCTCGGGTAGCGCTATTGCGCAGCTTATTATACTGTGTCCTTATAACGTCTTTTTCACGGATACTGCAGTGTTTCAATTTTTGGAATAGTTTATCCCTCTCTACCATAATCTTTATAATATTTTCTTTTACCCACGGCTTGAACGGCGTTTCTCTCCTCCTTCTAATTACGGTCCTTGTTGCTTTCATTTCCGCTGTCTGGAATGATTGCCGTATAACGTCATATATTTCATCCACCGAGTCAATAGAATCCATGTCTCGTCATGCACTGCGCTAAGGCTCCCGAAAATACATTTTCGTTTGTTAACCTTAATTTTATTTCGTCCTTCTCTTTTGTCTTTTCTTTAGTACCAGTATATTTCACTCTAATTGCACCGCATATCATGTAATGGTCTGATAATCGACACGTTAGCACAGCGCAATTCATAACATAGGTTCCCCTATAAATAATGTGGTCTATGCAGGTGCTGGATATTTCATCATCTGTAATTGCTTCTCTAGTAGGTAACGTTATTTTGCTTATAAATCCTCTCTCACTCAAAGCATTGTGATATTTTTCTGTTACTTTGTTGTTCTGTAAAGTATTAATGTTAACATCGTCACACACTACCACCGTTCTATTTTTTATGCTTAAGATATAATTATCTAGTTCCGATAAGAACAATATTTCATTTGATATTGGTGGTCTATAAAGTGCCAGAAAGTGGAG
This sequence comes from Melinopterus prodromus, assembly GCA_964023965.1. Lineage (NCBI taxonomy): Eukaryota > Metazoa > Arthropoda > Insecta > Coleoptera > Scarabaeidae > Melinopterus > Melinopterus prodromus. Next base: position 36,706,433 of record OZ030394.1, read on the forward strand.
AATCGAGCCAGAGCTCAATACAATATCAGTACTTACACCCTCATATAGTCGGTGGCGTTAGTGTAAAAATATTTCAGTGCCGGATACCAGCATCAAATTTGCACACATCTTGTACACTAAATAAGGTTTAAAAAACCACCTGGAGACACTCTCGTGGTGGTCAAGATCATTCCTCGATGACGTCATCAAAATGGCGGATTTAAGTCAGACTAGCGTATTATGTTACCGCACGTATCGTCGTACAATTTTAACCAATTTGGAATTTTAATGTCTTTTTAAAGGTGAGGTAACGCTCTTTAAAAAATGTTTTATTCATTTTTTGTGCATGACGGGTGGTTTTCGCACAACCCTCTAAATTTCACTATATATAAAATTACTACTATATAAGTACGTAGGCTTTCACGGCCAGAATCATTTAGAAAATAAACTGCTTCCGGGTTATGCCGTGTGTCAAGTGTCCAGCATTAACAAATCTTGACACACGGCAGAACCCGGAAGCAGTTTATTTTATAAATTACTACTATACTAAGCAACTGAGGTAAAAATATTTCCGTACGGAAATATTTTTTACCTCAGGTGCCTAGTATGGCAGTACTTATAACAAACAATAATTAAATGATTAAACGAACTTACCTTAGTGAAGTTCTATCATAATTATATGATCTTTCCATCCGGAATATGACAACTAGTAGTCTCTTTATTTCCACAATAAGCCACGTGTCTTCAAAGCCATGGTATCGAAGAAATGTCCAGTATGACAGGTATGGGTAAGCCGGCCTTGGTATATATCAGTATATATCTGACATTCTCTTGAAAGCATAGGGTCTCTAAATTGGTCAGGGTTCGGGAAAGTCTAATGGATGGAAAGATCATATAATTATGATAGAACTTCACTAAGGTAAGTTCGTTTAATCATTTAATTATATTTCCTTTCCATCCGTTCATATGACAACTAGTAGATGTTTAAAGGACAGAGCAATTTAGAGCCAAAACAGCATTATCGTCTGTTTATGAATAAGAAACAACAAAATGCACTTGAAAGAACATGCTAACATTTTGTTAACATGTTATTGTAACAATATATCGTTATCATGTTATTCAAAATTAAAGAGTCAAATGTAAAAACTTTCATCAAACTTCTTTTCATGCATGCAGTTGTAAAATTGAAGAACAATTGCAAAATTGTGTGTATTTCAACCAATTTAGGCAATTCAATCTGCCAACACAAGACTAGATGCCAATGCTTGCATGACTTGTGACAAGTGCATGAAATATATATGGAAAAAGGTAATTATCGGGTATATCCGTCATTGAAGAAAGCAACCATATGCACGTGTTTCGGACTATTAGTCGTCATCAGTACGGAATACATATGAATCAACTTTTAATAATTCCAATGTACTAATCAGTATAAATACTTTAATATACCTTTCTATGTGGCCCTTTTAAGCCTATAAACAATAAGAAGGTATATATCATGATGTAGACCTTTGTAAATAATCGGTAAATGTACTTCCAAAAAAAAGATTAATATTATAGATAAACAATCGTACCTACAGCTACAGATAACACACACAGATGTATATCAATAAAGACTGGAATTAATTTCATATGGTTATGAATAAAATTAGACGTTTAATAACCATTGGGAAAATCTTTGAGCTCGATGAGCAACGCACAAAGGCAAAAGTATAATTAATTAGATCTTTTCATTAGGTTTTTTTTTTAATTTCAATAAGTCTAATGTTTTTCCCATATTTGATATGCAAATTGTTCCTTACTGCCTCTAAAATTAATATAATTCAATACAATTGCCGAGTACCAAGTAAACACTTAAGCTTAGTTGGACGGGACTTGAAAACACCGTTTACCGGTAGTTTCAGATAACATGAGCGGTCTAAACTTTAAAGGAATCCACAAATAATAAAGAAAGGTTTAGTGTTTTAACGGCTCCATGACTGTAGTCATGGTGAACTGTCACTCAAAGAACTAACCCAGCAGCGGCTGAGCGGTTATTGTCCAGAAGAAAAAACACAAATTATTGGTAACGGTTCGCAGGAACGTATCAACAATGAGCCGACCTCCGTATCCAAATGGTTAATATACACCAGCGATCGCCAACTAAGGGGTCCCCGTACCCCCAGGACTGGAGCAGACTTATGGGACTGCCCGTGAGCGGAAGAAGGATCGCTGATATAAACGGTCCATTTAGCTACTCCAAGCTCACGCCCTTGGTCGATCCAACGCAACAAACAAAGTAATTGCCCCATTAGCGTAACTTTTGGGATCCATCTTAGACCCAATTATTAAGTTTGTTATTGTAACAAAACAAGTGTAAAAAAAAGATAAATATATCTTTCAAGGCTTATATTAACAGTCAGCTGCCTGTACAGGAGTGTCAGGAATCTTTGATTTGCGCGCCCAAACCGCTCAAAATATCTGAAAAGTACAGCAGGCATTTCTTAATGAAAGAGTAAAAACCTATTGGGAAGACTCCAAAAGGTATTAATAGTCATGGTACTAATAGTCATATAAAACATATGACACACACGCATACAAAGTTGCGAGGACGTAATGACCGAAGGAAGTAATAACTTCGTTGTGGAGGATACGGAAGTTAATAAATAACGTTGGAAATTTTGGTCAAATAGGCAATTTAAAGGAAAACTCTCTTTATCTCAGCCCAAATCTCGTTTTAATTTTTGTGAATTTAAGAATTTGCAGCAGAATTATGAGCAACATCTGTTGATTCCATACGTAATCCCTAGCCGGTTTAGAGCTTGGTTGACATCTATCCTGTCAACAGGGAAAAGCTTTGTACAATAGGACAACTGCGGTTGTAACGGCCAAAACGCACAACTGAAATTGTTGTAGGATTACTTCTAGGAGAGTATTCTAGAGGTGCAAATATAAGAAAAAATAATGAATTTTGTTTGCCACAAAAAGGGGGGGGGGCTTCAGCCGCTATGAAATCAGGTTCTTTAACCAGGAACAAGGAAGCGTGTCCCGATTAAATACTTTTCGGTACAAATAGAAGTATATAAGGCGAATCCAAACATTGAGTAATCCTTTTGGCAGCAAAATTAATTAGCTAAATTCAGTTATCAGATATTAGTCTATTTTTAATGATCATGAAGCATGATCGGCTCTAACTTATTTTTAGAAAGCAATAAACAAATTTTACGTCCTAAACATCATTGGGATGGTTTGTTTAAGCTGTCAAATGCTCACCAGCAATTTTATCGATACAAAGTATTGCGATAGGGATATCTAAAAGTTTTCATTTGAAAAATTTCAGTCTTTATACGGAGTGAACCACCTTATATAGAGTCATCTAATGACAGCACTCAATGCAAGAATATGGTAGCTAAAGAATGTTGCTTAAAAGACAAGACACTTTCTTTAAAATAGTCCTGTATAAACCGAAATATATTTCAAATTATAAGGCAACATTAAAAATTTTGCCAATCCACATTATTTTGAAATATTCTCTCTGAATATTTAGAGTTAGATTTTAATAATTACTAGAGTAATAGAGAAATAGAGCAGAATTTTGCAATTTTGGAAAGTGATGGCAAATCTCAATCTCCACTAAATTTGTTTTACTATTAGAGCCACCCGGTTCTTCTTTCTTAAGAAATTTTGGGGGCAGAAACTGATCTGAAGAATTGGTCCACCTTGATACAACATATCTTAGTCGGCCCTGAATATCGACCAAATATGGTCCCCCAGATTCTTTTCCCAATGAAGGCATTTCAATATGGTCTAAATACTGGGTTCCGACGAGAAAGGTTCCTGGTTCTGACGGTTGGGATATTGTATACTGGTACCAAATATAAGGATGTCTGCCTTGAAAGGCTACTTTAGACCAGTCACCAGCGTCCCAGGATATTGCGCCAGAATTCGCAAGATAAAAAAAGTTGACCTTTGGTCTCTGCATATTGTTGAATAGTGCGATATTCACAATTACAAAACTTCAACAATCAATAACTAATCGATTGGGGTGTTGTTGATGACCTCATTGTGAGGTTTGTCTAACTTAACGGTAAGTCGCCATAATTATTGAACACAAAGTAATAAACTGAAGGACCTCATTTTGATCCACTAACTTTGCAAAATAGACCATAATATTTTGATGCACCTACTCCTCCCCCAATAACTGAAGACTATTATTCTTTTAGTATTCAAATGTGTTGAATCTCAAAAATCTGTAAAAGATTATTTAATTTCTGGACCCAGTCTACGGAAATTTTATAGTGTTTATACAACATTGAATTGTGTAATGCACTACTGAAATTACAGCTTGCCCAATGTCGGGAGGAGGCGCGGACAGCTGGGTGTCAGCAAAAGGTACACTGGCTGGGACCACTGCCAGATAGATATATCTGGCTCTACTCTAGAAGTTTACTGGGTGCTCTCGGTATACACCAAGAGTAGCTTTCTGTCACTTGTGGTCTTCTTGAAGTGGTGAATGATAGAATAACGCACCTCAGGTGTCCGTCGTCTTGCCCAACATGGATCAGATGTCAGAATGCAGCTTATTACGCACAACAACACGGCCCTCTTCTACATGCGTGTAACTAAAGCTTAGGCATGCCCGGAGGTGGCACTGACGTCTGTGTGTCAGCAAAAGGGCAGTGGTTGTGGTTGTGACCACTGCCTGGCAGATGCATCTGTCGGTACTCTAGAAGAGTACGGGGCGCTCTCGGTGTTCATCAAGAGCAACTTCCTGCCACTTCCATAAGAACACGACCTTCCTCTACATGGGCTGAAGGAAATGTAGGTAAAGGTAAACATTAAAAAAGTGCAGACCTGACAGCTTGTCAATTTTGACAAAAAATCACTGTTAGTGACAGTGACAGTGAGTACCGGGGCCACGCCATTCTCCTCGGTATCGTTGAGATCTTCAACGACGATCGAAATTCCGGGAATAGATCCGGGAATAGATCAATCATTAACGCTAAGCCACCTGGATAGGTTAAGATTTTGAAGAAGCCGGACGGTAAGCGATGTTAGGCGAGCCAAAAATGTCACCATCTGGTAACATTAGGGCAACCTCCTCTGCATCGTTGACATCTTCATCGATGATCAATACTCCGGCAATACATCCGGGAATAGATCAATAATTAACACTAAGCCAACTGGTTAGGTTAAGATTTTGAAGAAGATCTCGCTGTTAGAGATGCTCCAGATGATGTGGGTCCAGTCCAGACTTGATAACTTCCATCTTCCGAAACATCCTAGGAGACAATCAGCATTCCTTGTTGTTCCCAGGATGCTCCCATGGCTAAAATTTTAAGCTCTGGTAGAGAGCTGAAAAAAATGTGACGTGACATATCACGTGAAAAAAAAAGAATGTCAGATATATACTGATATATACCAAGGCCGGCTTACCCATACCTGTCATACTGGACATTTCTTCGATACCATGGCTTTGAAGACACGTGGCTTATTGTGGAAATAAAGAGACTACTAGTTGTCATATGAACGGATGGAAAGGAAATATAATAATAATGTTTTTAACAATAATAATAATGTTTTCAGGATTTTCCAAAAACTTTAAGGAGAAAGTAGTATGGTTAGCAAACGCACTGAGAAATTGTATTATAGCCAATACTATATTAATATCTATGATAGTGTATCTATATTAGAAACACATATTCCATTTAATAAATGGTAAAATACACTTATTGTATCATTTGAATTTGAATTTGAAATATTATGACTCTATATCGTAATGTTTATAAAACATTATTATAGTATTCAATAGCGACATTAAATTACTGAAACTAAAATACGAGTATTAAAATTTTACAGGGTAACATTTTAAAAATTAAGATTCACTTTACAATAAAACTCTTTAGTATATTGCAACTACAAAATTTATTGTAGTCAGTAAAATATTATTCTATACCAGCATCTTTTCTGAGTAACATAAAGTAGCATTTACATTACAATTCAATTTCTTAACATTTAAAATGGATAGTTTAATTTTAATAAATCGATTTAAAGCTATTTAAAATTAAGTATTTTGAAATTTGGAATAATCATATTTTATTATTTACATATAATTATACCTTCTATAACTTGATATTATAAAATCTACTATAAGACAGTATTATAACATTTCATATACTGTACTTCATATGCGTATTGGAAGTTATAACTCAATCTTCTTATCACAAATGGTAATATACTTTATCATAAGCATTATAAGCATTATGAGAATTATTATAATTCCTATACAGGTTTCTCAGTGAGGCAACTTGAAATTTGCGAAGGAAGCTTCGCCTCGAAGCAAGAAATTAACTGGGATTTGTGCACAATTGTACAAGTAATATCCAATGAACCACTTACTACGCCTACAGATCGCGGATATGCTTTCTTAGAAAAATATTGAGAAGATTACGCAAAAATAGTAACTCTTCCCCGGCATCAGCATATTTCTAATCTTCCTCATATCTTAACAAAAAAAAATGCAAAATATGACAAAGTATGTCGAACAAGATTTAATAACAAAAAAATTTAAAAAATTTCCCGAAAAAATATTGTTTTAGAAAATCACAATGAAGAGCTACTAGATCACATTTACCTAAAGCGGATATAAGTCAAACTGGCGTTTTTTTTTGTGAGAAGGAAGAAGGTGAATCTACTGATCAAGAGCTGGTGTTAGTATCCACACTTGGTATAGGTCCAACAATATACGAAAATGCTGTGATAAACTTCTAACAAAATAACCCAAAATTTGTTATGTCGGTTTCCTAAACAAGGTTCACAGTAAAAAAAGAAAAAGATGTAAGGAAGATTCCGACGAAAAATCATTTAAGGTTGGTTATGGATCTGCACTAAGTGAACTCGATTCATACATGCAGGAGAGTTATTTGTACAACTCCCGTCTTCCGATTGTCAAATCTTGCGATTATTGTTGAAAATAGGTTGCAAGAAATGGGATTTCAAATTTTTTCTGTAAATGGGACACATACGAAAGAGCAGCTACTAGCATTCATTTCAGGCCTAAGAGAAGAAAAAGTTGGTCGGGATATAATATTATCATTTGAAGGAGATTAAATAAACCTTTTTTAAAGAACACCTGAGTTTTAAAATGACATAGTAAAACTCAAAATTGGTTATAAATTAACAATAATACGTGCGATAACATAATTCGCTAATCTGACTTAAACCTGCCATTTTGATGACGTCATAAAGGGATGATCTTGGCCCCCAGGAGAGTGTCTCCAGGCGGTTTCTTAAACCCTAATATGTATACAAGCTGTATGCAAAATTTGGTGCTGGTATCCAGCACTGAAATATTTTGGTGTCTAATGTTGCTAACGCCACCGACTAATACGAAGAGCCGGGACCAATGGAAATTCTCAATGCCTGGAAAGGAAAAGCGCTCCATGGTAGATATCCCACACAGCTGGACGCTGATTATCTGGATCGGAGGGCATCAACGACTTGGCTCGCCACCGGCAACATCTACCCAGAGACTGAAGGCTTCATGATGGCCATACAGGGCCAGGTGGTACCAACAAAATACTATCGCAAACACATACTTAAACAAAAGGTGGATCAAAGGTGCAGAATGTGCGGCATTAAACCAGAAACCATCGACCACGTGATCAGCGGGTGTACACTACTCGCCCCGAGTGAATACACCAGGAGATATAATTTTGTATGCAAGGTCGTCCACCAGACCCTGGCAAAGATTAAAGGACTAATCAATGTGGAAAAACCGTATTACCAATACGAGCCCGAGGCAGTACTGGAGAACGATCAATACAAACTATACTATGATCGGCCCATCAGCACAGACAAACATCTTCCACACAACATATCAGACATCGTATGGACTCGTAAGCGAAGGAAAACCACGTTCATAATAGATGTTATTCCAGCTGGAGCCAATATTGATAAAAATAGTGCAACAAAGATAACTAAATATTTACCACTAGCAGCGGAAATAAAATACATGTGGCATCAGGAACAAGTGACGATAATTCCTATCATCATAGGTACGACAGGGGAAGTCCAAAAATCGCTCTTTACATCCCTTGAGGCGATAGGAATCAAGCAATCCACTTACCACATTATGCAGAAGATAGTGATTATGGAAACCTGCAGCATAACCAGAAAAATACTGGGTATGCCCTAAAAGTGAATCTAGTGAATCCACTAAGACTTACTTGTGATCATGTATGTATTGTATGTATTTTTATATTATAACAGGTTTGCATTGGTTTTTGGATGTTTCACAAATAAAATAAAATAAATCAACCCACTGAGCCTATCACGGTTCCACTTTTGCCCCGTGATATGGTAAATATTTCTCGGCCCATAAGGCTGTGAAAGTGCATGTTGATGTATATTCGTTGTGCCCCAACTGTCGCTGGAGTTTGCGACGACGACGACTTTAGTAAAACAACTTGATGTGTTCAACTTGTATATTGCAAGACTTATGATACAGTGTGTGTCTGTTACAGTAGTATATGCTGGCGACGCATGCGTATTGACTAACGACATCTAGTGGCGAATTATAAGTTAGATATACGAAGTTGGTATACGTTGCGACATCTGGCGGAAAATAATAACTTATCGATCTAAATAGTATACAAACTCAAACAGTGCATAAGTCTTCATAATAATAACAATAATAATAAAAGCCATTATGGGTCATAATTATCAGAAAATACAAATAATGGTACTGATCAGGGCGAAGTTCAGTGCAAACTAAATTGCTCTGCTCTAAAACTCACCTAAGACAACAGAAAACTAAAAAAACGTGCAAATCAACATTTGAAAGTTCCAGAGGGTTGCTTTTCATAAGAGTATCGTTGCGAACTTCTCACTTAACCAAAGGCAAGTCTAATTGATGAGTCACAACTTGCTATCCATCGTGGCTTGATTGAAGTTTCTTGCTAGTGATGCAGGAAAAGGCAATAACAACGGCAGCTTTACGTTGCTGCCGATTGTGATGTGGGGACAGCAATCCTCGAAGTATACGGACAGAGGGGTCACTATGAGTGTGTGATGATCCACATGTTTTGTTGCAGTTAACGGGATAAAACGTCATGGACATGATACTGCATAATGTTCGCACCGTGGATTCGGCTCTTCGGCGATGATCTCCACTTCGCAAGGTCCCAGGGGCGATTTGGTGGTGGGCCGCATCGGGCAAACAAGAATATCAGTTATTTTCGACATTTTGACATTATTGAAGATATCCGAAGTTTATAGGGATGTATAATGGTCATGTGATACAGCGATATATTCGAGGGGGATGTAAGGGAGGATTTATTGTAGGCGGAAGGGAAAGTTAGAACGTGAAATAAATTAAACCGATCGCTCGTGATTAGCGGAATCTCCAAAATAGCTACTAGTTCGCCCTAAGTAATAAAAGATTTAAATGAACAAACGCTCAAAAATATGTTTACTGTGTTTGCGTCAGATACTAACGGCAGATTGTTATTAACCAAACTAGAGGGAATTATCCCAAATTCTTTACCTAGAATTTCCGGATATTAATGTCTGAAATTTTAGTTCTATAATAGCGTATAATTCAAACAATATCTCCAATTTATTGTAAAGGGAAAATTGTATTTGGAGTTAGATTTCGTAAATCTTTATTCGCACATCTCTATACAATATCTCGACATTACATTCTTTTCTTATCAATATAAACAAGTAACTATGTATATAGCTGGTATCTAGGTGATATGAAAACATAGAACACTGATATATAACTTATCTCCCTTCTTTATTAAATAATGAAATGAACTCCTCTAACTTCTCAAAACAGATATCTAAACAGATTCGAAATTAAAATAATGAAATTAAACGTTAAAACGAATCTAAGTATAACCTAGGGCCTAGGCGACAAGAGCATGCCTAATTCTATGTGACCTTCGTAGATGAACATCGTCTTTCGGATATGTCCGGATGATATTGATCTGCTAAACAAGAATGCCTTAACTGATTTTGGTGAGCAATTCTAGTTGTTCCATTAATTATTATACTGTATAAACTAAAACTCAAAACCTCTGATATTGTTGCTGGTATCCATTTAAGGTGTGATTTAAATTAATTTTGATATAATACATTTCCTCCCTTTTTAAATTGAAAACTATGCTGTTGTTTATGAACAAACTTCTTAGGACTTCTGGAATTTTCGCGAGGTTTATAAGTAATGGTTTTGTTTTTGTTCAAAATAAAAGTAACAGATTTTTTCTATTTAATTATTCCAATTCTGTTCGCGGAAAAAAGTTAAACATTAATTCTGATGGAGATTTTCCAGTGGTCGCTGTTGGTGTATTCCTATAAGGAATTAAAAAATTTCTGATTTTATCTTTGACAGACAAATTCTTATACTTTACATCAATTAAATTTTTTGTAAATACCTTTTTTACTGTTTGTACCGCCCTTTCAGCAGAACCATTGGATTGCGGATAGTATGGCGGGGAGTGAATTAGCTCAATACCATTTAGTTTACAGAATTGTTTTAAAGCGTACGAATTAAACGGTCGACCATTATCACTCACAATAATTTTTGGAAATAAAGTGTAGTATATACAATTTGTAATTTATTTATTATTGCGTCAGCGTTAGATTTATTTAGACTAAACACTTCTATCCATTTCGTATACGTTATCATTTATAATTAAAAATACATTTCAACCAAAATAAAACAAATCAATGTGAATCCTTTCAAAAGGAAATGTAGACAGTTTCAACCCATTATGAACTTTGTTGTTAGATATATTAGATGTCTGTAGGCAAAATGCACTGTATAAAATTTTCAATATCTTTGTCTATGTTCTCCCACCAAACATAACCTCTTGCCAGTATTTTCATACGAGTTATTCCCAGATGACTTTTATGTAATAAGTTTAACACCTCTTCTCTTAGAATTTGTGGAATAACTACACGATTGTCAAAAAAATAACATTATTATTCTATTGCCAAAGAATTATACAATTTCTAGTAGTTACTAGTTTTACTATTAATTCTAACAGGCCATCCGTTTCTTAAATAATGTATTACTTCAGCGAGTAAATTGTCTTTCTTTGTTTCTTTAATTATTCGTTCTTGATTGAGTTCCAAATCAGAGTTTGATAAATTTAAAGAACTTATTTTGAAAGAACTAATATTTGTACCGTCATATAACGGTAATCGTGACAAAGCATCTGAATGCTTCATTTGAGATGCTTTCTAGTATACTATCTCATAGTCATACATTTATAAAATATGAAGTCTTGATGCTGCTACTCCAGGTGTATTGTTACCAGGATTAAAAATATACCTTACTGGTTGGTGGTCACTAAAAATGGTAAATTTCTTTCCGCATGCTTCCCTATGCAGTTGTGAATAATTTTTCTCGGCAGGTGATAATGAACTAGACGCAAAAAGTATTGGCTTTTCTTTTCCATTCGCCAAGTGAGATAATATAACTCCTACACCATATAGACTTGCGTTACACGACAAAACTATTGGTTTATCAGGATCATAAATTTCTTAGACGTTGTTTGATAAATTTAGTTAGTCGATACATTTTTAATGAATTGAGAATAATAATTTATGAAACTCTTTATGAAACCTTTCGATTGAATTTTGTTAAATTGAGGCTCTAATGCTGTAATAAACATCTCTGATAATCTTTAGAAAGGCGTCATTAGTGGGTAAAGAATATCCCCAAAACAATTCGAAAAAATCCACTGAGAGACTGAGAAAAATTAGAACAGAGTTTTCTATAAATTTATTTAGAATTACTGGTTCTATTTTTTAAGTGGAAATTTTTAAGTAGGTGTTCCAAAAACACATCAAACTGTAATATTATATTAAAGGTTTTTTTTTAACTGGGTTTATTCGATATAGGAGGTAATCCCAATCGGAAAGTTGGAAAAAAAGAGTTGTTGGTTTTTTCCTTTTTATAGCATTTATTCTATTGTCGAGCGCTTTCGCCTATTGTTACAGGCATCGTCAGGACTAAAAATAAGGGAAAAAAATAATAACAAGAGCGACAACGGGAAAAGCAGCCTAAAATAACATTAAAAACTTTTTGACCTGCCCCTGAGAAATAGCTATTTCAATTTATTCCGTGAAAAAGTGAGGTTATGTGCATGTCGCATGCATCGCAAGTAAGACATTTAGACAACGGTTTCTGGTTAAGTTGGTCAAGTCGTACAATTGGTGTGTCCCTAAAACGCAAAACAGTCAAATTAGCTTAACACTAATCACTTAGTTGCCCAAATTACCCTCGAATTCTGTCACAACGTGCTGAGTACGCGTTATCTACTTAAAAAACACCATGCAGGCTGACCAACCTAAAGCAGCGTAAAACAATTATTTGAAACAGTACAATTTCTCACGAGGAACAATGTCAAAAGACAAGCTAACAAGTTGCACGGACACAACGACTAATCAAAACATAGCAAGTCAATCGCACATGAACACAGTAATCACAACCGAGAACAAACAAATTCAATCATGGTCGTATGCACAATCATAATCACAACCGAAGCTACTCGCAGGTAGCCAACGCAAACAAAATAAAACGCGATCTCACACAAAATCATCTTATACAAGATATCATATTTAGATAACACAACAAAAAAGAAGGGGGGGGGGGGGGGAGTCAGTCAATATAAAACAAGGGAGAGAAATTTTAGAATATAAAAAAAAACCTACAAAACGAACACTAATCCACGCCTTGACCGTTCAGGAGATTCGCGTAAATAGCCGACAACCCTTCCAAATCCCTTCTGAAATTCATGCTGCTGTTATTTGTCACAATATAACACATTTCCAAGAAAGCTCTCTTTTTATAGTTCTTCTCATTAGCCAAGATCTTAACATTATTGAAATCTGGTAAATGTTGGCAAGTTTTACAATGTGCGCACAACGCCGTATATTCTCTACGATTAGCAATATCCCTCTTGTGTTGCAGCATTCTTGCGTGCAACCGTTGGGCCGTGATACCAATGTATATTTTAGGGCATTGACTTCAAGGTATCCCATACACCAAATTGGATCGCAAGTCGGGGGGCACTGGATCCTTGAGTTTGGAAAAAACTTGATTGATACAGAAAACCCACATCTACTACCAGGATGCTCAGTTTTTTGTCTGGCCACCCAACAAAGTACAAAATTAATGCCGTTTTGGCGTTCAAGCATCGTATTCGCAACATTTGCCATCCGGATTTCGTTCAAAAAAATCTCAAAAAGGTCTTTGATATTTTTATAGATAACTACTACCCTCCACCACTTTTAAAGAAGCTAATCTACTCGACTCCACAACCGCGAGACAATGGCACCCCACCCCCGTTCTTGTACAACATCCTAGTTTCCATACTATACAACACGTGCCCTCCCTGTCTAAGCGGCTCACAGCTATCCTCTCCTCCTCTCAGCATAAAATAGTCCCCGTCAATTCTTTTAAGAGTGGCAATTCCCTTTTTCCAAACTCAAGGATCCAGTGCCCCCCGACTTGCGATCCAATTTGGTGTATGGGATACCTTGTAGTCAATGCCCTAAAATATACATTGGTATCACGGCCCAATGGTTGTACGCAAGAATGCTGCAACACAAGAGGGATATTGCTAATCGTAGAGAAAATACGGCGTTGTGCGCACATTGTAAAACTTGCCAACATTTACCAGATTGCAATAATGTTAAGATCTTGGCTAATGAGAAGAACTATAAAAAGAGAGCTTTCTTGGAAATGTGTTATATTGTGACACATAACAGCAGCATGAATTTCAGAAGGGATTTGGAAGGGTTGTCGGCTATTTACGCGAATCTCCTGAACGGTCAAGGCGTGGATTAGTGTTCGTTTTGTAGGTTTTTTTTTATATTCTAAAATTTTTCTTTCCCTTGTTTTATATAGACTGACTCCCCCCCCCCTTCTTTTTTGTTGTGTTATGTAAATATGATATCTTGTATAAGATGATTTTGTGTGAGATCGCGTTTTATTTTGTTTGCGTTGGCTACCTGCGAGTAGCTTCGGTTGTGATTATGATTGTGCATACGACCATGATTGAATTTGTTTGTTCTCGGTTGTGATTACTGTGTTCATGTGCGATTGAACTGCTATGTTTTGATTAGTTGTTGTGTCCGTGCAACTTGTTAGCTTGTCTTTTGACATTGTTCTTCGTGAGAAATTGTACTGTTTCAAATAATTGTTTTACGCTGCTTTAGGTTGGTCAGCCTGCATGGTGTTTTTTAAGTAGATAACGCGTACTCAGCACGTTGTGACAGAATTCGAGGGTAATTTGGGCAACTAAGTGATTAGTGTTAAGCTAATTTGACTGTTTTGCGTTTTAGGGAAACACCAGTTGTACGACTTGACCAACTTAACCAGAAACCGTTGTCTAAATGTCTTACTTGCGATGCATGCGACATGCACATAACCTCACTTTTTCACGGAATAAATTGAAATAGCTATTTCTCAGGGGTAGGTCAAAAAGTTTTTAATGTTATTTTAGGCTGCTTTTCCCGTTGTCGCTCTTGTTATTATTTTTTTTCCCTTATTTTTAGTCCTGAAGATGCCTGTAACAATAGGCGAAAGCGCTCGACAATAGAATAAATACTATAAAAAGGAAAAAACCAACAACTCTTTTTTTCCAACTTTCCGATTGGGATTAAATTACCGGATAAACCAACCTCCTGTAATATTATATGTAGTGTTGATAATACGACACCCTTATCTTATATCATCTGTAGGGACAGTAATTTTACCATCTAGTTAGGTTGGCCAGGGAGACTTGGATATTGTATAAAGCAGAAATATTTACTTACAGGCATCAGTACTACAGGCATCTTTAGACAAACATGAGACAGAGTTCAGTCGAGAATGGGATATAACGGTACAAAAGGGGAGCTAAGCTGCTACTTTTGGGATATGTTAGTTAAGTTTGAAAAGCCAAAAATTGATATTTGGCATTTCGGACGAACACAAATTGTAGAATTTTATTTTGTGCTTGAAATATCCGGAAAGTTTTGTTGGTTTGATGCTCTTGTCAATTGGAATAGTGGTCCTTCTTTGGCCCTCACAGCTGTCGTACAAGTCATTGTAGAAAGCTGGACACCTGGAGCGTCTTAGATATCGATGTTTGAATGTTAGAATCCAACGGTATTTGTTTTGGAATTTTCAATAATTAATGTTTGACTAGCAGCCATATTGCAAATTTTGGTGATTAGCGGAAGGTTTTAGAGCTTTATTAAAGGCTCGTTTGGGTTACGACCGAGTTTGTCAAAATATAACGTTACCTGGGAATCGGAGATAGTCCCAGGGTACGTACAATGTACATGACATATTGGAGCTGTTGTCCACCAAACTTGCAGTGTTGATGGCACTAGCTACTACATGACGTAATTATTTGCATAATAAAAGCAATGAACTGTTGGAATTGTCTTAGAAAATAGCAAGCGGATAATAATATCCGGGCCAATCAGACGGCCTACTCTGAAACTGCCATATTTCCATCAAAATCTCTATACATGTGCAGTAACTGCTGGTGTACAGTACTGTAATAGAACTAATTATTACAAAAATTCCTAGATGATAATAATAAAAGTGGATTGAGATGTAAACATTTCCGTCTCAGATTACAAACCAGGCGCTTCCACATTACCCGCTAAATGAAAGAAGAAAGAAATTTATTTAAATAAAATACACATAAAAAACTCTTAAATGTATCTATAGAAACATATGGTCTTCTCCCTCTTCCTTCGCCTCGGGAATGGGATGGTACGTCCTGTCTCGGGCTGATGGTATTGAGGGTGTTGTGATGTTGTTTGTCAGTGTTCTCTGTTACTTTACACCTTGTTTTCCTTGATTAGCGCTTTTGTCTTTAGTTTGAATGTTTCGTATTTCAATCCCTTGATGTATTCCGGTAATTTATTGTACGTATGCAAAACGTCGGGCGAAATGGACGGTCCGTAGCGCATTGTTCTGGATCTTTCTGCTCTGAAATGTTGTGCGTTCCTTGTCTGATGTTTGTGTACTTCTTCCACTTTTTTAAATTTTATTTTGGTTTTCATCAAATTATTGTGGATCTTGTAAATTAGCATAATTTTGTTGTGCAATATTAATTGTCTTAGATTTAGTTCCTTTGTTGTATAATAGACATCAGTTGTAGTGGTTCGTCTATCGAGGCAATGTAGAGTTTTTATTATTCTATTTTGCTGTCTTTGTAACGTATTTATCGCTGTCTGCTTTGTGTTACTCCAGATCTCCATCATATAATTCATACTAGAAATGTATAGGCAATTGTATATAGACTTCTTTAAAAACTTCGGTATTATATTTTTGATCTTATGGATAGCAGCTATCGTTCTTGCGTTTTTGGTTATTAGATTATGTACGTGCGCGTCCCATGTTAAGTTGTCTTGTATCGTTAGTCCAAGGTATTTTACTTTTTTGGTCTGTTTAATTTGTGTTTTATTAAAAGTCACTTCCAGCTCTAAATCATGTTTATCGTTCTTAAATATCATACATTCTGTCTTGGTTTCATTGACTGTTAATAGATTTGCGTAAAACCACATTTCCAAAATTTCAGTGTCTTCGTTAATTTTGTGCTGTAGGCTTTCTTTTGTTTTGGCGGAGTATAGAATGCAGGTGTCGTCAGCATACATGTAGGCTGCTCCGTTTAGTTTTTGGTCGAAGAGATCATTTGTGTATAAGATGAATAAAATCGGTGGTAAAATCGCTGCTTTTGTAAATTTTAGATAAGTCACCGAAAGTTATAGTCGGCAGTTTTTTGTTTTTTTTTTCGGAAACAATTAAAAATAAATTAGTTAATAATGTTAACATACGTAGAAGATAGTTATTATTAGCTTTATTAGGATCATAGGAAGCTAATTTGGAGTTAATAATTTGGATTATCGTTTGTTGAAACAAACCTTCTTATGTGGGAGAAATAAAATTTTGCTGTTTATATCTCTAAACATCTACAATGTATTATTTATGAGACGAGGCTGAAGGATAATTACAAGATCAAACGAACTTACCGAAGTGAAGTTCGATCTTGATTATATGAAGCCTCGTCGAAATAAATAATCACCCACCACTCCCTAATAGACCCTTAAGTAACAGCAAACATTTTTTTCCCAGACTCTGAAGAAATGAAATAGTGAATCAGGCATATGCCCGCAGCCGGCGCAGCAGGTAGTTTTTTTCAGTTTTTTACTCTAAACGTGTGATTCAGTACAAGAATAGAAGGTACTACAATGTATTATTTATTTCGACGAGGCTTCATATAATCAAGATCGAACTCACTTAGGTAAGTTCGTTTGAAATTGATTTTATTATTCTGTTGCATCTCTAAGGTAAAGTTTAGATTTGGGTGTATATTGTTTAAGTAGTTCAAAAAAATAACTATTTCATCTTGACTCGCTTATAATATTGTGAAAATGTCGTCGACGTATCGTACCCATTTGACAATTTTGTTGTTTAAAGGATTGACATTGTTCATAATAAATTTGTCTTCTATATGATTAAGGAAAATATCTGATAGAAGTCCAGATAGTGACATTCCCATTGGTAAGCCTTCTGTAATGACATTTTCCTTTGAACAAGCAATAGTTTTGAATTATGACGTGTTTAAGCAATTTGTTAATTTGATCTATTTTGTTTCTTTCCGCAAAGTTTTGGTCTAATAATTCAGAGACAAGGTTTAGTGTTAGATCTACTGGCACATTGGTGTATAAGTTAGTTACGTCGAAAGACAGCATTATGCAATCAGTCAAATCAGTATCTTTGATGCTTTTGGTAAATTGCAATGTGTTTTTACAGAATAAATCGGTCCCTCTTGCAATTTATTTTTTATAGATTTTAATGTTTTCCATTGTTGTATGGTTTCGTGGTTGTTTTTAGTTGTTTTTGATAGATAAGTAAAACCAAATTAGTAATTAAAGAATGTAAAGAGATCTTAGTAGAATATTCCGGTTTAAGCTTTACTTCTTTTATGCCAATGAATCCTTTCCACAACTTTACACATTACCAAAGCTACATAAAGAAATCATGCCATTGACACCGATTACCGCATGTTGCAATTCACCTACCATAGAAATAACACAAATTCTCCTAAGATCTTTCAGACAATAGATTTCAAACCGACTTATTCTGTAAAAACACATTGCAATTTACCAAAAGCATCAAAGATACTGAATTGACTGATTGCATAATGCTGTCTGTCGACTTAACTAACTTATACACCAATGTGCCAGTAGATCTAACACTAAACCTTGTCTCTGAATTATTAGACCAAAACTTTGCGGAAAGAAATCAAATAGATCAAATTAACAAATTGCTTAAACACGTCATAATTCAAAACCATTGCTTACCAATGGGAATGTCATTATCTGGAATGTCACTATCAGAAATTTTCCTCAATCATATAGAAGAAAAATTTATTATGAACAATGACAATCCTTTTAACAACAAAATTGTCAAATGGGTACGATACGTCGACGACATTTTCACAATATTAAAACCGAGTCAAGATGAAATAGTTAGTTTTTTGAACTACTTAAACAATATACACCCAAATCTAAACTTTACCTAACAGATGCAACAGAATAATAAAATCAGTTTTCTCGATGTGACCTTGATTAATAATAACGATAAACTAAATTTCAAAATTTACAGAAAAGCCATAACTATAAATACAATCATCCCCTATGATTCAGCTCACCCCATAAATCATCGACTCGGCGTCTTTCACTATCATATAAACAGAATACTGTCATGTTAAAATATGACCTACTTAATTATATTTGGGGCTACTCGCTTGACTAGCTAGATAACCATATTGCGGAGGTACCATAACTACTAAATATATTTTAATATTAATAAACAATATTCCACTTACCTTTAATCTATTACTCTAACGCCTCACAGCCACTGGAACACAGTCGGGGACAAGTGAAGTAATACCATAAAGCTCTTTTAATCTACATCTTTATTTGGGACCACCTGTCCCCTTAAGCTGCTACATTACGATTCCACTATTCTACCTTTAGCACAGCGCTCGCTGGCTTCTCCCATCCGGTCGTTTTGTCATGTATTGCATTTCTAAAAATGCATACATGCAAAACAATATGCGGATTGACCAGCAAACGCTCCATTAAAGCGTAAACAAGAACTTTTCATGGCATTACCTTCCCTGCTGGAAAATATGCTCCAGCATATTGCTTCAGTTACTACATCTATCAAACAAACAAAATTACCATGAACAACCAAGACCCGTCTATGACACCAAAGTTCTCGCTTATGTCCTTATTCTACATAATCTTTATTTTAGTACTTCCGGGAACATCACAAACAAGAATAAAAGAAAACAAGGCAAACATAATAAAAGAACGAAAACAAATTACAGTACAATAAATGATGTTGAGATGGTTGTTGGGGGTGTCTTCTCCGGTCTTGAAGATCTGATTGTTCAGCAGTACTTGCAGCTACTAGTTTTGGAGGGTGATAGGACAGCTTTACAGCCTTACTTAATTCAGGCTTCTATCCAACCTCTAAATAGGACAGCTTTACAGCCCTACTCAATCCAGACTTCTCTCCTACTTCGAGATAGAACAGCTTTACAGCCCTACTCAATTCAGACTCTCTGCATACACTTGTTACTTGACTGAAACCTCGACTCGGATAACATCTGCACACCCTCACGCAATTATTGTACATGAAAACAAAGAAAACATTACGGCAGTACACATAAAACAACTTAAACAATAACTATAACTACATGGCATTTTTATGTAGACATTTAATACTAGTAGAAATCCATCTACTCTACATCTACCGTCAGCGTCAGGCAGTACCATTCAACAAGATACATATTTCCCTCGCCCTTACTGTACCTGACAACCAATTTGGACCATATATTCCCTTATTTATCCACCTTATCGTGGCTAATACAACAATTTCGAGCACAACCCTTCATACACCGTACAACAATACACTCTCAATAACTAACACGGTGTGTGGTATGCCCTTATCTTTTAGAGAATCTATTTCTCCAACAACATAGTCCAATTTTCTAATACCATGAGTATAGCTTTCTTGTCTTTCAAGAGTTTACGGTACATACTTCGTTTAATTAACTTTTGGAAGAAATTATAGAATTATACAGGATGATAAAAACAATAATTTTCTGTACCCGGAACTATATCTTACTGCTAAACAAAAATGAAAAGAAGTTAAGTAACCTCCCTACCCCTCCAAACATGAGGTACTGGTAACACACAAAATTACATAACATCGAACTTAGGAGTGAGGCAATTTTCTAGACTTTCACTAACATAATCTCCAAAACGCATTACAGTTTTGTATTATTTCAAAAAGTAAACCATGTTCCATTGCATATTTATTATTATCTTTTTTTATAATTTTTTTGTATTTACCAAACAAAACTTAAACAATTTAAAAATAATATAGTAAAGGTCCCCTACAAGCCATAATGCGGTAATGCGATGTCAGCGATTGCAGGCCTTTGCACTTGCCTCATATGATACGGTGCTGACGTAGCACCGTTGGCTTGTGCAAAAACCACGACACTGGAATATTTATACTCTCCCATTATTAAATTTATTTTTCAAATTAAAATTTTTACGAAAATATGGATTAATGCACTCAACTCAGCCGGTGCTGACGTAGCGCAATATAAGCTTGTGCAACGACATACTCGGGTTCAACAGTCTATGCAAATGGAATTTTCCTAATATTACATTACTATTACCAAAAATTACAAATAATGCAAATAATTTAGAGTTCTGAGGTGAAGCCTCTAATTAAGGGGTTCTCTAAGAGAAAATGTACTACAAAAATCATTGTTTACGACCTATGTTACCAAAAACAAACTATAAAATTGGGATCATGGGAGCCTCCACCAAATGTCACGTTAAAATATGACCTACTTAATTATATTTGGGGCTACTCGCTTGACTAGTTAGGCAACCATATTGCGGAGGTACCATAACTACTAAATATATTTTAATATTAATAAACAATATTCCACTTACCTTTAATCTATTAGTCTAACGCCTCACAGCCACTGGAACACAGTCGGGGACAAGTGAACTAATACCATAAAGCTCTTTTAATCTACATCTTTATTTGGGACCACCTGTCCCCTTAAGCTGCTATATTACGATTCCACTATTCTACCTTTAGCACAGCGCTCGCTGGCTTCTCCCATCCGGTCGTTTTGTCATGTATTGCATTTCTAAAAATGCATACATGCAAAACAATATGCGGATTGACCAGCAAACGCTCCATTAAAGCGTAAACAAGAACTTTTCATGGCATTACCTTCCCTGCTGGAAAATATGCTCCAGCATATTGCTTCAGTTACTACATCTATCAAACAAACAAAATTACCATGAACAACCAAGACCCGTCTATGCCACCAAAGTTCTCGCTTATGTCCTTATTCTACATAATCTTTATTTTAGTACTTCCGGGAACATCACAAACAAGAATAAAAGAAAACAAGGCAAACATAATAAAAGAACGAAAACAAATTACAGTACAATAAATGATGTTGAGATGGTTGTTGGGGGTGTCTTCTCCGGTCTTGAAGATCTGATTGTTCAGCAGTACTTGCAGCTACTAGTTTTGGAGGGTGATAGGACAGCTTTACAGCCTTACTTAATTCAGGCTTCTATCCAACCTCTAAATAGGACAGCTTTACAGCCCTACTCAATCCAGACTTCTCTCCTACTTCGAGATAGAACAGCTTTACAGCCCTACTCAATTCAGACTCTCTGCATACACTTGTTACTTGACTGAAACCTCGACTCGGATAACATCTGCACACCCTCACGCAATTATTGTACATGAAAACAAAGAAAACATTACGGCAGTACACATAAAACAACTTAAACAATAACTATAACTACATGGCATTTTTATGTAGACATTTAATACTAGTATAAATCCATCTACTCTACATCTACCGTCAGCGTCAGGCAGTACCATTCAACAAGATACATATTTCCCTCGCCCTTACTGTACCTGACAACCAATTTGGACCATATATTCCCTTATTTATCCACCTTATCGTGGCTAATACAACAATTTCGAGCACAACCCTTCACACACCGTACAACAATACACTCTCAATAACTAACACGGTATGAGGTATGCCCTTATCTTTTAGAGAATCTATTTCTCCAACAACATAGTCCAATTTTCTAATACCATGAGTATAGCTTTCTTGTCTTTCAAGAGTTTACGGTACATACTTCGTTTAATTAACTTTTGGAAGAAATTATAGAATTATGCAGGATGATAAAAACAATAATTTTCTGTACCTGGAAGTATATCTTACTGCTAAACAAAAATGAAACGAAGTTAAGTAACCTCCCTACCCCTCCAAACATGAGGTACTGGTAACACACAAAATTACATAACATCGAACTTAGGAGTGAGGCAATTTTCTAGACTTTCACTAACATAATCTCCAAAACGCATTACAGTTTTGTATTATTTCAAAAAGTAAACCATGTTCCATTGCATATTTATTATTATCTTTTTTTATAATTTTTTTGTATTTACCAAACAAAACTTAAACAATTTAAAAATAATATAGTAAAGGTCCCCTACAAGCCATAATGCGGTAATGCGATGTCAGCGATTGCGGGCCTTTGCACTTGCCTCATATGATACGGTGCTGACGTAGCACCGTTGGCTTGTGCAAAAACCACGACACTGGAATATTTATACTCTCCCATTATTAAATTTATTTTTCAAATTAAAATTTTTACGAAAATATGGATTAATGCACTCAACTCAGCCGGTGCTGACGTAGCGCAATATAAGCTTGTGCAACGACATACTCGGGTTCAACAGTCTATGCAAATGGAATTTTCCTAATATTACATTACTATTACCAAAAATTACAAATAATGCAAATAATTTAGAGTTCTGAGGTGAAGCCTCTAATTAAGGGGTTCTCTAAGAGAAAATGTACTACAAAAATCATTGTTTACGACCTATGTTACCAAAAACAAACTATAAAATTGGGATCATGGGAGCCTCCACCAAATGTCACGTTAAAATATGACCTACTTAATTATATTTGGGGCTACTCGCTTGACTAGTTAGGTAACCATATTGCGGAGGTACCATAACTACTAAATATATTTTAATATTATTAAACAATATTCCACTTACCTTTAATCTATTAGTCTAACGCCTCACAGCCACTGGAACACAGTCGGGGACAAGTGAACTAATACCATAAAGCTCTTTTAATCTACATCTTTATTTGGGACCACCTGTCCCCTTAAGCTGCTATATTACGATTCCACTATTCTACCTTTAGCACAGCGCTCGCTGGCTTCTCCCATCCGGTCGTCTTGTCATGTATTGCATTTCTAAAAATGCATACATGCAAAACAATATGCGGATTGACCAGCAAACGCTCCATTAAAGCGTAAACAAGAACTTTTCGTGGCGTTACTAACATACCCTATCACTGAAAAACCAAAACAAAAGAACTACAATTCATATACGATCTAGCCAGAAAACAAAAAACTGTAACTTCTATAATAAACAGAGCAAAGAAAAAACAAGATCCAGTCTACACAAATAAAACACCTAATGACAAACAAATCTATAGACATTTCACATATAACAATACGAATAGAAAGTTACAAAAAACATAATATAATAGAAAAAATATAATATAATACCAGCATATAGTAACCTTAACCAAATAATTAATCAATTGGACATAAATATGAAAACAAAACAGATATGGAAAAAAGCGGTATTTATTCTGTTAATTGCACTAACTGCAACTCAATTTACGTGGGGCAGGCAGGAAGATCTCTCGCTAAGTGAATAACAGAGCATGCTAATCAAGCAATATCAAGCGTATACAAACATGTTATAAAAACTGGACACAAAATAGATTATAAGAACGTCGAATTAATCCATAAATGCAATAAGGGGTTTAAAATGGACATATTAGAACAGCTGGAAATAGAAAGACAGAACAGAAACACAAACAATTGATTAACGACAAATTACAATTTTACAAAAGGCCGCTGTTAACTTACCTAAATGCGATTTAAAAGTCAAGAAACCGACTGATTTACCACCACATGCAATGCCATACAACATACAACACATACAACATCGGTTGCATACACGAACAATACAAATTTATGGAATAGGGGTAAAATTCCTCATGGTATACTTACGTCCCCCTATTAGTTCGCTAAGATCTCTAAAATTGTAACAATGTTAAATTATGACCACGTAGCAACATTACAGTAAGTAGTTTCTATTACTAAAATACAAACTGTAGTATAATACAATATTGTGTAACCCAGTTTGGATTGAATCCTATCGTTAAGTGCAGTTAATTAAGTTTTTCAATTATTCTGTAGATTCCCGACTGAAGATGGTCTGTTAAGATCGAAACATCTCTCTAGTACAATTAAAAACAGCAAAGAAGGGGATGTTTTTACTTTTATTTAAGTTGAATTCTTTGACTAACTCCGGTGTCAATTTCGAAATCCATATCTTGATCTTCTATCAAAAGTCTAATTTGCAGAGATCCATCGTTGAAGGAGTGTAAGTTCGTTCTGGAGCCAACTCTGTGACGACGGTCTCTTGATTTCTCTCTTGATTTCCCTCTAAAACAGTTCTTGGCTACAGTAGTAGCATATAAATTGCGTTGCACTTCTTGATGGACTGCGTCGACCACTTTATTGATACATAACTTGACGATGGTTGTGTTTAAACAGCATATGCTGATTCTGTCTTGATATTCCTGCTTTCCAATTCTGACATATCTAAATTCAAAACTAACTGACATGCACTGTCAAACGTTATGTCAGATTTGGTTAACAAATTAGCTTGAATTTGGGTGTTACTCATGCCACATCTCAATGGGTTTGGCAAAAATGATCCAAAATTGCAATGTTGAGACAGTGCCTTCAGTTGTACAATATATACCGCTATGCTTTCTTCTGGTTTTTGGTCTCGCTTGTAAAATTTGGACCTTTCCGAAGTCACATTTCTGGCGTAAAATGTATTTGTAGAACTCAAGTCAGCTCTTCAAATGTTTTAGTTGCAGGATCTGCTGGAGTGAACACAGATTTTAAAATGCCCTAAAGGTGCTCTTACACGGCGCCATTTTTCGTATTGCGCAAGTTAAAAAATGGCGCAATTTTTATATTGCAATGTGTGAACAACGCTGCAACTATAAATGTTGCGACACTTTCAGTATATCGTGCAATTTTTTAAAGTTGTGTATAGCTAAAATGTTGCTGCGTGTAAACAGGTACAAACCCGGTACTAGCGCCACACAGAAATGGACCGACGTGTTGGTCCACTTCCACTTTAGTGGCGCAACATTTAGTACATCGCTGCCCACGGAGAGTTTTGAAGTTACATTATTATATTCTACATAATATATAATTTTACTTTAAAATGATAAAAATGTGTTTACACCTTCAAATAGTCGTCTTTTAAAACATCGAAAATTGCTTTGCAGACCTGCGGTATTATCAACGATATGGTACTCGTTGGTATGCGAAACAGATACATTAGTGATTGGTAGCTATGAAATATGTGAATATGTACGTATATACCGTAAACTTGAAAAATCGAAAGTATTCTTTTTGTTATTAATATTTAAGATACAATATTGAACGCAAAGGTGCTTAATGTAGGTTAGATTGTAATTTCTAACAACGGCCAAAGCCATCCAAGTTTACCGGTATTATAATTTTTATAAATTTATTTGTATCTCAGTGTTACCACGAGTCGTTCAGTAGGTGGTCCTTTCTTACTAATGGCGCTACTTTTTCTAATAAGAAACCAAAATCTGTCCTGGTCATACGTAACTTTTTTTTATAAAATGATTCTTAATTCTTTCAGTAAATTATTTATTGCTCCGTCACGTTTTTTAATCCACTCCTTTACCCAAATCCTTCGACAGCGATTTTGCCGCCTTCTTTGCTTTTGTTTACGACGTCTACGAAGTAAAGTAAGTGCTAAGCACGCAGCTGCTCTAATACTGAAGGTATCAGGACGAACCTTCATATTTAGAAGTTTCATGACCAAACTTAGAGCTGAAAACCTTTGGATTCAAAAAGGTCGAAAGGTAACAGGATGTTTACTCTAAGCCTTTTTCAAGGATTTTGGAAATGAGCCGCCATTTCTGTAATTTCGTCAAAATAGTTAAGTAATAAATTAAAGTAGAGGAAATTAAATTCTGGGGAATTTATGCCTTTGACATTTTTTAGTAAAACTAATAGTTTAGCTGGAAGAGCAAATTCTTTTGATCGAAATCGATCGCATCTGCTTTGATATAATACTAGTTAGCCAGGATTTGACAAATATTTTCAGTCTAATGGCAGTAGGTAGTGCAAATACTGATGCTTTGACAATACCTACTGTCAATAGTATCTGAAGATCTGCCAAATCCTGGCTAACTAGTTCTATTTTAATGCAGACACGACTAATCTCAAGCAAGTAGATTCTCATGCAGTTTATATTATATGATAAAGTCGTGTTTTTGGCCACATCAGATTTTTATGGGATAATCAACAACACAGTATCATTATCGCCGCATTAAAATTAATGAGGCAGAATATAAACACAACCACTACAAGTACGAGGGTACGCAGTCATTCCTTGAACAATTCTTGACATCCGACGTGCCACTTTTACAAGTTGCAGCAATGAAAAGTGGCGCGTACTGTGTGAATCGCAATCGCAAGTTGCAATCGCAACTTTAAAATGTGTGGCTGCCACTTGGCGCTTGCGCTAGTCGAAAGTGGCGCAACTTTTGACTGATTTTTATCTCACGCGTGAACACAGCATGCCATTTCATAGTGTCGCAATAGAATCTTGCGCAACAAACGTGGCTACGTGTACGAGCACCTTAACAATCAGCTCCACATAAGGTAATAAACATGCACTTTCTTCATATTCTTTATAACATTTACGATGAACGTTGCTTTACCCTTTCTAAGTATGAGAAAAAATCATATTCTGGGATGAAATTTTCGATGCTTCCAATTAAAGCCATAGTATAAAAAATATTGGGGTTTTGCCAATATCATAATATCCAATATCCATTATCCGTTATCCTCGTCGCCAAATTATTATAAAGGGAAAGTCTTGTATTTGGTGTTAGATTTCGTAAATCTTTATTATAGCACATTGCTGCACACAAGATTTCAAACGGCGAATAGAGTTGAAATTTAATTTCGACTGTCGAGTAGAATCTACAGCAAATTGGAAGAAACGGTCTTCTACTACATCGTCTAGAGTGACCAACATCTCACTCACTACGTCCAAGCTGCACCATATCCAAGCGTCAGCATCCGCAGAGGTACGAGTCCATCCCAAACCAACCACGTTCTGCTAGTTCTGGACCGATCATCCAGGCAGAAAACGAGTTCAGAGGAGGCTTTCACCCGGTGCTACAGCGAGGTTCAGCATTGCGTAGGAGAACTTCTGGTCCAGAGGAAGTTGCTCTTCAAACCGTAAAAAAGAGTAACCAAGAGTAACCAAGAGTAACACCAGCCAACAAGAAGATATTTCAACAGTTCCCGTTGAAACCAGCCAAAACTGTACCAGAAGTATACAAATAGACAAGTTTAAGACATCACACGTTTTATTTCCAAATTCCAACCCCAACAATTTGGTGTCAGGTGTGGGGTTTTTGTTTCTTTGGAAAGAAACAGCGAACTTACGGAAGGAAGAATTGCTGCACACAAGATTTCAAACGGCGAATAGAGTTGAAATTTAATTTCGACTGTCGAGAAGAATCTACAGCAAATTGGAAGAAACGGTCTTCTACTACATCGTCTAGAGTGACCAACATCTCACTCACTACGTCCAAGCTGCACCATATCCAAGCGTCAGCATCCGCAGAGGTACGAGTCCATCCCAAACCAACCACGTTCTGCTAGTTCTGGACCGATCATCCAGGCAGAAAACGAGTTCAGAGGAGGCTTTCACCCGGTGCTACAGCGAGGTTCAGCATTGCGTAGGAGAACTTCTGGTCCAGAGGAAGTTGCTCTTCAAACCGTAAAAAAGAGTAACCAAGAGTAACCAAGAGTAACACCAGCCAACAAGAAGATATTTCAACAGTTCCCGTTGAAACCAGCCAAAACTGTACCAGAAGTATACAAATAGACAAGTTTAAGACATCACACGTTTTATTTCCAAATTCCAACCCCAACAATTTGGTGTCAGAAGTGGAGTTTTTGTTTCTTTGGAAAGAAACAAAAACCCCACACCTGACACCAAATTGTTGGGGTTGGAATTTGGAAATAAAACGTGTGATGTCTTAAACTTGTCTATTTGTATACTTCTGGTACAGTTTTGGCTGGTTTCAACGGGAACTGTTGAAACCAGCCAAAACTGTACCAGAAGTATACAAATAGACAAGTTTAAGACATCACACGTTTTATTTCCAAATTCCAACCCCAACAACATCTCTATACAATACCTCGACATTACATTCTTTTTGTATCAATATAAACAAGTAACTATGCTAGCTGGTATCTAGGTAATATGAAAACACAGAACACTTTGATATATAAAACAATCCAATTTGAATTTTTAAATAAAAGTGTTCCTTCATAATTTGATTGCCGTGCTTTACATGAAGCACGACAATGAAATTCTGTGTACTTGTTGAACTTCAGCAAAATCAACTTTTCGTTTGTTTTCAACTGAGATATAATAGTTCTATTAAATTTAGAATACATCTGATCGACCACCTGACTTGCAATTTCATTGCGTCTTTTAAAGTTTTCTCATTTTGCAAACCTTGAATTATCGAATCGTCCCTTTTCGCGTCATTTGCCTCGAAATTACCTGAGATCACTTTTATAATCCATCCGAGTACATCGATTAATCCCCGCTTGCGTCTATCTGTGCGCGGTGTCTCAAACACTAAAATACTTAACCATCAATTGGTTCTTTTAGAAACAAGCTGTAGATTGAATGAACTTATAGCCGTTTGAGCGAATCTGGGTTAAGTTTATATGCTGCGGTTGTTATGTTTAAAAGTAAATTATCAAATTGCAGTTTAGCAATGCAATTTTTATAGAAGTGTTATTTTTTGCTATTACAACTCCCAGCATGAGTTTGAAACTTTCCAGTCCGATATCCCGGTATTACAAGTGACATGTGCTACAGTGAATAGGTGTTGCGAGGCCGCTCCAGTTAAAAGTAGTTTACAAGTGGTTATTCTTCGTTGTTTTTTATGAGATTTGTCTCTATCGAAGGCTGATGGAGTTCTCTATTGATACCATCATGGGCGGCAATACGAGGTCAACGGTTGCAGAGAAACGTTGTTGCGTCGACTATATTGATAGTAGACGCAACAACGTTCGTCTTCTGGGTATGCCGGTGGTTACTCCAGATATGGTCGAAAAAGTGGTGTTGGATGTTATCAATCGTTCCACGATATTTGTGTGTGCGCTGAGCACATAGATCGCTGTCATGCAGTGGGCCCCTCACGAAAAGACGGTAAGCAGAATGCGTTAATTAAATTCGTAAGCTACCGCTATCGTAGACAGTTGATGATAGTCAAAAAGAGGGTGCGCGAGGTTGAGAATATCGTGGTGGTCGACGACCTTACACTTGTGCGATATCTTATTGTTTATGAATGTTGAAGCTGCCGTTGGGACTAAGGACGTTCAGACTTCGGACGGCATTATTAATTGTCGGGTTGATAATGAGAAGCACGTAATCATGTCCGAAGTCGATTTACAGGTGCTTTTGTCGGTTGAAATTGTTTAGCGTTGTTATCTATTGTAATATTAATATTGCTTTTTTTTCTTTGTGCCTAACGGTTTTCGCGGCGTTCTAATTTATTTTTCCGTATTATAGTTATTGCATATTACAATTTCTGAGCTGTGTTTGATTATGTATTATTTATTTTTCTATAATTTTTTATTAATCAATGATCACCTGTGAAGGACAGCTTGTTTGTTGTGAGAGGAGGTTTTATCCTGCAGTGCGCATCCCGGTAGTTTCTTGTTCTTTTTCTCTTGTCCGAGATGTTAATTTACTGAATTTGTTTGTTTTTTTCTTTTTGTTTATAAATACTGGAGCGGCATAATCGCGTATGTGTTTTGTGAGTTGTTCGAGGAGACGCTTACACAACTGATTCCAGTATGCGATGAATTATTTTGTGAGGGAGATATAAATGTAAATATGCTGGATTTTGATAAATTTATACGCGTAAATTTTCGGAGTTGCTGGAATCGTACGGCCTCGGTCAGCTGGTGAGGGAACCCACTTGACCACCTTGACCACGGAAAGTTTAATTGATGTCGCGATAGGCTCTGGGTCCGTGTTTTCGTACGAAGGTTTGAAGCATATGGGAGGGGTTACGGATCATGAGATGGTTCTTTGTAAGCTCGTGTGTGACCAGCGCAGGAGTAGCCCAGTGATCAAAACGTATAGGGACTTCGGTGGTTTCGTCTTGGAGGCATTTGACGCCGAGTTACACGCGCTCCCATTTCATTTAATATATGACATGGAAGATGTTCATGTTATGACCAACTATTTCAACTACCTGATTGTGTCTCTCTTTGATAAACATGCACCCTTAAAGACCTCGCGATTTACTCGGGCGCCGGCTCCTTGGCTGACGCCGGCGCTAAAAGAGATGATAAAAAACGGGATAATGCCCACGCGAAGTTTAAAAAAATCAAAACAAGCTGCGGACTTCAGCATGTATAAAGATCTTCGTAATAGTGTCACGGCGGCAATCAGGGCTGAAAAACGGGCTTTCGCTCAGACCGAAATAAGGCGGGGTTCCGGGAATATCTGGGGTACAGCCAGAAAGTTAGGAGTAATTCTGAGCAAAGACAGGTCCTTGCCGGGACATCTGTCCGATATGAATGATATTAATAACTACTTTGTGGATAGAATAGCCACAATGGATACGCCTGACGAGGAGTTGATTGAGTTTTATAGTACTAGTAAAAAGTGCGAATTTACAAATGAGTTTGAATTTGAAACTGTTGATGAGTTTTTGGTCTCGTCTGTCCTCCTGGGGTTATCTTCGGATGCGGTCAGCTGTGATGGTATTAGCAGGGTTATGCTGCAGTACTGTTGCCCATTCATCATCCCCTATGTTCCCTACATAATAAATATTTGCTTGCGGCATTCTGTATTTCCGAGCTGCTGGAAGGTCACATATGTTCGGCCGCTGCCAAAGGTGAAGGCTCCGATGTCATGTAAGGATTTGCGCCCCATAAGTATTTTGCCGGCTGTAATGTTTGTACACAATTTAATGAAAGTCCAACATCTTTTAACTAGCTGTTTTATTGTCACACACGACACACACGTTATACATACAAACCCTCAGTAATCTATATAGCAACTATCTAGTCTGGAACTGGCTTGGTCACGTGATATATCCCTAGCGTCACTAGCACTAGTTATACAGTCCATATTACATACGGGTCACACAACATACTGTTTACATATCATACATCCTTCCTCCTCAAAAACAAAACATAAATACAAACTTTACAAAAATAATATTTCTTAAAAGTCTAACTACATCATAATAAGGACATATTAATAAGGACATTAATAAGGACACGAAGACATAGTTCACAAAAAATAATAGTTCTTACAAATCTAATTTTATCGGTGGTTTCACAAAAATAACAGTTCTTACAAATCTAACTTTATCGGTGGTTTCACCTTTCTACCATACTTTGTAATATAACAAGTATCAGTATTATTTTGATTTACAACACTATCATCGGGACTTTCTACATTCTCAAAGGGCTCAATGGGATTTGTTACATTATCTTCTGAATCTACATCATTCATGACAGTAATGTCCCTCCCAAAAGGTTTATACTTATTTAGTGATGGTCGCAAATCGACCCTGTTGCGTCTAACTGTATTTCCTTCCTGATCTCTTACTAAATAGGACCTAGGGGTACTATGTTCATTAATGATTTGACCAGACTCCCAAGTCTTATTATTGTGATTGAAAATGGTTACATTGGTTTGTGGAGACAATGACTGAAGGTCTTTGGCTGTTTTATTGTAATTATTCGAGTAGTGTTTAACTTTATTACTTAGTCTTTCAGTCACATTTTTACACAAATTGGGTTCTAACAATTTGGTCACAACTGGTAATTTTGTCTTACATACTCTGCTCATTAACAGCTACGATGGAGTATATTCTATATGTTTTAAAGGCGAGTTTCTATACTGCATAAGAGCTACATAAATGTCGTTATCCTCCTCTAGTGCTTTTTTAATCATAGTCTTAGCTATTGCCACTCCCTTTTCAGCCAATCCATTAGACCTTGGATAGTTTGGGCTTCGTGTTATTAATTCAAAATTCCAATCGTTAGCAAATGTTTTACACACATATGAGTTATAAGGTACATTATCGCAAATTAGCACATCCGGTGATCCAAATCTAGCAAATAACCTTTTTAATTTGCTTACAACAGTCTCGGCAGATTTGTCCTTAATTGGCAAAACTTCAAGCCAATTTGAGTACGAATCATATACAACCAAATAGCTTTTGTTTCCATATGTAAATATATCTGAGCCAAGTCTCTACCATGGTCGTTCTGAATTCGGGTAAGTAATTAAAGTCTCTTTACCTTGCTTTCTTGCTATTTTCTCACAGATTTTGCAACTTTTAATAAAATTTTCAATGTTTTCGGAGATGCCAGGCCAATAGAATATCTGTCTTGCTCGTGACTTGCACTTCTCAATACCTAAATGTCCTTCATAAATTAGTTGTAGCATTTCCCGTCTTAAATTTGTGGGTACAACCAATTTATTTCCAAAAAATATTAAGTCATTACACTCATTACTAACGAAAATTTCGTCTTTTATTTTAAAATATCTTTTTAAATTAACTGACAACAATTTACTGTTTTCAGGCCATGTTGTGGCAGCATAATTTAAAATACTGCTCAAATCTGGGTCATTTTTGGTTGCTTCTTTAAAAATTTATTTTTTAGTTTCAGACATTGGTAAGTGACGAGCAATAGAGTGCACCACACAATCAAATTGATCACTTTCAGTAGTTTTATCTTTTAAAAACGCTCTTGACAGAGTGTCTGATCATATCGTAACAGTTGCAAGATCATTCGTTGAAGTCTTGGTGTTACCGACTGTAATGCTTTTTTGAAAATAGAAACTAATGGAGCATGATCTGTTATGATTTTAATGTCTTTCATCCCGTATATAAAATAATGAAATTTTTTAACACCAAAAAGAATTCGTAAAGTCTCTTTTTCTATTTGGTATTTCGTATTTTTTTTCTGTTTCTGTCAAGCTGCGTGAGGCAAACGCAATGGGATGCCCATTTTGCATTAGACAAGCACCTAGCCCATCCTTAGATGCATCTATCTCAATTTCAATCTGTATCTTAGGGTCAAAGTAAGTTAAGACTGTGGCTCTTGTTAGTAAGTGTTTTAATTTGTCCAATGACTGTTTGTGTTTACTGGTCCAAACAAATTCAGTATTTTGTTTAGTAAATTTTCTTAATTCACTTGTAATTTTTGATAAGTTAGGCACAAATTTGCCCAAAAACTTGGCCATACCTAACAATCGTAAGACATCATTTCGATTTTCTGGCAAGGGCAGTCAATGATTGCTCTAATATAATTTTCACACGGTCGTATGCCATTTAAAGAAAATTCCTGACCCATGAACACAACTTTTTTTGCCTTGAACTGTATCTTACTCTTGTTGAATTTCAAATTGTATTTATTAGCTTTCTCTAACACATTTTTCAAATTCTCATCATGCTCTTCCTCCGTCTCTCCTGTTATGATCAAGTCATCAAAATATATTCCCACTCCTTTCATATCTCCAAAAATCTCATAGCATTTCTTTTGAAACACCTCTGGGGCTGAGCTGATACCAAATGGCATTCTTAAAAATTGATAACGTCCGAAAGGTGTTCCAAAAGTACATAGGTTTGCACTGCTATCGTCCAACTCTACCTGCCAGTACCCATCTTTCATATCTAAGACAGTGAAATATTTCTTCATATTTAATTTGGATGAAATTTCTTCAACTGTGGGTATCAAAAA
This sequence comes from Melinopterus prodromus, assembly GCA_964023965.1. Classification (NCBI taxonomy): domain Eukaryota; kingdom Metazoa; phylum Arthropoda; class Insecta; order Coleoptera; family Scarabaeidae; genus Melinopterus; species Melinopterus prodromus. The sequence continues at coordinate 36,740,516 of OZ030394.1, forward strand.
CTGTTCTTTTTTTATTGACTCGTTTAATCTCTTTGGGTCCAAGCAAAGTCTCAAATCTGAATTCTTTTTCTCAACAATCACAAGTGGATTGATCCAATCTGTTGGCTTATCAACCTTTCTAATAATACCTTTCAACTCCTTATCTGCCAGTTTGGCTTTAATTTATCGTGAAGCGACTGGGGTATTCGCCTGAAGGGCTGATTCTTAGGTACTGCATCACTTTTTAACGTCATGTGATGTTTCGTTGGTAATTTCCCAAGACCATGAAAAACATTATTATAATCACTAATCACTTGTTCCAAATTATCATATTTAACAGTAATTGAGTGTGTACGTTTGAGTAAAACTAAATCCACACATGCATCTAATCCCAATAATGGAGACTGATTAGCCACATCTACTACAATGAACAATATATCTGCTGATTTCTTACCTACAGTACATTTCAATCTTATTTGACCTATTGGTCTAATTTTAAAATTTGCATCTCCATATAACACTAATACTACTTTAGTCTTTTTCACCTGGATACCAGTTCCTAATGTTTTCAAAGTTTCAAGGGAATGAGGATCCAAAGAAACTGAGTGATGTAAAAGAAAAATTCGACAGCTATTGTTCGCCAAAGAAAAACGTAATCTTTGAAAGATTTGTGTTCAATAGCATAGTGCAAAAGGAAGGTCAATCATTCGATGTATTCTTAACTGAGCTACGTAAGTCAGTAAAAACTACGGAGTACACACACCAGGAGGATATGATCCGTGACAGGATAGTTATAGGAATATTTGACAAGGTCACCCAAGAGAGATTGTTACGAGAACCAAGTTTGACCTTAGACAAAGCCATAAATTTATGCAGAGCGACTGAAACCAGCAAAACTCCGGCAAGTGCTTTACAGGCAGAATGTACCGTTAGTGCAGTCCAAGCAAAATCAAGGCCAAAAGAATTGTGTAAGTGGTGTGGCTACAGTCATGAACCGAAGAAGTGTCCTGCGTACAAGAAAGCGTGTGTGAAATGTAAAGGTCGCAATCATTTTGCGCAAGTATGCAAAGCGAAGATAAAAGCACATGACCAGAATCGACAGATGAAAACAAAAAAGAATTGATAAGGTTCAATCCTTCATCGCCAATTAGACTGAGGAATACCTTTTTTGACTCCGATTTCTCATTCAGGTCTGCGGCTTCAGGAAATAAGTCAAATTTCTGGCAAAATTTTTTCCAATTTTCTGCTACGTTTCCTTCTAGCGAAAGGTTCTTTGGCGGGTTATATATAGACTCCATTTTTCTTCTTTTGTGGTTACTTTCGAATCAACTGACGATTCACCTGTCTATATTTTCATACGAATCAACTGACGATTCCCGTAACACTCGTTACACACCTGACACCATGTAATGTTTGTACACAATTTAATGAAAGTCCAACATCTTTTAACTAGTTGTTTTATTGTCACACACGACACACACGTTATACATACAAACCCTCAGTAATCTACATAGCAACTATCTAGTCTGGAACTGGCTTGGTCACGTGATATATCCCTAGCGTCACTAGCACTAGTTATACAGTCCATATTACATACGGGTCACACAACATACTGTTTACATATCATACACCGGCGCGGCACTATCGAAAGTAGTCGAAAAGATTATGGGTGTCCAGATTAGAACCTTCCTCAATAGGTATGATATCTTGCCTCTTACGCAATCCGGGTTTAGGAAACATCATAGTTGTGCGACTGTCTTAATGCATATAATGGACGATATACTAAGGGCAGCGCATGACGGTAAGCTGACGGCTCTGGTTTTGCTGGATTACAGGCTTTTAATACGATGAATAAACGCGGTTCTGGATTCGATCTTGTGCTTTGCTAGTTTTGGTGTGTCAGCTAGACATTTAATTCGGGAGTATCTTTGTAATAGGGGTCAGATCGTGTGCTCCCTCCGGTCCCGGATACGCGCTTTGGATGCTGGAAGCCCTCAATGGTCCGTTTTGGGGCCGCTTATTTTCTCACTGTATACGTGTAATCTGCCTGCTTCACTGTTGACAACTAACTCACACTTTTATGCTGATGACGCTCAGCTATACCGCTCGTTTAGTCCGGATGACATAAATGTTGTGTCGGTGGAGATTAGCAGCGAACTTGAGGAACTAATACGTATGTCTCGTAGACACGGTCTGCTGTAAATGCCATGATTTTTTTTGTAAGGACGTATGTTTGCGCGAATTTCGTGGGGTTATCGATAATGGTTAGTATATAATTTCGACGAATAAATAAAATATCTATGGCATTTTTAAAAGGCGCAAAGGGGGTTCAGCAAGTTGCAAAAGCTGCTTGCGATATTTTCGGTAAATCTTGTTTAGTTGGTAAACCCGGCAGTGTTTCATGAAATGCTCTACGACTTGCGCAGTGTGGCAATTGTGCTTGCCGGGCTTGTGTACAAACTCAAAATCAAACTCAGCCAATTTTAACCTCCACCTGGTTAAGGTACTTCATGGCTCCTTGTTTGAGAACAACCAGGAGAGTGACGTGTGATCACGTACCAAAGTAAATTTTGTGCCATAGAGGTATGGCCTAAAAAGACGAGTTGCCTAAAGAACACATAATAATTCTTTAAGGATCGTTTGAATCCTTTGTCGCGGTGTCATTTAACATGCGTGATGGGTACACTATTGGACAGTCGGAACCTATATTTCCCTGAGAAAGGACCGCATCTATAGCAATAATCGACGAATCGGTTTTCAATATAAAATGCTCCTTAAAGTTCGGATACGCCAGCACTGGAGGATTCGTTAAAATTTATTTACATATTTTAAACGCCTCGCGACAACTACTATCAAAATCAAGCTCAAGTTCCTTTTTAATAGTCGGCCTGGTGACATCGGCGAAATTGAACACAACGGTAACGAAGGATTGTATTTCCTTAACATTTTTGGGCTCCGGGTAATTTAAAACGGAATGGACTTTAGCCGGGTCTGGTTTAATGCTGCGCTCAGTTAAAATATGACCCAAAAATGATACTTCTTTCTGAAAATAAGCATTTGCTTGGTTTTATTTTCAGATTTGATTTCTTTTAGCGATCGAAAACACTGTGCAAGTTTTAAATAATGATCTTATATTGATCGCTAAATATTATAATATTGTCCAGTCAAGACTCGCCAACCAAAACATGAAAAAAATTTGTACATTTCGCCCCATCGACGTTTTAACGTCGATGGCGTGTTTTTAAGCCCAAAGGGCATTCCGAAATGTTTGAAAAGACCTTTATCAAATCAAATCAAATCAAATATATATTTATTGCAAAATGTATACAAACATATTTTACAATAGGATAGTGTTCAGCTTAGCTGTTCTTTCACACGTCCTCAAACAAAATCAATCCCAAACTCAACTTAGATTCTAAAACATTGTCTAACATTTACAGTGTGTACTGAAGACCTAGGTGTTATGAGGTTGTACAAGTAGAAAGGTTCCTTTACATTGATGATCTTACATACTAGAGTATGTACACTGTACAGTTTTGACAGATACATTACACATCTTCAGAATACATTTATTGTTGTAATAAGGCATGATATCGTTCATATATGCGACGTTAAACAAGTATCTAAAATACTAGATTTGAAATTTTTGCATTATTTTTTCAAATAGTATATTAAAAACGGATAACATACTGGAAGACAATACTTAACACTACTCAGGACGAAGGTATTACTTAAATTTCATTAAATTTTATCGTCTAGAACTTGCTTAAACTTATAAGTCATTTTTAGCTTTCCATAGGCAGAGCCAAGTTGTTTACATACAAAGCTCAAGTATGAGTCAAATGTTACACCAAGATTTTTTGCACTATTAGACAGGTCTACTGTAGTACCGTTTAACACTATGTTTATTCTCATTTCATGAAGAGCCGTATTACGTGTTGTCCTCTGACCTATACACATAAATTTAGTTTTTTGCGATTTATTATTAGACCGTTTGCACTTGACCATAGAGATATATTAGTTAGGTTTTTATTTAAAATTTGTATTGCACTATTTACTTCAGATGGCTTGCACGACACATAGATTTGGGTATCATTCGGGTACTGATGTATGTTGCACTCGCCAGTACTCGCTAGTACTCGTGCTATGTCAGCAGTAAAAATTGCAAACAATAGAGAGCCCAGGATACTAGCTTGAGACACTCCTTGCTTGACCTGTAGTCCACCCGACCATTTTCCCCCAATTTTAACGGTTTGTGATCTCTGAGAAAGGTAACTTATCATCAAATCTACTGCGGATGCACTTAGACCATAATGGCCTAGTTTGATAATCAGAGTTTATGATCAATAACATCAAATGCTTTACTATAATCCAGGAGAAGCAAGAGAGTAACCTTTGACTTATCCATAGCCTCAACTATATCATTCGTCACACATAACAAAGCTGTATTTGTGCTGTAGTTACTCCTAAATCCAGGTTGAGTTGTTGGTAATATGTGTACATCGGCGTACCTCTTAAGCTGCCCACAAACTATATTTTCAGTAATTTTTCGAGATTGTCGGTAGAATGCTGATAAGTCGAAGGCCCGACATGTTCAGTGGGTTGGAAACTTTGGGTAAAGGTGATAGAATAGAGTGCTTCCAGACACGCGGCATCTTTGCAGTCAACAATGACTGGTTTATTATATGTGTGAGAGTGCCCAAGCAGTAAGGGATAACTATGTTCAGCAGTTTTGCGTTTATCCCATCAATACCACCGGCATTAGATTAAAGGCCAATAATGTCAGAAACTTGCGATTCGACTACCCGGGTGAAATGAAATGTATGTTCCGAGTCACCTATGTGAAGTTAGCCCCCAGCCCTCGGGATATCCAATGCCCTGTATCTCGTTGACCCTTGGTTCAATCTTAATAAAACCAACACCATTCGGTTCCCCTCTTCTTAGACTATAGGAATGTCAAAAAGTCCGATCACAAATAGTAGAGTTTGCGCTAGAATGCGTGGGCGAAGGACGGCGTGTTGTGGGACAGTTTTTTTTGTCAACTCGACATTACCGCTCGCGCCGGATTCGACTACCCGGGTGAAATGAAATGTATGTTCCGAGTCACCTATGTGAAGTTAGCCCCCAGCCCTCGGGATATCCAATGCCCTGTATCTCGTTGACCCTTGGTTCAATCTTAATAAAACCAACACCATTCGGTTCCCCTCTTCTTAGACTATAGGAATGTCAAAAAGTCCGATCACAAATAGTAGAGTTTGCGCTAGAATGCGTGGGCGAAGGACGGCGTGTTGTGGGACAGTTTTTTTTGTCAACTCGACATTACCGCTCGCGCCGGATTCCAGGGGGTCGATTTTCAAAGGTAGGACCGTAAGCGTGCACGCTCGTGGGAACTATCGAGGCTCCGACGATGAGCTATCGAGAGCGCAGGAAATTGGTAAATTCGGCAACGCTATTCCGTCTACCGCTCCAATCACGGTGCTAGTAAGCAACCGACAACGTCGCAAATTTCGCGGCGACTAAGGTTGTAGTGGGGATCCGCTGGTGATGCAGTATCTTCAAACTGGTGAATAGCTCGTATCGGTCACCGCGCGGGTATTTTTCGTTCAAAGCAACGACAGGGGCACCCCAGTCGATGCAATGTGATCACTGGCGCTCGCAAGATTCTTAAATAGTAATTCCGCTAATACTTCCTTTACTTTAGATTATATGTAAGCAACAAATATAATTATTACATTAATAATTAAATAATACTATATTAAATTAAATTAATAAATTAGTAAATATATAAATAAATAAATAAGTTCGTAGGTGCATTAACAATGGAAAAAACGTATTAATTTTGCATACAAAAGATCGTGCTGAAACTCCGCGTGAATTCATACATTAACATAATATACATTAACAATCGAAAAAACGTATTAATTTCTATTGCTGTATAAATCACATCTAGCCAACGCCTATTTAAATAAAATTAAGTTGTCAACAATACATTATGACAGGTGTCACATAAGTTTGGTACATGTTGTGTACAGTACTTTTTGGTGTAAAACAGATTTGTTGTAATGTACATTACAAAATTAGTGTACTGGCAAGAACATTATTTGATAAATGTCATTTGATATTATCAACATTTGTAGAATAATTACTGATTGAACAATATAGTTAATATTACCGTGTCATTTGGAGACATTTTTCACACTGCAAATATTGTGTTTGTTAATCATTTAATAATGAATATTATATATAGTATATTATAAATTATATATATAAAAACAAATAATCTTTTGAAAAATGTCATATATGGTATGTTTTTCATCTTATATCACAAATAATGATTCGCCCTTTAATGATATTATTAATAATACAATAAATGTATATAATACATTCATGTGTTTAAATTAAGAAAGTAATAATTTTTTAATTGCAGTTTTACATGAAAATTAATTACAACAAAATTCGGGCTTGTTGCGATATTAACAAACTAGAGGTTACTTTTTCCAAATGGAATAGTATTTTATGTTCTATGTCCTTAGTTCTGCCTTTTTTCGAATTCATCGATGTTCAAATTTTCGTTCAAGGTTTACAACATTGGATTGATTCGCTATAAATTGTAAAAAAGTCACATTACCACAACACTTTTATCTATAATTTGATGTATACCATGTGTAAATTGGTACAAAATTAAGCTCACTATGGATGCTTGGTTTGTAGGACGTACTAGCTCTAATCATATATACCGGGAGTTCTTCTTATTTGTATACATACGCCCTATGTATAGTTTTAAAAAGAACACGTCAACGCATTGGCACTGCTACCGATAGGCAACCAACTATGCGCTACATGTAAACTCCCTAACCCTACCATACTGACAAAACACGCTCTGGCTCAGTTACCTGCTTAATACTGTGGGTGTTATTACTGTGGATATTATCAGTGTACAATTTTCAAAACCAACCATGTACAGCAAGGACGAAAAAGTGGAAATGTGTGTGTTGTATCAAAGGGGCAATAGCTTGAGAGCTGTGAGGGATTTATTTGCGGTAAAATATCCAGAACGCCCTATTCCTTGTATTCGAACGATACAAAATATTGTTACGAAATTTGTAACTGAAGGCTGCATAGTAGATTCTCACAAAAAGAGAATTAAAACCAATCATGTTCTAACTGAAGACCTAACTTTAAATATTTTGTACTATGCGGAGGAAAAGCCGATATCATCCCTACAAGAAATAGCTACGTATTTCAATATTTCTAAAACATCCGTACATAGAACTTTAAAACAATACAAATACAAATCGTACAAGTTTTCAAACCACCAACAATTGTTTGAATTAGACAAAGGGAAACGAATAGATTTTTGTGATATCTTATTCAATCTATTGGACGAAAACGAAGATATTTTACAGAAGATACTTTTCACGGATGAAGCAACATTTACATTAAATGGACAAGTAAATTCTCAAAATTTCCGGTACATTAATTTCTCTCTTTTTTATTTTATTTTGCTAATCTGTTATTTTTTAGATATTGGTCCCGCACAAACGAGCACCTACAGAACTTAAGTCGCACGCAATACATTGACGAAGTCAATGTATGGGCAGGAATAGTGGGCACAAACATTATTGGACCATTTTTTATCGATGGAAACCTGACTTCGGTTAAATTTCTAGATCTGCTAAGAAATAATATCATTCCAGCATTAGAAGACTTGAACATCATCGAGCCGTGGTTCCAAATGGATGGAGCCCCTCCGCATTCCACAAATGTCATAAGAAATTTTTTAAATGACAGATTTCCAGGACGGTGGATAGGAAGGTTCGGACCAGTACTATGGCCACCACGGTCTGCAGATTTAGCGCCAAACGACTATTTTCTTTGGGGTCACCTAAAGTCAAAAATTTACACGAATGTGCAAATGCAAAATAAGGATCAATTAAAAGACTCCATACGTGCCCAATGTGATGAAATAAGTCCTGAATTTCTCAGGAATGCGGTTCGTGCGTTTAAACATCGGTTGGGATATTGCATGGAAAAAGAAGGTGGTCATTTTGAACACCTTTTGAAATAAATCCTGTTTATGTACCTTTTTTATTTTGGTTTTCATTAAAATGTTGATTATTTAGAAAATAAACTCTTAGCTGGTTACTGCTATTTTTATTAGTTATAGATTATTAGTTATTATATTAGATCAATAATAAAAAGTGGTACAGCTTATTCCCGTATCCGTCTGATACCTTGTCTAACCGTCTAAACTGGACTTCAGAGTGTGCAAGGTTGGTTGCCTATAGACTGCAGGCCAATGCATTGACGTGTTCTTTTTAAAACTATACATAGGGCGTATGTATACAAATAAGAAAAACTCCCGGTATATATAATACAGCACTACAGGCCATCAAGGCCCATGGCTTCAAAGTTTTTAACAATTTTTTTCCACATCTTCCTATCTTTTGACTTCTGTTTCCAGTCCAGGGCTCCTATTGCTGATAAGTCGGCTTTCACTGCTTCCTGAAATCCTTTCCTGGGTCCTAACCATCTCAATCTTTGTCCTCTAACTGCATGCGAAATACTAGGTTTCCCGTAGAGTTGCATAATTTCTTTATTTGTTCTTCGTCGCCAACCGTATTCTTCTGAATATATTCCTCCGAAAATTTTCCTCAGCACTTTTCTTTCCCATCTGTTCAACTTTTCTTCTATCTGCTTATTTAGAATCCAGGTCTCACAGCCATACAATACAGTTGGTCGTACTACGGTTCGGCACAATCGCAGCTTTGAATACCTCGATATCTGTTTGGACTTGAATATTTTTGACAGTGCACCAAACGATTTACTGCCTTTCGCAATCCTTTTATTGCTCTCAGCTTCCTCCTTACAGTCTCTAGATAATGTTACTCCCAAATATTCAAACTGATTTATTTTATCAAAACAGTATTCCTTTCCTCCAAATGCTTTCACCTTGAGGGGTTCTTCAGAGACTGAACTTGCTCTCGTCACTTCCATATACTTAGTTTTTTCTTCATTTATGTGTAGTCCATATCTTCCTGCTGTCTCTTCTAGTCTTTTAAAAGCTTTCTGTACTTCCAACCTCGATCTTGCCATTAGTACCAAATCGTCCGCGTATGCTAAGCATTGATGTTTATGATTGTTGATTAGCCCTCCCTTTTGCACCTCGCTCTCTCTCAGTATACCCTCCAGCACAAGATTAAACAAAACTGTCGACAACGGATCACCCTGTCTCAGTCCTCTTCGCACTTCAAAAGACCTGGACAAACAACCTTCCAAAGTGACTTTATTATATGTTTGGTGCAGCGTCATTTGCGTCAATCTCACTAACTTCTCTGAAATTTGCAGTCTACCCATCGTCTCAAACAGCTTACGCCTCAGGATTGTATCATATGCTTGCTTGAAATCTATAAACTCCAAATGAAGCCCCAAATCTTGATCGTACGTGTTATGCATTAACTGCTTCATGACAAAGATTTGGTCTATAGTTGATCTTCCTTTCTTAAAACCACCTTGATATTCACCCACCTGAGCTTCCTGGTATGGACTTAACCTGTTTCTTATAACTCTGGCCAGTATTTTATAAACTACATCTAGCAGAGCTATTCCCCTATAGTTGCTGCATATTGCCTTATCGCCTTTCTTGTATAATGGTACAATCACTGCGCAGGACCACTCGATTGGCATAGCTTCTTGTCTCCATACTTTCAAAATTAAACTGGCTAATCTGGATTGGATTCCGTCACCTCCTTCTTTGATAAGCTCGGCCACTAACCCATTTTCTCCCGCACTTTTGTTATTTTTCAGATTTTGTATTTCTTTCAAAATTTCTTCCTCAGTTGGTTCTTCTACCTGATCCTCCTCTTGGTGTACTATTCTATCGTCTCTTACAATTTCCTCAGCAAGCTCCATCACTTAATAAGTTCTCAAAATATTGTGCCCATGTTTCCAACTTCCCTTCGCAGTCGCCAATTAGCTGCCCTTCTTTATTCCTGAAGTACTGAGGTGCCCCTGTAAAAATTGTCTTCTTCTTTATAACTTCCTGATAAAAATTTCTTATCTCTTTATTTTGGAAATGCTCTTCTATTTCCTCCAACTGTCTCTCCATTAGTTCTCGCTTCTTTCTTCTGCACAGTTGCTTGGCCATCGTCCTCAGCTGGTTGTAGGTACATTTGTCCTCTTCTGAATTTGTCCTGATCAACTGAACTCGACCATCTTTACGCAATTGCAGAGCTTTTAAGCATTCTTTATCAAACCATCTGCGACTCTCTTGCTTTTCCTTTTTACCGCAACATCGGTCTGTTACTTCAGTTATAATGTCTTGACATCTTCTCCACTCGTCTTGAACACCGTCTGCTATTTCATTGACTTCCAGCTTTGAACATATTTCTTTTCTAAAAGTCTCCTTTGTCTTTGCATCTTGTAGTTTTAGTATATTGTATTTTCTTTTGACGTTCACGATCTTCTTAGCATTCCCAGGTAATTGCTGTTCCACCTTTGCTACTACCAACATGTGATCTGTACCTGCGTCAGCACCCCTGTAACTTCGGACATCCTTGACAGCTCTTGCATGCTTTTCCTCTATTAAGGCATGGTCAATTTGGTTCCTGGTCAAACCATCCGGCGATATCCATGTCATCTTGTGTATATCTTTCTGATCAAAACTGGTACTCACTATTTTCATTCTATTTTCAGCTGCAAATTCTATCAATCTTACCCCATTTTCATTGCTTACTGCATGTTTACTCTTCCCTCCCGTAGTCTTTTTATACATCTCCTCTCTTCCAACTTTTGCATTAAGGTCCCCAATGACCATCTTAATATCGTACTTCGGTACCTTATCTAGCATGCGTCCTAGCTCATCATAAAATGTTTCTTTTTCCTCAACCTCTTTATCCTCTGTTGGCGCGTGGACGTTCAGCAGACTAATTTTTCTGTATCTTCCACGTATCCGTAGTTGACATATTCTATTCGTGATTGCTGTAAAGTCTACGACTATATCCTTTATTTTTTTCGTTACCAAAAATCCGACCCCAAAGTATCTATTTATTCCACCGCTGTTAAATAATGTATATCCGTCTATGTTACTTATATCGGTATTCTTTAGTTTGGTTTCTTGAAGTAACAATAAATCCAAATCATACTGTTTCATAACTTCGATTAAATTTTTTATCGCGCCCTCTTCGTACATACTCCTAACATTCCAAGTTCCTATTTTAATCATTTTTCTCCTTTTATCTTTATTAACTCTGTTCTTCTCGTTGTCTCTTGTCATAGCCAATTTCGTCGTCTCTTTTTCTTGGGATTCCTTGCTACTTAGTTTTTTGACTCCACTGCTGACCGTGCCTGCAGTTCTTCCTTATGCTTATCACATGCCCACTCAACTTCATTGATTATTAGTTTTTGATAACCTATTTTCACTTTTATTCCCTTTTTCCTCTCTTCCATGGCGATTTCTCTTAATTGTTTTTGAATTTTTCTTTCCTGGTCGGTCTGGTCGTCGTTAATATAAACTCTCATGTCTTTCAACTGCCTTAACTTGTTCTTATTCCGCATTATCTTTATTTTATCCTGCATTGTTCCAAATTCAACCAGGTATAACTTCCCCCCCCAACTTTGTGGCTGATTCCATTTTCACTTCAGTTCCTAGACTCCCATTAATGAAATCTTCAATTCTTTCCTTCAGTTCAGCCTTATCTTCTGTATCTATTTTCAAGCCTGAAACGACTACGTTTTTCTTTTTCTTGTCTTTTTCAAGATATTCTATTTTCGTCTTCAGTTCACTTATTTCTGACATCATCTCGCCGTTCTTCAGTTTGCTCGATGCATTTTGCGCCTTTAGCTCTCCTATCTCCTCCCTTAGCTTTTTCATTTCCAACTTATACTCGTCTTGACTCTGTCTCATCAACTGCACCTCTGCGTACATAGCTTGCATTTGCAGGGTCATACTATTCATGGAATCTAAGATTCTGTCCATTTTTTCAACACTATTATTACTACTACCACTCCCATAATTACCACCTTTTGCGCTCGTTTTCTCCATTTTCTTACTTCGAGTAAACACCTCAAAACTACCTTTACCGTTGTCCATGCTGATGCAACTAAGTTCACACTTCCCGCTTAAATTTAATGGATCAATATTTCGTTGTATTTTGTGTTGCCTATTTACGAATCTACCGCGCAAAGAAACCAACCCAGATCAACTCTTTGGAGGTTAGGAATCTTATCGGTACCCACGCTTATTACTTTATTCACTGACACAGCTTCTCCAACCTTAGCAATTTGATTTAATTGATGAAACACTACCAATACACTCTTCACAACAACACTCGTCGAAAAATTTGCTCGAAACTGCCCAAAAAATGAGTTTAGCCTTGGAGCTAACTACTATCGACCACTACCATACACCCTATGCGCTCTAATCATTCTTCTTAAAAATATACGTTAGCGTGACCTTTGAACATTTGGTAATAATTAAAATAAATAAATAAAGTCCGGCTCAATATTTTCGAATGTGGTGATGACTTTTATGAAAATCGAATATCGATTTTTTTAATTGATGGCAAGAAGACTATAATATAGCCAGCAATATTCTTAAAATGTTACACCTAGACTCGACAGAATTGAGCCGGATATATTTTGTATTATCTTATTATTTGAATGAAAATATCTGAACATTCTGCCATTCCGGTGTAAATCTTATTAAAAGTCATAAAGTATATTTGTTTCCTGATTTCAATTTTTAGCTCTTAATAATTTATTATCTTAGTAGAAAATCAAAATTTGGGCTGTAATGGGACAAGAACGCCTAAATGCCTTGTCCCTAATTTCAGTTGAACATTTGCTTTATAAATGTAATTTTAAAGACAATAAATTAATTAGAACATTGTAAATTTGCAAAAAAAAATTGTAAAAACAACTTGAAAATGTCAAAGATATTTTTTATTATTTATAAGCCATTATAAACAGTTGTTATATAGAAGAATTCTTATTATTATAAAACTGTTTATAAACAATAAAAAAAATATTTACGTGCTACTTACTACATTTACTTTGTTTATTGCTTTAGTTTAGTTTGTGGGTGGGGCCCCCAAAGATAATTTGCCTAGGGACCCCGACTATCCTTAATCCTCCACTGCAGGATATGTCATACTACTGCAAATGACATTAATTTAAGGGGAAGTGGCGCAATCGGGCAATCGACACGATTATTATATTTTTACCACATCACCATTTGCACTATCCCGCGTGAAGATGGCAATCAATATTTATATAATTCACAATTGTGAAATCGGCCGCATATATTCTATAAAACAATATAGTTTAAGGGTCCGGTGAAACGATGCTTTAGAACGTACCCCAAATGGCGTTTCGGTAGTTCCAATTGTTCTTCAATTGTTGCTTTTAAATTTGAGATTTTTTATGCTCAAACGGTTTGAATTGAATGTAGCTATTGGGGAAAACTTCTCATAACAATAATTGAAAAGGAAATACTTTTTTAAAATCAGTCATTATTGAACAATAGGCAGTAACTTACGATTTTATTTTTAGATTTATGAATCATTGATTTTTAGCCATGCACACAAAAATCACCTACCTATGTATGCAATAAAATCTCCATAAAACCACCCTTGTTTGGAAATCAATTGGAAGCAGAAAAAGCTATGATTTTTGTGCGGATTGTGTTGTTTGAACCAAGAGTGGGAATTCCTGTAGTTCATCGCTTTTCGAATAGATGGCGCCACCGCTGTTTATAACAAACATTCAAAATAAAATTCGCAGTTTCTGTATTATTTCCCTCTCATATCTTATCTCTGCAGTTATTATCCATTATTATATGTATTGTTATTATTATATTATTATTATTACACATATTGTGCAATGGGAAGTATGCATTTGTGTAGAAATTAATATTCAAAACTGGTTATTGATAATAAATGTTCATTAATTTAATTTTCCTTTTGATTCAAACGAATATTATGTGTGTGTGTGTACTACTCATCAGGTCTCAAACAATTTCATGTAAATCTCTATACATATAATTTGAAGAAGCAGGAATACTGGGGGTGCAGCCAGTGTGGCAGTTAATAAAGAAACACTTACCATTACAAGGCCCTAAGCTTTCAACACTTTATTTAAGTCTTTATCAGAGGGAAGTCTAATAAAAGAACATAACGTGCACAATTTTCACAATGACCGAAACAACTAACGATGCCATCGGACAGAGGTCTGAACACGGTGAGCATTCTCTAGCTACATACAGTGCGACACATCTAAGTCTACAAGAATCAGTTACTACTTAACAAAACAAACATAAGCACCAACCATGTTAAGAAATGGATATCAAAGAGTTGTCGTTCTTTTACCTAATGATAAGAGTCACTTTTTAAGTTTTGAAGAATGCCCACCGAGTTCAGACCTCTGTCCGATGTCATCGTTGGTTGACTTGGTGTTTGCTTCCGGCTGTGAGTTGACTCGTTTAACATTGGTTATTGTGAAAATTGTGTACGTTATGTTTTTTAGATTTCCCTCTGATGAAGACATAAATAAATTGTCAAAAGCTAAGAGCCTTGCAAAGGAAATGGATTAATTTATTAACCGTCCCAATAGCTGCACCGCTAGTATTCCTGGTTCATCAAAGTACACTGCAAACAGCGGATACTTCCATAAATCTATACGTATAGTAGTACCAAACGTATACTATTGAATTTTTATTTTTATATATAATCAAGGGTAATACCCTCAGATTACTGAGAAATTGAAATTATTTGCAGTAAAACATAATTTATATATATTATAAATCAAATAGAGAAGAGGTAATAACACTCAAAGCAGATTTCACATTCTTTTATTAATTAACTAATTTACTATACATTAAACAAATAAGCACTGTTAAAAAATGTAAACTAAAAAGAGGGAAATATATTAAATAATTAGTATTTGACAGCTACAGTTCCGACAACAGTGAACTGCCAACATACAACTTAATTCAGTAACACATATTATATCATTCATTTATTATTATTACTATGTTATCATTTTGTCTTATGATTAGAACCCGACCAAACATTCGGCTTTGGCCACTTATGGTCACAAATGACATCTTAAAACAATTACACAACAAATAAAAATTAGTTAATTTTACGTTCAACGCGTTCCAAAACCGCTCAGCAAACCAAGCTATAGTTAGGTGACACACGTACTGTATAAATAAATTATAATTCTATTACTTTATGTATTTTTTAGCACAACAAAAAACATAAATACTATTTTACTTTAAACATTGGCACTTCTTTTGTATTCCTTCGGCTTCTGCCGAAGATACCGAAGAAGATGAAGTTCAGGTTCGGTTTTGGTCCAAAATATTACGTTCGGTCATATACCTTCGGATAATAATAGCATGCTAAACCTGTTTGTTATAAAATTTACATAACTTGGGCAACATGTACTCGTTTCATAGCTTTTCTTTGTTCTCAATATTCACAACATTGAGTGGTTGGTTATCGTTTATATTAAGTATTAAATAACACCTTTTCCTTCCCGTTATGTTTAGCCGTCCTTGCACCCATAAAATAAAATTGAAATGCATTATTATTATACAGATCCCAGTTCTAAAGAACGGGGTTTGATAGCTGAATTATCGATTTACGACAAAAAACGGTAATCCTGTAGAGAAGGTACTTCGCAGAAGCGGTTGTGAACTGTAACATTACATGTAAGAGTAGCCGTTGCTGGTGTCCATAGGAATTGCTACGTAAAACCCACTGTGGTGTAGACTCGGAGAGTTAGCAGAAGTTTTTAATAGGTGAAAGAGCATGATTTCTAAAAAATAAACATCATTTAACACACAAAAACATACAACTAAAAACTGAACTTACATAATATATATGATGGACATTGTATACTCATATACTATATCAGTCGAGATAAAACCAACCAAAGCTTCCTTTGATAGTCGAAATCGCTGATTTCTTGATTCTTCACCATCACCGAATCGATAAGGAACATCCAAAAGATTCATGTCTATAGTAAATAAATAAAATCTTCCAACATATGTTGTAATGTTGTATTACATATTATGTAACGTAAGGTTGTGACAGCGACCGATAGTCCCGATGCCGAAAAATTTGGAAATACACGATGTAGTCTATCTCTCTCAGCGTTGTAGGAATAGTCCTGCTGGTTCTGTTTAGCATATCGGATACCATCACAGCAAAAGATTGTATTGCATACGCATGGCCGCAAGTGGTATTTGTATAGCACAAACAAATCAAGAATCGAGAGGGGTGGTGAGAGGGTTTTTTTTTGTGAAAAGGATTTATAAAATTGCCAGTGTTATGTGAATTTAGGCAAGGCTGCTTGAAAGTTTCATGTGTTGAGTGTAGCTTTTCTTTACCAATAAATAAATAATAAATAAATAATAAATAAATAATAAATAAATAATAAATAAATAATAAATAAATAATAAATAAATAATAAATAAATAATAAATAAATAATAAATAAATAATAAATAAATAATAAATAAATAATAAATAAATAATAAATAAATAATAAATAAATAATAAATAAATAATAAATAAATAATAAATAAATAATAAATAAATAATAAATAAATAATAAATAAATAATAAATAAATAATAAATAAATAATAAATAAATAATAAATAAATAATAAATAAATAATAAATAAATAATAAATAAATAATAAATAAATAATAAATAAATAATAAATAAATAATAAATAAATAATAAATAAATAATAAATAAATAATAAATAAATAATAAATAAATAATAAATAAATAATAAATAAATAATAAATAAATAATAAATAAATAATAAATAAATAATAAATAAATAATAAATAAATAATAAATAAATAATAAATAAATAATAAATAAATAATAAATAAATAATAAATAAATAATAAATAAATAATAAATAAATAATAAATAAATAATAAATAAATAATAAATAAATAATAAATAAATAATAAATAAATAATAAATAAATAATAAATAAATAATAAATAAATAATAAATAAATAATAAATAAATAATAAATAAATAATAAATAAATAATAAATAAATAATAAATAAATAATAAATAAATAATAAATAAATAATAAATAAATAATAAATAAATAATAAATAAATAATAAATAAATAATAAATAAATAATAAATAAATAATAAATAAATAATAAATAAATAATAAATAAATAATAAATAAATAATAAATAAATAATAAATAAATAATAAATAAATAATAAATAAATAATAAATAAATAATAAATAAATAATAAATAAATAATAAATAAATAATAAATAAATAATAAATAAATAATAAATAAATAATAAATAAATAATAAATAAATAATAAATAAATAATAAATAAATAATAAATAAATAATAAATAAATAATAAATAAATAATAAATAAATAATAAATAAATAATAAATAAATAATAAATAAATAATAAATAAATAATAAATAAATAATAAATAAATAATAAATAAATAATAAATAAATAATAAATAAATAATAAATAAATAATAAATAAATAATAAATAAATAATAAATAAATAATAAATAAATAATAAATAAATAATAAATAAATAATAAATAAATAATAAATAAATAATAAATAAATAATAAATAAATAATAAATAAATAATAAATAAATAATAAATAAATAATAAATAAATAATAAATAAATAATAAATAAATAATAAATAAATAATAAATAAATAATAAATAAATAATAAATAAATAATAAATAAATAATAAATAAATAATAAATAAATAATAAATAAATAATAAATAAATAATAAATAAATAATAAATAAATAATAAATAAATAATAAATAAATAATAAATAAATAATAAATAAATAATAAATAAATAATAAATAAATAATAAATAAATAATAAATAAATAATAAATAAATAATAAATAAATAATAAATAAATAATAAATAAATAATAAATAAATAATAAATAAATAATAAATAAATAATAAATAAATAATAAATAAATAATAAATAATAAATAAATAATAAATAAATAATAAATAAATAATAAATAAATAATAAATAAATAATAAATAAATAATAAATAAATAATAAATAAATAATAAATAAATAATAAATAAATAATAAATAAATAATAAATAAATAATAAATAAATAATAAATAAATAATAAATAAATAATAAATAAATAATAAATAAATAATAAATAAATAATAAATAAATAATAAATAAATAATAAATAAATAATAAATAAATAATAAATAAATAATAAATAAATAATAAATAAATAATAAATAAATAATAAATAAATAATAAATAAATAATAAATAAATAATAAATAAATAATAAATAAATAATAAATAAATAATAAATAAATAATAAATAAATAATAAATAAATAATAAATAAATAATAAATAAATAATAAATAAATAATAAATAAATAATAAATAAATAATAAATAAATAATAAATAAATAATAAATAAATAATAAATAAATAATAAATAAATAATAAATAAATAATAAATAAATAATAAATAAATAATAAATAAATAATAAATAAATAATAAATAAATAATAAATAAATAATAAATAAATAATAAATAAATAATAAATAAATAATAAATAAATAATAAATAAATAATAAATAAATAATAAATAAATAATAAATAAATAATAAATAAATAATAAATAAATAATAAATAAATAATAAATAAATAATAAATAAATAATAAATAAATAATAAATAAATAATAAATAAATAATAAATAAATAATAAATAAATAATAAATAAATAATAAATAAATAATAAATAAATAATAAATAAATAATAAATAAATAATAAATAAATAATAAATAAATAATAAATAAATAATAAATAAATAATAAATAAATAATAAATAAATAATAAATAAATAATAAATAAATAATAAATAAATAATAAATAAATAATAAATAAATAATAAATAAATAATAAATAAATAATAAATAAATAATAAATAAATAATAAATAAATAATAAATAAATAATAAATAAATAATAAATAAATAATAAATAAATAATAAATAAATAATAAATAAATAATAAATAAATAATAAATAAATAATAAATAAATAATAAATAAATAATAAATAAATAATAAATAAATAATAAATAAATAATAAATAAATAATAAATAAATAATAAATAAATAATAAATAAATAATAAATAAATAATAAATAAATAATAAATAAATAATAAACAAATAATAAATAAATAATAAATAAATAATAAATAAATAATAAATAAATAATAAATAAATAATAAATAAATAATAAATAAATAATAAATAAATAATAAATAAATAATAAATAAATAATAAATAAATAATAAATAAATAATAAATAAATAATAAATAAATAATAAATAAATAATAAATAAATAATAAATAAATAATAAATAAATAATAAATAAATAATAAATAAATAATAAATAAATAATAAATAAATAATAAATAAATAATAAATAAATAATAAATAAATAATAAATAAATAATAAATAAATAATAAATAAATAATAAATAAATAATAAATAAATAATAAATAAATAATAAATAAATAATAAATAAATAATAAATAAATAATAAATAAATAATAAATAAATAATAAATAAATAATAAATAAATAATAAATAAATAATAAATAAATAATAAATAAATAATAAATAAATAATAAATAAATAATAAATAAATAATAAATAAATAATAAATAAATAATAAATAATAAATAAATAATAAATAAATAATAAATAAATAATAAATAAATAATAAATAAATAATAAATAAATAATAAATAAATAATAAATAAATAATAAATAAATAATAAATAAATAATAAATAAATAATAAATAAATAATAAATAAATAATAAATAAATAATAAATAAATAATAAATAAATAATAAATAAATAATAAATAAATAATAAATAAATAATAAATAAATAATAAATAAATAATAAATAAATAATAAATAAATAATAAATAAATAATAAATAAATAATAAATAAATAATAAATAAATAATAAATAATAAATAAATAATAAATAAATAATAAATAAATAATAAATAAATAATAAATAAATAATAAATAAATAATAAATAAATAATAAATAAATAATAAATAAATAATAAATAAATAATAAATAAATAATAAATAAATAATAAATAAATAATAAATAAATAATAAATAAATAATAAATAAATAATAAATAAATAATAAATAAATAATAAATAAATAATAAATAAATAATAAATAAATAATAAATAAATAATAAATAAATAATAAATAAATAATAAATAAATAATAAATAAATAATAAATAAATAATAGATAAATAATAGATAAATAATAGATAAATAATAGATAAATAATAGATAAATAATAGATAAATAATAGATAAATAATAGATAAATAATAGATAAATAATAGATAAATAATAGATAAATAATAGATAAATAATAACAATATTTTGGAGACTGTGGCGAACTTAATAATAAAATTATAAACCCCTAACCACAACAATTGTTGTGGTTAGGGGTTTATAATTTTATTAGATAAATAATAGATAAATAATAGATAAATAATAGATAAATAATAGATAAATAATACATAAATAATAGATAAATAATAGATAAATAATAGATAAATAATAGAATAATAGATAAATAATAGATAAATAGATAAATAATAGATAAATAATAGATAAATAATAGATAACTAATAGATAACTAATAGATAAATAATAGATAAATAATAGATAAATAATAGATAAATAATAGATAAATAATAGATAAATAATAGATAAATAATAGATAAATAATAGATAAATAATAGATAAATAATAGATAAATAATAGATAAATAATAGATAAATAATAGATAAATAATAGATAAATAATAGATAAATAATAGATAAATAATAGATAAATAATAGATAAATAATAGATAAATAATACATAAATAATAGATAAATAATAGATAAATAATAGATAAATAATAGATAAATAATAGATAAATAATAGATAAATAATAGATAAATAATAGATAAATAATAGAATAATAGATAAATAATAGATAAATAGATAAATAATAGATAAATAGATAAATAATAGATAAATAATAGATAAATAATAGATAACTAATAGATAACTAATAGATAAATAATAGATAAATAATAGATAAATAATAGATAAATAATAGATAAATAATAGATAAATAATAGATAAATAATAGATAAATAATAGATAAATAATAGATAAATAATAGATAAATAATAGATAAATAATAAATACATAATAGATAAATAATAGATAAATAATAGATAAATGATAGATAAATGATAGATAAATGATAGATAAATAATAGATAAATAATAGATAAATAATAGATAAATAATAGATAAATAATAGATAAATAATAGATAAATAAAAGATAAATAATAGATAAATAATAAATAAATAATAAATAAATAATAAGTAATAAATAAATAATAAATATCGGTTGAAAAAATATGGATAACGTTTCCAGGGTACGTTTTACGCCGTGCCGCGGCGCGCGAAGTCTACGACCGCACATCGCTGTGAAATATGAAATAACAAGGAATAGTGTGGAATAGGTATGAAAATGCACAGGTAGCCAGCAGGGGAAGGGCGAACACGTGACAAACACGGCATCCGAAGTGGCGCGCTGGCCGCTGGCGTTCTCGATCTTGAAATTTAGTATAATAAAACAGAAAAATAAGCATGTAGGGTGGGTGGCGCCATCACGCGGCCAAAGTTAAAATGTGCCCGGTTTCCGCACCCTTAAAACTTCTTAATAATTATATGTCGAATTATGTATTTTTTATTTTTTTATCGTAATTATTTATATAATAGAATATAATAAACTTACCAATATCACTTTATTCTCAACAAAACAATAACTGAATTCTGTAATGAATCTCTCCATCTCATCGGTAGAATTGATATGTGGAAAAATAATTGAATATATGTATAACATTAGTAATTGTTTTTTTATAACGATCCTATCCCCATATATTTTCAACAATTAAGTATTGACTATGACATACTGTCAAATTAATATTTTCTTTCTATACCTAACTAGTAAATTAACTAAAAAACCTAAACTTAAAAGGCATAAAATATTATTACTTAATGTACATTTGGAACACCATAACATGTAATGAATATTTATATGATGTTTGTTCATTATTTAGGAAATTGGTGAGAATTCAGACCAGTCTCGGAATTAGCGCCATCTAGCGGACGTACCGCGCACTCTTATAATATTACAGTTTACATTCATATCTTACTAACCGCTTAGTAACTATGGGCGAACTGTACGATTTGTTTCTTTTGCTGTGGGATATGCAAATAATGTGGGAACGTAATGCAAGATTTATTTCTTCTAATGTGTGAAATTAGTATGAGCATAATGCGAAACAGTGCCATCTAGCCATAGTGGTGAAAGAAGAACCTGCCACGCGGTGCCTCTCGGCCACTCTCGGCGCGCCACCTAAGTGGGCGTTGAACCGCGCACTCGTCTAGCCACACTTATACCACCCCCTGTTGCATTTAATAAACAAGAAGAGACTTTATTGAAGAATTATAAGATGGTCATTCCAGATAATGTCAGACTTGATGAGTACTTGTTGGGTATTGATATAGTAACCCATAAACATCCTAATGCCACACATATTAAAAATGAAATTAAAGCTACCATACAAAATAATACCGGGATTAAACAAATATCTAGACAAGCTCAGTTAACTTTGAAACAAATTCAGAATAAGGTTAGTGCCAATGATCTAACAATTACGAAAGGAGATAAGGGGGCGGGGCTGGTCATTTTGGATAAAGATACTTATATTAATAAAACTGAGGAGTTTTTTGAACAAAACCAAGTGAAAGTTACTGCTAATGTCAATATACAAAACAGTTACAACAACAAATTTCGCAGGGCAATAGAAAAGATACAAGATACTTTGATAGATGTGAATATAGATTTGAACACGATTAAAGAGATGAACCCAACTATACCTCGTTTATATAGCTTGATTAAGATTCACAAAGTTGGATGCCCGATTAGACCCATAGTAACTTCCATTAATACAACTGCTAATAGATTAGCCAAACAACTTAATAAATTAATGTTACAACACTATAATTACAAATCCAAATACACTATTAGAAATTCACAAGATCTGACTAATCAACAACAGAATGTTCAACTCACTACCAACTCTCGATTAATTTCTTTTGATATTGTTAGTTTGTACACTAATATCCCCATCAATCATGCCCTTAAGAGCTTACATAACTTCTTACAAAAACAAGACCTAACTCTCTCTCAGCAGACAGATCTCATAGATGCTTACAAACTTTGTTTACAACAAAATTTCTTTAAATTTAATGACAAAATATACATACACCCAGATGGCTTAACCATGGGTTGCCCTTTAAGTGGCCTTATGTCTGATCTGTATGTTGAGGAGATAGAGGAAGAGATTTTTAAACTTAAAAATAGTACCCACATCAAATATTGGGGTAGATACGTCGATGACGTGCTGGTTGTTTGGGAGGGTGATGACCAAACTCTCAATACTTTGTTTGCCGAAATAAATACACTCTCCCCCCTTAGCTTCACTATTGAGAGAGAAACTTTGGGGAAGTTGAACTTTTTGGATTTGACTTTGACTAGACATAATGACAAGTTTCAATATTCTATATATAGAAAACCTACGGCCACTGACATTATCATTCTAAACTATTCCCAACATCCCTACAACATAAAAATGTCATCTCTCCGTTATTACCTACACCGAATGATCAATACTCCTTTAAACCATATTGATAAAGCTAATGAATTAGAAATAATTAAAACAATAGGAACTAATAACGGATACAAGACGCATACTGTTGATGATCTCTACAAGAATATGAAACACAATAACATATTAAAAGAAATATACCCATATTGTCGAATCACTGCCCAGTATAGGAAACTGATTTACCATCCCACACTACACCAGAAAATAATCCCGATAATGAAAAAGAATGGAATTACGATATGTAATCCCACAAGGAACAGCATCGGAAATTCATTGTTGAACAACAAAGACAAAATTCCACACTTACTACAGAGTGGCATTTATGAATTAAAATGTTCCAATTGTGACAAAGTGTACATCGGACAATCGGGACGGAATTTACGTGTGAGATTCCAAGAACATATCTCCCGCCCTAACTCAGCTATATATCAACACATGATTGAAGAGGGCCACCATTTCCACATACACAACATGAAGCTAATCAAGGGTATCCCAAAGTCAGTCATGATGGACTACACAGAAATATTTCATATAGAAAAGAGAAAAGAAAGAGATAGAGGCACCACCAACCTCATCAATAATATTACCGACTTCCCTGGATATTTCCTTTTCAAATATAAACCATTTAATTCCTCATCATAAGTTGTCTAATGTTTGAATTTCGCACGCCCTGTATATTGTTTAGTTTTTGGGTGCTTACTACGCCGGTTCAGTTATTTAATGTTTGTGATTGGCAACACTCGTCGTCGTATTACTTGCAATTACTTGTTTCGTATCCGTTCTGTACACAACGAAGTTCAGCGCGTTTGTCTACATTTAAATATATTTTATCTCATAACATCCAAATAGTTTAGAGGACTTGATTATTGTTAGATGTAAGTCTGTTAAATGATTGTTCTTGACATTGTTATGTTTGATTGCGTTTTCTCGTTTTGTGTTTTCTAGATTTAACCTCGTTGCGAAACATAGCCCTACTTTTTCTGTCACCACGCTGTCAAGATACGAAATTCTTGGTGTTTTGTTCGTTTTGAGGACTGTTGATGTCGGGGATGATACCCAAATTGTTGCTGTATTTTACACTAATTCCTAAGACTGCTGTTTTCGTTTGACTGTGAGTTAGTTGACCGATTGTAATTTTGTTGCTTATTTAATTTAAATTTTATTGTAGCGTTGACCTGAGGATGATGTGTTATACATCGAAATCGATCGTCACATAAATGGTTTCAAAATAAAGAAACATTTTTCCATATTCCAAAAAGTCTTTTTATTCTACTTCAATTTCGAATATGGAGAGGGTGGAACAATTCATTACTACTACACCAATATCTCTTGCCACTACCACAACCACACTTCCACCACACCAGGTATATGGGCGACCGCCCTAAAAGGTCATTCTCTTACCAGGTCAGTCACATACAATGGTCTCAGGGAAGATATGAAAAAATTATCGTTAAACAGTTTTGGGGGAAAGGTTTCTGTATGCTCAACAACGGGGACTTTAGGCATTGAGCGCACATCGGAGGCTGTTTTAATTTTTACTTTATCATACGCAGTATGTAAAGTATTGTAATCATGTCGAAAAAAAATAATTGAGATTTTAGCGGAAATAGGTCTTTATGGGTCCCCTGAAAATTTTTGACCAAGGTACAAAAGAATGTCTGTGTGTGTGTGTGCGTGTGTTTTTGTGACGACGACTCCGGAGAAACTACTATAGGTATCGGGGCGAAAGTTTATATTTAGAAGTTTTATGACCAAACTTAGAGCTGAAAAGCTATTGGTTCAAAAGGGTCGAAAGGAACTGGTAGTTTATTCTAAGCCGTTTTCAATGATTTTGCAAATGAGCCGCCATTTCTGTAATTTCGACAAAATAGTTAAATAATAAATTAAAGTAGAGGAGATTTTGAATAATTTATGCCTATGACTTTTTTTGGTAAAATTAATAGTTTAGCTTCAAGAGCAAATTCTATTTGATCGAGATCGATCGCATCTGCATTGATATGAAATTACATAGTAGTCAGGATATGACAAATATTTTTTGTGCTGTCACACTCGAAAACAGCTGATTTCATCAGAGGTTGGAGATCCGCTATGGAACGTTGCCGCTCTAGTGCGGTAAAGTACAAAATTCAAATTTCAAATAAAATAAGATCACCAATTTGATTGTTTGTTGATAAGAAATATCAACCCGTCTTTATATCTAATTCTAAAAACAACCAATTGAGAAAATTGTAAATAAAGTATAGCGATGAGTGTAGTTTTATTTAAGTATGTTGGTACGGATGTGATATCTACAGTATCATGAACAAATATAAATCTGTGAGTATTTGAATTAGCTTTTTGGGGGGGTCGATGGCGTATAGGATAGAGCGGCTGCTATCTACTCTGGAGGCCCGGGATCGAATCCCGGCTCGGGCTAAAATCGACTTTCCTGGTATTTTAGGCATGCCGCCTTCCATCGGGTGAGGACGTAAAGCCGGTGGCCCCGTGTGCTGTCATGATGCGACGTGCACGTTAAAGAACTCTTACTGGAGGTTGGAATTCCTTCAGTAGGACAAAATTCCTGGGTGTGTGTAGCCTGCCCTCAGCGTCGGTGATTGGCCTAAGTTGCGGAACTAGACCGACGTAAAATAAACAATTAAAAAAAAATTAGCTTTTTAAACTTGACGGTTCGTCAAAGTGGTACCAACCTAAAATTTCCTATACAGAAATATAACAATTTTTATACATAATAATAACAATTTTTATACATAATTCTCAAAAAGCAACACAAAAAGCAACACTCGTCGTGCTATTCCGTACTTTCGGCACTTGTGACATAAATAACTATTATTCTAATGACATACTGTAGGTAGGGTCAAATGCAGATGCTTTGACAATACCTACGATTTATCTCAATAAAATAGATGCTCATGCAGCTAAACTATTAATTTTATATATTGTATGATAAAGTCATGTGCCTGGCCACATCAGATTTTTTTGAAATGAACAAAACTAGGGTGAGGATAGTGTAACGGATTTTAAAGTTGGGATCTAGAACAACCAAAAATGATTGCCGGGAAACAGGGTAATGATGATGTGTAATTAATATATACGACAGTGAGGTATTTGGTCCGACCGCCTGGCCAAAATTATTTTTTCACCTGTAGGGTCTCTAGATGTATTGTTTTATGTATGTATAGCATTTTATCAATCATAGTGTTTGAAGGTTAATAACTTAATATATACTGTTAGCATCATCGATCATCAAGGTGGCGATAGCAATAGCAACGTGGTGTTTGGTTGATAGGATCAATCATCAAGGTGCCGATCATAGTTACGTTGCCATGTGAATGTGAAAATAAATATTATTATTATATTAGATTAGCTGTCAAACATACGGTCGAGGTTACATGTTCTAATTTGTAAAGAAGTTGTGTTGAGAATAAAGAATTGTTAACATCAGAAGTGGGACAACGTGCTTTACGCCTGCCCGTAGAAGATGGACGAAACGCTGCTAGAACTTCTTCGGTCGGTCAGAGCCAATAATCCTGAACAAGTGGACCTGCCGATCTTCAGACCTGAAAGATATGACGCTGAAACCTGGCTTCAAAAAATTGAGGATATAAAGGAGGAGTTTAGCTGGTCAGATCTTCAAGTAGTAGTGAGGGTGGGAAGTTACCTTACTAATGATGCTAAATCGTGGTATGAAAACTGGAGTCCTAGTAAGAGGACATTTATCCGAGATGTTTTAAAAGGTTTTCCTAGAAAAAGAACTCTTGGCACACTACTGTGCGAACCTGCTAATTTTAATAGTTCTATGCGTAATACATTTGTCAGTTACGTTCACCAAAAGTTAGCGATGCTAAAAAATGTTAGAGCTCAGTGGTGTGTAAAAGATTTAATAGAATTGATCATCTTTGGCATTTCTGAGTATAAAATTCGTGATTCCTTGGTGATGCATGACTTCAGATATAATAATATTTATAATATTTCAGATTTGGTGAGTTACATAAGTACAATAACTAAACCCATTGCAGAGTCGTGTAATAGCAGGGAACCACTGGCAAAGAGGGCACGTGTGGATCAAAATGTGCGCAATGATAATAATCTTTCGTCGGAACGTGTGTGCTTTCACTGCGGTAAGCACGGGCATATAAAACGCAATTGTCAGTTTTTGCGATCAAATAAGTATAAAGGTCGCCAACGTTCTACTAATAACAATGTTTATAGGCCAAATCCTTTGTCTACTTCGTTAGAATCTAATTCAACTACCGATTATAAACCACACAAGTGTGGTTTCTGTTTAAATATCGGGCATAAGGAAGACGGTTGTTTTATCAAACGCGGCATCGATGATCGAAAGAAAATTAATTAACAGATTGGCCGACTTACCTGTAAGGAAGGACAATCGTAATTATCCGAGCTAACAGTCCGAACATTTTACACCCTGTATATAAGGCCGTTGCGCCGTTGACTCACAATTTTAAAGAAAGAAACAACTTTTTTCTCTATTACACCATGATATATCACCTCTCGGGCCAGGTATTATGCTCATAATATTGGCGCGTGCTCAATAAGCGAATAGATCGTATAGGGTTGGGAACCTAGGGTGGGTTGTAAAATGTTCGGAATGTTAGCTCGGATAATTACGATTGTCCTTCCTTACAGGTAAGTCGTCCAATCTGTTAATTATCCTTCGCTAACATTCCTTACATTTTACACCCTGTAGATGTTTAAAGAAAAACTACGATCTATGAGCGTTCAGGATAAACAAAGTTTATAACAATAATTATTTAGTTTTTGATCTAATGGGTTAGAATTCAAACCAATATTCTTTTTACAATTTGATATGTAAGAAAGATATATGTATCACTATAGTATCATCCTGATACGTACCTAGTAGCAATACCATCAATAACGTCCATGACCTTTAAAGTAATTTAAATAGACCATATTAGTTCAATCGGTGGGTAGAGACGTCTTATAAAATGTGTATCAAGTAAAATTAATTTACCTTAAATAAATATTTAGCAAATCTAGAGCCACTTCTGCAGCAATAGTGAGGTACAGAATGTACACTAGATGCGGATTTGCATTTTTCTCCCAAATAAGTATACTAATATCATAACTTATTGTCTGTCTAACATGCTATTATTCCAATACGATATTCTAAGCTGCGAGTTTTTCCTGAGCGCTTTTATTTAACGTAGTCTTCGGATATACATATATAAAATATTGCTAACCTAATTATGTAATTATAGAATAGAACACTCTTGATTTTATTTGTGCAATCGAGTTTTCGATAATGCTAATGGGCATTAATAATTTATAGGTAAGCTGTTCTAAAAAAACGAATCTATTGTAAATATTGTTCGTCTAATCTAATGCATAATTAGCTGGTGACCGCCATCCAGCACATAAATTATTTGGTGAAGGTTGAATGAAACATACACCCCTCAGAAACTTTTGAAAAACGTACTCATCACTTTTTAAAAAATTAATAGTCTGTATTATAGCTGATTTCTTATGCGTTTATTGATGTATCTAAACTGATATTTACTAGAGATTTTATCAAATTAATGACGCATTCTAATGAACAGTTATGCGGTCAACTTA
Source organism: Melinopterus prodromus (assembly GCA_964023965.1). Taxonomy (NCBI): domain Eukaryota; kingdom Metazoa; phylum Arthropoda; class Insecta; order Coleoptera; family Scarabaeidae; genus Melinopterus; species Melinopterus prodromus. Next base: position 36,769,982 of record OZ030394.1, read on the forward strand.
GTTATCAGTATAAGATTCATCGCATCATATTGCTTTAATATCCTTAGGAATATTAAAGCCAAAATATACCGAAGCGCGAAGTATAGATATTAACAATTACATTATATTATACATTCGTTCGCTCGTTTGTAGGTATTATGGCCAGTTTGGAAATGCTACCTTGCCTACTTCTGTATAAAAGCATCATCAGTCATCACTGACGATTTTAATGTCTAGGGCTTTCTAATCACGTAGGTGCATTTTCTGCTTACTTCGCTAGTAACATGATCCTCATCGTGACATTCAACAAATTACGGGTATTTATGTCTTCGTATCTTTTACTTCATAAAAACTGAAGCAATTTTCAATAGTAGGAGTATATGACCATATGAATCAGCAATTGATTTTCGCTTGATTTTATTTTATTTTATTTATTTATTTAATTTAATATTTTTTTTATTCATTTTATTTCCCTTTTTTTTAAATTTTTTGTTAGAAGCGAGTAGGTACTTAGATATTTTAATATTTGTATTAAATACTATTCATTTTGTTAATACAAACTATTGCGCATAGATTTTCAATTCTTAGAAAAAATGGTAACTAAGAAAATCTCACTTTTTACAGAAGATTTTAGACCGTTCAAGCTAGCTTGTACTTACTACGACAGTCCTTAAGTTGTATCCCAACGCCTTCTGTGTCGTACTTGTGTTTTTAGAGCGAACCCTCAGGGATTGGTAACCATCTGTAAACTTCTGATTTCCAATTTGAACACATTTGTTTAGTTTACCATTATACTATTAATGTTTCCTGTAATAATGAAACTGTCCGGTATTTGTACACACTGGTGATTTTATTTTGATTTTGAATAAGCGTTAACCTTTTACGAAGATCGGTATTTTTGAAGTGTCTTTTATCCGCCTGTGGATCTATAGGCGGTCACTGTATGTTTTAATACTGAACCCAATGGTCCCAATAAATTTTTTAAACTCTAGATCATTGACATAGTTTATGATAAGAACCAAGAAACATGGATTGTAATTCAACAACTAAGCTCTGACCTGAATGCTAGGTTTGATGGATTTTGTGCATATAGTATTCTAAGCGGTATTTAAGCCAAAACACAGTAGGAAGTTCCTACTAACGTTCCATATGTTCAAACCCTCACTACTTGTCACTGCTATTTTTATTTATTTTTATTATTCTTTTTTTAATTGACATGTTTGATTATTTTGTTGTTTGAACAACAACTTGTTTAATTGAAATTGATTAATTTTGAAGAGCTGGTACTTATATCACTTCCTTTTCTTTTGTGCAAGTTATTTTGTTGCTGATTTCTAAAATTGTAACTTAACAATGTCCTCGCTAATCTACTCTCTCTTGCACTCTCTCTCTCTCTCTCTTTTCCCTACGTTTTTACAACAAAATAGGTATTCCAAATATTCGGGTTAAAACTTTGATAGAATGATATTAAAAATATCGGCGAAATTCTTGTACGAATTTGCCTTTGGTCCTTGCTCCAGAAGCGCACAGATAAAAGTGTTAATTGGTTGGTTACACCTTCAAACCGAATACAATATGATTTTGCAGTTTATTATTTCTTCGTTAACAATAACAGTACATCAATAATGCTCTGCTTATATAAAATGAAGACCATTACTTAAATTTATATTAAATCATGTGTGCCGTTCAACAGAATACTCTGTATAGTATAAGCATTTAAACCCTGAAATCATAGATTTAGTGAGCCATTCAAGAGAATGCTCAGTATAGCATAACATTAACATGCAACAGTAAGGAATTATAAGATTCAGTGAGTTATTCAACTAAATGCTCTGTATTACATGTATTATATAAACCTGTAACAATAAGGAATCATAAAGATTCAGTGAGCCATTCCGCAGAATACTCTGTATAGCATAAACATGTAGCAATAAGGAATCATAAAGATTCAGTGAGCCATTTCGCAGAATGCTCTGTAATGCATAAACATGTAACAATAACGAATCATAATGATTCAGTGAGCCATCCCACAGAATGCTCTGTATTACATAAACATGTAACAATAAGAAATAATACAAATTGCGGGAACCATTCAGCAGAATGCCCTGTATTGCATAATTATCTGTAGTCGAATCACTATTATAAGAGCCCCGAAAGAGATAAGCTATAATATCATAGCATTATACATATAAAATCTGAAGATATATACTATTGAATAAAAGTCGCTTGTTCTTCGCAAAATCATTATTAATTTATTTTAAGACTATTGATCGACTTTGAAAACTTGTTTTTATCGTCGGACCATTATCAAATGTCTATTGAACATGAGATTTTGACTATTCAACAAAACATATTGTTGTACATTGAATAACATCTAACCAGTTAATTGATCAGAAAGATTTATTAGAATAGGTAACGCTTTAGAATACATTGCACTGTTAGGTTAGGTTAGGTTACGTTCGCGCTTCAATATACTGCATGCATAATAAAAGGTATATATATTTTTTTACCGTTTTGATCGTAACATACGCGATCTTCCCTCCTTAGCACAGTTTAATTCAACAATGTCTTCTTCAGTAAAGTTATTCAATAAATCAGTAATTATTAATTATTATGCTTAATACCAAATTTGAAATTTCATGAACCGACGATTGGTGTCCGTATTCCATGTGAACAAGCGAATATATTTTCTAAAACATACCTGATTGATTCACTCTACGATGTGCACACTTTATAAACACTTCCCTTTTGATTTTCTTTCATTTTCCGAACCTGCTTTGCTCCGACATGTTCTGACAAGTCACTGTTGATCCATTTTGCATTGTTCAAACGTTATTACGTCTCATTAAGGTAATGTACGCTAATCCTTGTTGGACGTGATGTGGAGTCTCCGACACAAGACAATATTATGAGCATAATACCTGGCCCGAGAGGTGATATATCATGGTGTAATAGAGAAAAAAGTTGTTTCTTTCTTTAAAATTGTGAGTCAGCGGCGCAACGGCCTTATATACAGGGTGTAAAATGTAAGGAATGTTAGCGAAGGATAATTTAGTATCTTCCAACAAGACAGTAGTACCGGTAGTGATTAAAATCGATAATCAGTTTTGTATGGGTATTGTTGACACGGGAGCGGATGTTTCACTTATATCCAGTAAATTTTGTGAACATTTTGGTCATAAGGTCGAAAAATGTCAAACATTGCTGTGCGGAATTACTCCGGGTCAATTCAAATCGGAATCAAAATTTACAGCTGATGTAGAGATCAATGCTTCAAGTTGACATTTTTGATAGTTCCCGACGAATGCTTAGATTATGACGCGATTGTAGGGTGTGACTTATTTCAAAACAGGCAGCTTGCTGCGGTTACTGACAGAGAAGGAACGCAAATTGTTAGGCGTCAACTTCCTGGTATACTCCGCGTCACTGATGAGACACATATTAATTATAATGTACCAGAAATTCATTTCAGTCGGTTGACAGCTCTGCTAAGCAAGTATACTGATATGATTGCGAGTGGTACAAATGTGTCTTGCGTCAACAATACTTCGTTGGATATAAACTTAATTGATAATTTCGTTGTATGTCGGCGCCCTTATCGACTGGCTTTACAGGAGAGATTTGAGGTAAAAAAGATAATTGAAGAGTTACTGCGCAATAATGTTATACGTGAAAGCAATTCTCAATACTCGAGTCCAATTTTGTTGGTAAAAAAGAAGAATGGAGCTTATAGAATGGTAGTCGATTTCCGTGTACAAAATTGTCACACAATTAAAGATGGTACCCCTTACCTAGAATAGATGATCAACTAGATCACTTAGGTCGCGGAAAGATTTTTACGTCCCTGGATATGTCGAAACAACTTGATTTTCTACCAATATCCAGGTACCATGTACCACGAATAATCGTTACCTGCGCGCTTATGCAGTCGGAGGTTGCACCGGCCACTCGGGGAGAGGGGCGTGGGAGAAAACGACTCACTCTACAACAAGATGTTTCGGAGAAGGGCGCCACACAATCTAAACCTCGCTTGTTGACTGCTCACTCGATTGCGAAAGCTGGCTGAAAAATAATAGTGCGACACAGGGGCAGAGAAAGACCAAAGCTCGCCTAGATTCAATTTATTGTTCGCCGGCACACTGGATATACACAAAAAAAACTATGGAGATTATAAACCTGGAATAATATCACAGTAGGGTACCTGGAGGTTGGTCAGTCACCGCAATCACTACAGGACAGAAATTACATCGTAATAAAATAATAATACAAGTACAATAGACTACAAATATACCGTGGTCAATTGCCAATGCTTTGGCAAACGCTTGTACCGCCAATAACCTGAAATCGAAAAACAAAAGTCCGGAAAAATATTTGCGCACCCGGATAAAACCTGTTGTTGGCCAACCACGAAGTTCGACGAGTGTACCGCAAACGTTGGGATAAAATTCCCCCGGAATAAACTAATGAAATAAAATAATTTCAACGGCGTTGGTAAATTGACAACACGTAAACTGGTACCGCTGTCCTAAGACCGAGCGATCAATCAAATTCAAAGTCAAAACCAAAATATAAAATGATTACATGCTAAATTAAATTCCCACAAACTATTTTGGTCAAACAACAGCGATAAGCGCTGCTTAATTATAAAAGAAATATCTAAACAAAAGAATCGTAACGATTGGGTACGTAACCTCAAACCAGTTACCCAGTCCCAAATATAAACAAACAATAATAAGCAATTAGCGGCAAAAGTTAGGTTATGTCGAGGCGAATCCTCGACAAGCCAACGACAAACGAACGTAACCCGAAGATTCACTGGACCGGCGACGCAGGGCACGGTCACCCTTCGAGGATAGAAAATATAAACCAAACCTTGGTGTCCGCAGAGAGGTGTGTCTTCAGTGCGAGGAAGCAAACCCGCAGTAATTACTAGGGTATCCCGTCTTAATCCATCGCTGCAGTTCCCACGATGATTCGACTGACCAAGCTGCGGTGGCAAGATAACCGCCAAAGACTGCGGAACAATTGCAGAGAGCCTCCGTTGCAGCACCAAGTTGATCCACGAGTCCAGTTCCCAACGGTATGATCCAGCTTCCGTACGTAACCTCAACGTATTCTCCGTAGAACCAGGAACACCCACAGTATATCGACGTTCTTCACCGAAGCTCCCACGTACACAGGAATCCTCCACGGGTTACCACGTTCATCACCCGGACGCAAGACTGAAAGAAAGATGGAAGGATGCAGCCTAAAATATCCCCAGCAATAAGAATCGGGTCCACAGAATAAAGAAAACAAGCTTAGACTTACCCTCCAGGTAGGGTTGAGGGCTATAGATAATCCACAGAAGGTTGTGCTATTAAATCCGTACTCAAGACGACTTAGCGTTGAACCAAACAACAGTAGTTCGCCACCGACACGTTGTGAAGTGAATAAAGCCGCCAATCGGCGAAATTCTGCACCGTTCGCCGTCTTCAATCGGCTACACACACTCCAACGGCCGAATCACTGGTCAACTCCACAACGAAACACACTTCTAGGATTTTTTATGCTTTTGGGCAAAGAACCGACAGCAGTTTCTCTAGCACCCAAGAAGAAATGATTTAGGGCGGCTGAACACGTCCTATATATAGCCGCACGATGCCCACTACGAGACCCGAAATCTTGCAAAAGAACAATTAGGACGTAATTAAAGAAACGGAACCCGTCATTAGATAGCAAAAAATCAGTTGGATGCCCACATCACCGGGTCGGGAAGATTTGAACAGTCAATTTCCAGAAATCAAAAGGGTGCAAAAACTGGAAAATACGCATTATCACTGCAAATGCTCAAACCCGCAGGAATTTCCACGCATGGCCCATCAATCGACAGTAGAATTTTTCCTCGTTACAATGATGTAATTTCTATCTCTCAACTCCTGATAATTACTGAGATGAGCAATTAATTCCAGAAAACCTGCATTCAACGCCATCCAGCGGTGAAGAGCCGAACGAAACCTAACAGTTGAACCAAAGACCAAGGAGAAACCAACAGATGGTGCTCCATAAAACGTCACACCTGATTCAATAGACTAATTAGAATTCGCCAAACACTTAAATCAAAACCGCGGCGTAACAATGTTTTCCGGGTTTCACCAAATTCCGATTAGTCCCGATTCCATTGAAAAGACTGGATTTGTCACACCGGACGGACATTATGAGTATGTCAGAATGCCATTCGGTTTGACAAATGCTCCCGCCGTGTTTCAAAGAGCTGTTAATAAAGTCTTAGGTAAACTTAAAGACACGATAGCTTTAGTGTATCTTGATGATATTTTCATTCCTTCTGTGACTGTATAAGAAGGTCTACAATCTCTCGAACTAGTTTTAGAATCTCTGAAAGTTGCAGGTTTTTCTTTAAATATCTCTAAGTGTTTCTTTCTACAGTCAAATATCGATTACTTGGGACATGAGATATCATCTGATAGAGTACGTTCAGGTTCGCGTAAAGTAGAAGCACTCACCAAAGTAAACTCTCCAGAAAACGTAAAGCAAGTGCGTCAGTTTTTGGGCCTCGCAAGTTACTTTAGAAAATATGTCCCAGATTTTGCAACAAAAACATCTTGTATTGCTGCTCTTACAAAAAAGAATGTTCAGTTTGTGTGGACGGAAGAACACAATAAACCCAAAAAATGTGTTGTTGACCGCCTGACATCAGAGCCCCTACTTGTTGTTTTCAATCCCAAGCTAACCACAGAATTGCATACCGATGCTAGCTCACTTGGTTATGGTGCAGTACTTATGCAAAAGCATGACGGCCAAAACAAAGTTGTAGCATATTACAGTAAGCGCACCACTCCTGCAGAGTCCAAATATCATTCGTTTGAGTTAGAGACTTTGGCAATTGTTAATGCATTAAAACATTTCAGAGTTTATTTAATTGGAATTGAGTATAGTATAATCACTGATTGCAATTCCGTGAAAGCTACAGAAAGTAAAAAGGAAATTGTTCCCGGTATTGCAAGGTGGTGGACTTACTTACAAGATTTTAATTTTAAAATTATTTATCAGAAGGGTTCCTCACTCCCTCATACCGATTTTCTCAGTCGTAACCATATTTCGGTCAATAGAGTCGCTCATCATGACAGCTGGTGGCACATAGAGCAAAAGGCTAATGCCGAAGTTCACCAATTTTTGACTTCGTTGCGTGAAGGTAGGCTTGACAGTAACCAATATGTTGAAAAGAATGGTTTGTTTTGTCACCAAACACTGTTGCCCAATAAAAAGAAAGTTGTTAGGTATTTTGTGCCGAGACATAGGTTAGGGTTGTTGCGTTTGTTCCATGATGAACAGTGTCACGTAGGTACCGACAAGACGCTTGATTCAATTCGAAAGCACTTTTGGTTTCCCAATTTGAGGGCATTTGTCCGAAAATATATTGAGCACTGTTTAGTCTGTGCTGTTAAGAAAACTCGTACTGGTCCCTTACAGGGACTGATCAAATTTCCTGATAAGCCCAGTGTTCCCATGCACACGATCCATATAGATTGCCTAGGTCCTTTGCCAGTGGTAGACGGTTATAAGCACATTTTAGTCGTTATTGATGCCTTTACCAAATATTGCAATTTACTACCACTGAAATCAATGACTTCTTCTGAAACCGAGCTGGTGTTAAAACATTTTATTTCTCTGTTTGGTGCCCCAAAATGTATAGTCATGGATGCCGGCTTAGATTTTAAAAATGCAAAAATATGCACTCTCTTAGATGCTTGGCACGTTGATTATCATTTTATTACTCCTGATATACATAGGGCTAACGGTCAAGTACAACGGTACATGCGTACTATCATGAACTTGATCCGTGTTCAAACTAGGGTTAAAAAGGACTGGCCGAGTACATTGTGGAAAATTCAATTAGTTTTAAATACCACTACTCAGAAATCAATTAAGGCATCACCACTACAAGTGCTGATTGGAATTGAATCCAGCACTCCGCTTATTCAAGCTGCTCTTGCGGATTTGGGGCGTGATCTGTCCCCTGTACGCAACATGACCATTGATCGTCAACGCGTTTCTGAACGTTTGAATGCTTCAAAGCCAAACAAACGACGAATAAATCAAAAGAGAAAAGATACCAGGCAGTATGCTGTGGGCGACTTTGTTCTCGTTCATCGTGCTAGCAAAATGCATGCTAGCAAAACTGAGTTTGAGTTTATGGGGCCTTACGAGATAGTTGCCATGGACGCACAAGGTAGATATGAGATGAAGAGAGTCGGTAAGAATAAAATTGTCAAGGCAGCCTAGGAACAGCTAAGGCCTTGGCCAGTTGACTGGACATTGTCAGAAACTTTGTCGGATTTCTTGAGCTGTTAGAAAGCGATGAAGCTGTTGATTCAGGTAGTGCATCGCGGTTATTGGCAGTTGTATTAATAATGTAGTTTCTATTTCAGCAATGTAGTCAAGTTTAGGCTTTGTAGATGAATAGACAAGTTAGACAAGACACGTTGCGGGCTCGACCCGAACCTCTGAGCTTGGTCTAGGAATTGAGTTAGACAAGACACGTTGCCCCGGGCTCGGCCCGAACCTCTGAGCTTGGTCTAGGAATTTAGTTAGACAAGACACGTTGCCCCTAATAATGTAGTTTCTATTTCAGCAATGTAGTCAAGTTTAGGCTTTGTAGATGAATAGACAAGTTAGACAAGACACGTTGCGGGCTCGACCCGAACCTCTGAGCTTGGTCTAGGAATGGAGTTAAACAAGACACGTTGCCCCGGGCTCGACCCGAACCTCTGAGCTTGGTCTAGTATTGAAGTTCGGAAAAGTCCATGATGCAAAGGTCGTAAATTGGATAAAGAAGTTAGTAAAATGCCTCTCAACTTTGCAGATTTAGTTTTAATTTACTTTTGTACTAGTGGTCCTATAGACCGCCTATTGGGTAGATCAGTGAATCGGTACATCGCAGGAATCGATAGACCGCATATACACTACGACTACAGTCTTTAAAAAATACTTTTTTCCAAAACCAAACTTTTAAGTTGTTACCTATAAAGTTGTTTCTATAGACTCATATATAAAACAAAAACGGTTCAATTAAAAAAAATTAGTCTCCTTTTTCTTTTCAAGTTGAATAATTTTAACAATACGTATGTTGTGAAACAAAAGTATAAAAATATAGTATTCTAATGCAACGTACTTAAATTGCATAAAATTTATTACCCGAACCTCTGAGCTTGGTCTAGGAATGGAGTTAAACAAGACACGTTGCCCCGGGCTCGACCCGAACCTCTGAGCTTGGTCTAGTATTGAAGTTCGGAAAAGTCCATGATGCAAAGGTCGTAAATTGGATAAAGAAGTTAGTAAAATGCCTCTCAACTTTGCAGATTTAGTTTTAATTTACTTTTGTACTAGTGGTCCTATAGACCGCCTATTGGGTAGATCAGTGAATCGGTACATCGCAGGAATCGATAGACCGCATATACACTACGACTACAGTCTTTAAAAAATACTTTTTTCCAAAACCAAACTTTTAAGTTGTTACCTATAAAGTTGTTTCTATAGACTCATATATAAAACAAAAACGGTTCAATTAAAAAAAATTAGTCTCCTTTTTCTTTTCAAGTTGAATAATTTTAACAATACGTATGTTGTGAAACAAAAGTATAAAAATATAGTATTCTAATGCAACGTACTTAAATTGCATAAAATTTATTAATTTTGACAAATTTAGCTTACTTTCATAATTATTTGATTATATAATCAATGCAAATTACGATGACAAATCTAACAATTGTTTTTTTTTTCAAGTGGTAAACATGATCTTAATAAAAATGTATAAATATTGTAGACCACTTGTGGAAGACTCAGATTGCTTTCAATTGGGCAAAATTTGTTGGTGGTATACGTGGGTCCGCAGAGACACCTTTTTATCAACTTATATAATGTATTTTTGTATAATTGTCTATTTGTAATATTAAACACTAAATTATTTTTCATATAATGGCATGTTGTTGGCCAAGCAACTACAATCTACTCTTATATAGAAGGCTTTAATGGAAAAGATTTTTCTGATTTGTTTTTTTTTTATGTTAGATTTTATTAAAGATGTTTGTCACTTGAAAAAAAAAACAATTGTTATATTTTGTTCCCAGTTATTTCATTACGTGGAATACAAAAAAAGGTTCAATTGTTAAATTTACTCAATTTTATGCCAAGCGCAGGAAATCTAAATTTTGCAGTAAAGTAATATTTATATATTATTTCACAACTATAGTTGAAAATTTTCAACTTAAAAAAAACTTTAACCTAACTACAACAAACAATTGAAAAAAATTATAAATGTTAGGCCTCTTGTGGGAGACCTATTTTTTCTTAATTGGGTTAATCTTGTTGATGTTATATGTGGGTCCATAGAGATAACATAAATCAACTTAAAACTTTGATTTTCCAAAAAGTTCATTTTATACACTCTACTGCTTGGTTGGTCACTACTTATACAGATTGATATTGTAGATTAATAACATTGTACATATATTGCAGAATATGTAATACATGTATAATAACATTAGTATTTTTAAATAACAAATAAGCAATGATAATTAAGAAACTAAAACATGATTGAGGCTAAAAATTAAATTAGTTCCTGTACAGAGACTGTGCATATAATATATATTTGTAGAAAATTGCACATCATTGTTGTATACATGTGTATATATTACAGAAAACAATAAGTAAAAATGGATTATTTACAAATTTAAATATTTCTTCGTAACATGTAACTGTTAATTTGAACGTTTTGTCAATTTACACATACGTAGAATCCCCCCTTTTAGCCGTAGAAAATGCCACATTTAGCTGTGCAAAAACGTGTTGAAATAAATAGATTTTAACTAAATCCAAAGTTTGTCCTCATTTATAGTTATAGCAATACAGACCTTGATTCGAAATTGTATTCTTTGTAATATGATTGATGCGCGTATGTATATGAAATTGACAATAACATTACGGGTGACCGAGAGTTACGATAGACCAATGCGATATTGCGATAAGTCTACTTCAATAACCCTTCCGAATCACCAATGTTGATATTCGTCCCATTTGTTCTGATATATACAAATCTGTTTTGTTCGAAGTAACAGATAACTTTCTTTAACCCAAAATTAGATTCCTTGTTCCTCAGGCTATTTATCACATCGTATATGTTACCTGTGCAAAAATCGAATTAAAAGAAATTCAACTAAAAATATAATAATTAATGTAACTTTAAAATAACGATAAATAGTTTCATTCCTTCAAATTCTTGTACTAAATGTTTGATTAGAGGAAAAATTCTTGTTTATTTTCTTTCGAGTCATCCCCATTTCTGGCCTAATGAGCTGATGTTCACGTTCTAGGCTTCTCTCTTGCGCTCTGTCAATTCGCACACTACTTTAACTTCGGCTTTCTTGTAGTTGTAGGGGCTCTGGTATGGTAGACTGAGTTATATGGCATCTATGTCTTTCGATATACTTTGACCTGGAAGATCTATTATAGGGCTAAATACGTACAAATTACGTACGACAGTTTGTTTATATCCTGAAATTATTAATAAATAAGTAAATGTGTTTTACAAATAATCTGCAATAAATTCACCTTATGCTATGGGTGCGGTTGTTTGGGAAATCTCACCATCAAAATATTAGATTAGGTTAGGACGCGTTAGGTTAGGTAATGGTTCTTGACATTGGCGCTGTGCGCAGACCCGACCCGACTGTTGTACATTGGTGCCATCTAAGAGCTCCCTCTCAAACTGTAATCAATTAGAGGGTAAGTAAGGGGCCCTACTAAACGAAAGTCGAAACGCTAATCATCTCTATTAATTTACTTACTGTGTTTTCGTAGTAACTTAACTGCGCGGTAATATTCGCAGTTTGTCAAATTTTACATATCTTTCCAATTATGCGTAGGTATAGGTACTAAGTACGCATTCGTACGTAACAAAAACTAACGCAAATTAATACATATTTTTTATACGATCAACATGGTTATAGGTTTTTCATATCATACTTGTGGGGACGTAACAAATCGCTTAGCTCTGTAGATACCTACTGCAATGTAAATAGGTTTGAGGTTATGATAAGGTTATGTTTGCGCTTTTGACGTTTCTAGCTGGCAACCATGACGACGCGTAATAAACAGCTGTTGGAATGATGAGGCGCGTTCACCAAAATCGCTCGCTTTTTGGAAAATTTTGAAGCAAAAACGCCCTAGAGGCCGTTTTGCGTCGATTTCAAAAACTCACGCAACGTAGAATTGCCCATATAGTGAATCGGACGCGCTCCGCGCGCCCGAAAAGGCCTCTCCAAATTTTCCATAAAGAATTAAGAAGCCACTTTTTCGCATGTGAAATGGTGAGAAAAAACACGCCAAATCAAAATACATAATATAGACTAGTTTCAGCAAAAATTGTCAGATATTAAAACATCGATAGCTGCAGTGAAATCATTCTCCTGTCAGGATCATTATGAAACATATTAGATGGGAGAAGCACGAGAGGTACCAAATTAAACAACACATGTATGAAGCTCACAGTTAAAAGGTTCTAATTGTATAAATTATGTATAGACCATGTGGCGGGTCTGCGAGGAGGCAAGAACTTTTGTATTACATTAGCTGTCAAACATACGGTCGAGCTTACATGTTCTAATTTGTAAAGAAGTTGTGTTGAGAATAAAGAATTGTTAACAATACAATAAAACAGTACATAATAGGGAAAAAGGCAAACTGTATTAAAAATTGTTCTTCACTGTAGTAAACCTATTGTAAATCAATTACTGCTACAAGATTTATCATCAATATTTTTTTGTGATTTTATTTCTATCTACTCTGATGATTTTATTTCTATTACTGTGTGAAATTTACAAAAATATATTTGACATGACCTGTTTAAATACAGAACAGCATGGACGGATTTAAAATTGAATAATCCATGTCGTTTCTGAGTTATATGAGATAATATTTTTGGGTCTGTTATGTTGTAAGAAAATCCTGAAAAAAGTTTTATTTCTAAGAACAGTGGTAGAGAAAGAAAATGAAAGTTTACACCAGATATTGTGTATTGAATCGGTAGATACGCTATTCTTGCTACTTTCCGTTCGATACATTCCTTTTAAGACGTGATAGTAGAGGCAATTAAGAACCTATTTTACCATATTTATCACAATAAAATCTATTATTTTTAGAATTATTTTATCTAATACTTATACTTATTGTTTCCATGAAAAATTTGATCATACTTCAAGCTGAGACGGTCGTTTTTTAGTGGTATGACACTAATACGCATGTTTTGAACCCGGATTCGCATGCCGCATAAACACATTTATCGAAAACGTCTAACCAGTTTCTATTCACAAACTTACTATTAACTCTCCTCAACAAGAATCCATGTTAAAGCAGTCTGTATATGCGAGTACGTGCTTTAGATGTATTTTCTTGCCTTGTATATGAATCCGATTGGCTTCAAGCAACAAATTTTCAAGAAATTCATAAACAAGTACAAATTTAAGTTTTTGTCGGATGATTTTTAAGAGTCTAGGTCATCCGAGTTGTTTGCTATACATGATCCAAAACGGAAAAGTATACGTACAGAAGGGCATTTACAACATACAAGATGCATTCAACACAAAATTGTCAATATCTCGATAACCGTAACCATTTGTATATAGCTAAACATGGTTAAATATGTTTTAAATTACCTTTTAATAATTATCACGGTTTCAGAAATTGCATAGAATTGCATATAAGTAGGTACATCAATTTTTGAATTTTTTTTACAACGTATTAGAAATAAAATCTCAAACACCGCATCCGCACCTATCCGCATCAGATTTTCCAGTAGTTGTAATGTCACGTATGTATACTATAATTTGAACCACTTTCAAAAGCTTAATTAAGCTAAACACTAAACTAAAACACTCAAGTTCTGCATAAAACTGTTTTATTATAACAGCAACTGTTCTCGGCCATGCAATGAACAGAATTGTGGCTAAATTTTAATAAAGATAATGTCGAATGAAATTTCATACTTGGTTCTAAAGAATTTATAACAAAAAAGTCTCAGCTTTTTGGGTCAAATACCCTAGTTTAGCGGGGAGTGCTCAAATGGAACGAATGCGTCAATGCGTCTTATAAAATGACTGTTATATAGTATTTTTCTACATTGCAACATTAATTTTACATAAATTTTGCAAATTCCGGTTGTTATCTTACAATCTAGAATAGTTTTAGCTTTAATAATTTGTAATTGTGGTAAAATTCCCAAATACTATTGATGCGAGCCAATAGCACTGAGATGTCACCCTTATTTGACACTTGACGTCAATATCATCAATCTTGCACGACTAAGTTACTAAAAGTTGGTGATCTAGTGTTTTCATAACGACACCGAAAGCGGGTTCGTTATGAGTTTATAACGAACGCAAAGTAGAAAAATCTGATGTGGCCAGGCACATGACTTTATCATACAATATATAAAATTAATAGTTTAGCTGCATGAGAATCTATTTTATTGAGATAAATCGTAGGTATAGTCAAAGCATCAGCACTTGACACTACCTACACTACGTCATTAGAATAATAGTTATTTATGTCACAAGTGCCGAAAGTACGGAATAGCACGACGAGTGTTGCTTTTTGTGTTGCTTTTTGAGAATTATGTATAAAAATTGTTATTATTATGTATAAAAATTGTTATATTTCTGTATAGGAAATTTTAGGTTGGTACCACTTTGACGAACCGTCAAGTTTAAAAAGCTAATTTTTTTTTAATTGTTTATTTTACGTCGGTCTAGTTCCGCAACTTAGGCCAATCACCGACGCTGAGGGCAGGCTACACACACCCAGGAATTTTGTCCTACTGAAGGAATTCCAACCTCCAGTAAGAGTTCTTTAACGTGCACGTCGCATCATGACAGCACACGGGGCCACCGGCTTTACGTCCTCACCCGATGGAAGGCGGCATGCCTAAAATACCAGGAAAGTCGATTTTAGCCCGAGCCGGGATTCGATCCCGGGCCTCCAGAGTAGATAGCAGCCGCTCTATCCTATACGCCATCGACCCCCCCAAAAAGCTAATTCAAATACTCACAGATTTATATTTGTTCATGATACTGTAGATATCACATCCGTACCAACATACTTAAATAAAACTACACTCATCGCTATACTTTATTTACAATTTTCTCAATTGGTTGTTTTTAGAATTAGATATAAAGACGGGTTGATATTTCTTATCAACAAACAATCAAATTGGTGATCTTATTTTATTTGAAATTTGAATTTTGTACTTTGCCGCACTAGAGCGGCAACGTTCCATAGCGGATCTCCAACCTCTGATGAAATCAGCTGTTTTCGAGTGTGACAGCACAAAAAATATTTGTCATATCCTGACTACTATGTAATTTCATATCAATGCAGATGCGATCGATCTCGATCAAATAGAATTTGCTCTTGAAGCTAAACTATTAATTTTACCAAAAAAAGTCATAGGCATAAATTATTCAAAATCTCCTCTACTTTAATTTATTATTTAACTATTTTGTCGAAATTACAGAAATGGCGGCTCATTTGCAAAATCATTGAAAACGGCTTAGAATAAACTACCAGTTCCTTTCGACCCTTTTGAACCAATAGCTTTTCAGCTCTAAGTTTGGTCATAAAACTTCTAAATATAAACTTTCGTCCCGATACCTATAGTAGTTTCTCCGGAGTCGTCGTCACAAAAACACACAGTACGGAATAGCGCGGCGACCGGTGATGCGGCGCGTCACCGAAGGCGAAGCGTCGCCGTCGCATGTGAGCGAGTCGCGCTATGTAGTTTTCGGCAGGAGTGACATCAACGTTTTTACTTTATCATACGCAGTATGATGAAGTATTGTAATCATGCCGAAAAAAATTTTGAGATTTTAGCGGAAATAGGTCTTTATGGGTCCCCTGAACATTTTTGACCAAGGTACAAAAAATGTCTCTGTGTGTGTGTGTGTGTGTGTGTGTGTGTGTGTGTGTGTATGTGTGTGTGTGTGTCTGTGTGTGTGTGCGTATGTGTGTACTCGATTTTTGTGACGACGATTCCGGAGAAACTACTGAAGATATCGGGACGAAAGTTCATATTTAGAAGTTTTATGACCAAACTTAGAGCTGAAAAGCTTTTGGTTCAAAACGATCCAAAGGAACTGGTAGTTTATTCTAAGCCTTTTTCAAGGATTTTGCAGATGAGCCGCCATTTCTGTAATTTCGTCAAAATAGTTAAATAATAAATTAAAGCAGAGGAAATTTTGAATAATTTATGCCGATGACATTTTTTGGTAAAATTAATAGTTTAACTGCATGAGCAAATTCTATTTGATCGAGATCGGTCGCATCTGCATTGATATGAAACTACATAGTAGCCAGGATTTTGACAAATAGTTTTTTTGTGCTGTCGCCACAGAAATGTCTATAGCTGTCACCACGCTGTCACACTCGGAGAACCGCTATGGAACGTCATCTACAGTGTCATGAACGAATATAAATCTGTCAGAATTTGATTTAGCTTTTTAAACTTTACATTTCGTAGAAGTGGCATCAACCTAACATTTTCTATACCAAAATAAAACTATTTTCGATTTTTTTTAAATACGTATTTCTCAAAAAGCAACACAAAAAACGTTGATGTCACTCCTGCCGAAAACTTCATAGCGCGATTCGCTCACATGCGACGACGATGCTCCGTCATCGGTGACTCGCCGCATCACCGTTCGTTGTGCTATTCCGTACTTTCGGTACTTGTGAGATAAACAACTATTATTCTGATGACAGTAGGTAGTGTCAAATGCTGATGCTTTGACAATACCTTCGATTGATACTATTGACTATCAAAATATCTGTCAAATCCTGGCTAACTAGTTTAATTTTAATGCAGACACGATTTATCTCAGTCAAACAGATTCTCATGCAGCTAAACTATTAATTTTATATATTGTATGATAAAGTCATGTGCCTGGCCACATCAGATTTTTTGTGTTGCTTTTTGAGAAATACGTACTTAAAAAAAATTATAAATGGATATATTTCAGGATAGGAAATGTTAGGTTGATACCATTTCTACGAAACGTCAAGTTTAAAAAGCTAAATCAAATTCTGATAGATTTATATTCGTTCATGACACTGTAGATGTCACATCCGTACCAACATACTAAAACGTAACTATACTCATCGCTATATTTTATTTAAAATTTTCTCAATTATCGTTTTTACAATTAGATAACAACGGGTTGATATTTCTTATCAACAAACAACCAAATTGGCGATCTTATTTTATTTGAATTTTGTATTGTCTACTTTGCCGCAGTAGAGCGGCAACGTTCCATAGCGGTTCTCCAACCTATGATGAAATCAGCTGTTTTCGAGTGTGACAGCCATAGACATTTCTGTGGTGACAGCACAAAAAAATATTTGTCAAATCCAGGCTACTTTGAAGTTTCATATCAATGCAGATGCGACCGATCTCGATCAAATAGAATTTGCTCTTAAAGCTAAACTATTAATTTTACCAAAAAATATCATAGGCATAAATTATTCAAAATTTTCTCTACTTTAATTTATTATTTAACTATTTTGTCGAAATTACAGAAATGGCGGCTCATTTCCAAAATCTTTCAAAACGGCTTAGAATAAACTACCAGTTCCTTTGGACCCCTTTCAACCAAAAGCTTTTCAGCTCTAAGTTTGGTAACAAAACTTCTAAATATGAACTTTCGTTCCGATACCTTTAGTAGTTTCTCCGGAATCGTCGCCACAAAAATCGTTTACACACATACATATGCACAGACACACACACACACACACACACACACACACACACACACACACACACACACACACACACACACACACACACACACACACACACACACACACACACACACACACACACACACACACACACACACACACACACACACACACACACACACACACACACACACACACACACAGACATTTTTTTGTACCTTGGTCAAAAATGTTCAGGGGACCCAAAAAGACCTATTTCCGCTAAAATCTCAATTTTTTTTTCGGCATGATTACAATACTTTAGCATACTGCGTATGATAAAGTAAAAAGTATTAAAATGTATATAAAACAAATCTACTGTTTAGTTATATTGATTCTGTCTGAAAAAACTTTCGACCGGATTCTGGCAAATTTGAAATTTGAAAACGGATGTGTTCATCAGGTAGTGTTTGTAAAAACCGTAGTTACACTTTAATTTATTTCTCGAAAAGTATTGGAAATATCGTAAATGTTTTCCTATGACGCTTACTTTACCAGTTTTTTTTTACCTTAAAGAAGTAGTTGCAGCAGTTTTGGAAATAAAGGGGGCCAATGCGCTTTCATGATGCTAAAGTAGAGCCCTTTCAGATGCCAATACAAATGAAAGTAAATAATAACAAGTAGCACAAACATGTAACACGCGTAGTGAATCAGCTATTATGCAATATTTCTTTTTTCAAAACCATTTCTCGCTGCCTCACCAGTATAAGGCTTTAGCCATTAGGTTTTGGACGAGCGAATACAGTGATACATGAATGACAAAACACAATCACTTATATCACTGAACCGTAAATTTGTTGAACACACGAAGGCTACCGCAAGGTAACACAAAGGTCTATGCGCCATTGCGTTTTAGCAATACACATAGTTCAAAAGTTCGATTGTCTCATCCACTTTATGCAATATTGCCGGCAGGTTCGGATTAACTAACTGACCAATCCCAGGTTCCAACTGAATGAACCGTCCTCATTTTTTCATTTAAATTAATAATGACAGAGGTCTCGGGCCGCTTGCGCTGCCCGGCAGTATATCCAATTAACTCCTTATTTCTACTTTCACCATTTCAATAATGTAATTGAAATCGTTTTAGAACGGAGAAAAAAAAATTAACGATGCGCGCGTCTGTTTTTTTTTTAAATTTTAAGTTCCAATGGCTATTTGAATCCTTCATGAACCGTCAGAGGCAGCGGACCTTCCGGCAAGTTATCTATGATATAATCGCTACCTAAGTGTAATTGCCAATATTGGACAATTAATTAATAATTAATAAGTGCAGCGAGGTATTAAAAATTGGACTTAAGTACATAATTTGTAATTTTGAGTTTCCAACGACGTAATAACAAAGAAATTGTGATAGACAAAGTATACCTGGAGAGTAGAGTGGGTTAAAAAATCAATTGTTTTTCGGGATGATTTAGTGCTGAAAAGTTGCCTATTGTAATAAGAAGAAAAACGACATAAAATTACTAAAACTGGTTAAGATATTCCGCTCGCGCATCGTACGAAAAATCGAATAATTCTTGTAAATTATTAAGTTAGCTAAAACTTAACTAATAAACACGCTTTAGTTTGTAGTGTTCGTTTTATGGTTTATAACCTAAATAAATTAAAGGTTAATAATATGGTGATATACAGGCGGCATGTAAATTTTAAATAAATCAAAAATTACAGCCACAACCTGGATTTGAACCAGAGGCCTTTGCGTTTCTAGCAAAAATAAAAAAAAATAAATTCTGAAAAATAATATTTTTGTTAAGTAAACGGAAACAGGATAGAGTATTGATGAGAAAATTTAATTTATTTAGGTTATTTATACCATCTATTTTTTATGACGACAGCATCTAGCTATGGTTTTAATTATTATTTTTTTTTATTCAATAAGTCCATTACTATCTAGTCATAATTGACTAATGAGTAACTTAATTCTAACTTATTTTACTAGTATAAGCCTCCGATGTCTCTTAGTTAGTCCTGGTATACTGGGCACGTGTTTCGTGTGTTTTTAGAACTAACACCTACAACTAGCACTTACTCTGCTTTTCCACTAATTCACATTCACACTAACTCAAAATGCTTCTTTCTCTTGAGTCTTCGGATTAATTCGGTGTTGTCGAGGAGCTGGATTGCCTCAACGTTTACGTGATGGTGAAGCCTTTTTTCGTTACTTCTTGCTCTTACTTCTTTACTCTTTGTATTTCTTTGCACACAGACTCCATTTTGAGGTCCTTGTGAAGATCATCATTCCTAATGTACCAAGGCGCATTGACAATGCATCTCAATACTTTATTTTGAAAGGTCTGGACAATTTTGGACAATGTTACTTTTTTTGGTGCAACCCCAGAGTTGAGCACCATACGTCCACACGGCGTTAGAATTTGCTGGTACAAGAGAAGGTTATTATATACAGACAGCGTGGAGTTTCTTCCTAGCAGCCAGTACACCTCGCTGTAACGGATTCTTAGTACATCTCTTTTCTTTTTGACGTGGGCTTCCCAGCGGAGCCTGGCGTCTAATGTCATGCCGAGATATTTGGCTGTGATATTTGCGGACGGTTCTATTTGGTTATAATAGTAATAAATTTTATTTCCCAAAAAATAGTTAAAGTTTACAGAAAGTCAACGCAAGAAAAATAATACAATAAAAAAATCAAAGCCCACCTAAACTAAGGTATCAAATAAGGAACGAACTTAGTTATAAATCGATCAAGTCCGTCGAGTTCATGAACTCTTCTACAGTATAGAAGACATGTTTTAATAAATATGTCTTGAACCTGAGCGCAAATTTACGAGTTGTCAAAGACTTTATGTTGTTCCCCAAAATATTATAAAACTTTATCCCCCGATAAACAACAGATCGCTGGGTCGTGGTTAATCTGTGATAAGGTATTCTTAAGATATTATCCCTTCTTGTCTGATAAGTATGTATATCTGCCTGGCGATCGAACATGTGCAGATTTTCTTTGATATACATGACACAGTTGAATATATACATAGATGGCACTGTCAATACATTCATGGCTATAAATACTGGCCTGCAGTGCTCATCAAAGCGTGCACCCGCAATTATTCGCATCACTTTCTTCTGCGCGATAAAAACTCTCTGCAGATGAGTGGTACTTCCCCAAAGAATAATGCTGTAGTTTATTCTGCTATGGAAATTTGAATAGTAGAGCAGTGTTGCAGTTCTTGTATCTATGATTTCGGCTACTTTTCTGATCTGATAAGTAGCCATACTTAGTTTTTTACATTCATCATTTATGTGTGCCTGCCAGTTTAAACTGTTGTGCAAGTAAACCCCCAGTACTTGGACTGCTTCCCGTTGGTTATCGGATCGAAGAGCAAAATTTAACTTTCGTGTTTTCTCAGCATTTAGCTTTAGTTTGTTGGAGTTGAACCAGTCAGTAACCTCTCGCATTGATCTTTGCTCTATATGTGTTTAAGCTGCGCGTCAGTAGTTGCTTCAGATACAGGGTGGTGTCATCAGCAAAGATGGTCATCTTACACAAGGGAGCATAATATTCCAGTTTACTTATCAATATCGCATGATTTACGCAGTCGAAAGCTTTGGACAAGTCCAAAAAGATTACCGAAGACTTCTGTGCTCTATCTATCCCAGCAAAAACTTCCTCCAGCAGGCCCACAAGCGCTCTCACGGTTGACCGACCTCTCTGGTATGCGTGCTGTTCTTTGCACAATGCCTGTGTTGCTTCCAAGTAATTAACAAGCCGCTTCATTAAGATTTTTTCAAAAATCTTTGAGAATACTGGCAATATTGATATTGGACGATAGTTATTGAGATCATCCTTGTCGCCTTTTTTGTGCAGTGGAATAACCTTCGCAGTTTTTAATTGGTCCGGAAATACTCCCTGAACAAAGCATCTGTTTATCACCTCAGATAGTGGTTCTGAAATAATATGGGATGTAAATTTGATTGTTTTCGCTGTTAATCCATAAATATCCTCGCAGTTTGAGACTTTCAGACTAGATATTATGTCCTTTAGTTCGTATTGGTCCGTTGGGGAAAGAAAGAAAGAAGCACCACTATCATGAGAAAGCTTTAGCAGGTGCTGTTCTGGTGTTTCGTTTGCCTGTGGGATACTATGAAGCGTAGTTATTGGTACTGAAGCAAGGAAGTCGCTCACTTCTTCTGGATCAAGATGTTCATTTGGAGATTGTTTTTTCTTTAGATTTAGTGTAGTATTTATTAGTTTCCAAGCTGTCTTGCCACGGTTGTCTGAAGTTTCAATGTAGTTGCTGTTATATTTTATTTTTTCGTTTCGTATCATTTGTCGATATTCTGCTCTAAACTGTCGATAGATTTTTTCAGATTCTCTAGTTCTTGTAGCGTTGAAAACAATTTGTAGTACTGATAGGTGATCTCTTGCTTTTTGCAGGTCTGCACTAAACCACTTTGGTTTACTGTAGCTTTGTGATATTCGATGTCTGATTGGCTTACATGACTCGTTGAAGATGTTGAGGTAGCTTTGAAAGAAAAAATCGAACCCATCCAAAGCAGTCAGTCATGGAGATAGGGGTCCAATCCACATTCCTCAAACATTCCAGAAAATGTTCCATATTCCTTTGATTGGTGTTTCTTCTGCATTTGATCGAGCTTTTTCGTGTTTGCGGAATAGTATATTTGATACTTATGGCGTAGTGGACAGATAACATAGGGTCGAAGACATCCACCTCCACATCGTCTTCAGAGACAGAAGTAAATACGTTGTCCAAGCAGCTGGAGGTTTCTGCAGTAACTCTTGTGGCAGTCTGTACGCGATGCGAGAGGTTGAAGGATCGACCAAGATCAACCAGACCACAGCGCTCTGTTGATTGTTTCAAAAAATTGACATTAAGGTCTCCTACTAACACAATGCTAAAGTTAAACCTGCTTAGATGTACTAAAAGGTGTTCCAATTTCAACATAAAAGTCTTGTAACTACCTAATGGTGAACGGTAACAAGTAACAATTATAAGATTCAATGACGTTATTTTAATAGCGGCAGTTTCTATATTTTTTTCCTCATTTAAATGTGAACAATCCAAGTTTTCAAACTGTAAGTTATTATTAATAAAGCTACATACGCCACCGTGTGAATAATTACTTCTGCAAAACTGAGAGGCAAGCACATAGTTTGGCAGATTGACATTCAGAATTTCATCGTTTGCTAACCAATGTTCGGCAACACACATGACATCGGCCTTGAGGTCGGATAAAAATATTTCAAAATTATCTAGCTTATTTCTTAAACATTGTATATTAATAAAGCCTATACAAAATTTATTCTTCATATGTTCCTCTGACTTAGGTGTACCTTCTGAAAATTTACATTGTTTTGCTTAAAAAAGAACCGATTAACAAACACTCCCTTTGGCCAAAATGAACACTCCATCGCCTTTTCCTTAACTTGATCGGGAATTCCAATTTTGAAAGATGTGTAGTTGGCATCCTTAATACTAGGCTCGATATTCTCCACGACGTAAGGAGCGTCCTCCTTATTCTTAAGGAACTCCAATACATTTTCCCGGGAAACGTTTTTATCCAATCGACTTACAAATAACCATTTGTAGAAGACTTTTTTAGCTGTTGCTAGCTTCTGTTCTTCGCCTGTTCCATTAAAAACATATCTATTCGGCATTTGTTTAATAACGTTGCTCTTCGGCAGTTTTTCTGCTCCTGGAGTTGCTGTCTTTGCTGTTTTTGCGGTTTCAGCATAAGTTCTTGTTGCCGGATTTGCAGGTTTTAGTTCCTTGTTTACATTCCGTTTGTTGGTTAGGACGCCATCTCCTGGAGTTTCCTCCAAGCTTTGCGAAGAAGACTGCTTTCGACCTTTATCCACGTGTTTTGATGTTGCAGGTGCCTGTACTTTATCTACAGATCTCTTTTCTTGAATAATAATATATAATGTTTGTATTTCGCTTTTCAGCATTTTATTGTCTTCTAGAATTTTGTTATATTGCTTCTCTAGATTAGTTTTTATAGTTTCAGTTATTTTACTTACAGCAGCTTGAATTTGTCTTTGGATCATATTTTCCAACTCTTTCACGTCTATGGTTATTTCTTGGTTACGTTTACACTCTTCAATTGAGGTTAGGTCTGTAGCACAAGTTGGACAGGTCCAATCCTTCAGAGAACCGTCGGATTTCATTGTTGTGTAGTTCTTTATTGATACCGAGGCACAATGTAAGTGGTAGTCCATTTGGCACTTATTTTTACAACTAATATAGTTGTCACATCTTGATATATTTTTTGAACAAACTGCACAATCAATCGCCATATTGATCCATCGTAACCGATCCATCGATCCATAGTAACCGGGATGTGTTGTATTTTCTTGTTCGTGAAGTCAACATGTACTGACTTGAGTTCGTTCAGTTTGATCTTTTTTTCTTTGCCCAGACCTGAAAATAACCAAGAGCTGTTTGGAGTTTTCTCGTCGTTTCTTCATTGCTGTTCCCAACAGCTAGGATAGCCGTGTCGTCTGCAAAAGTTGCGACAGTATTATTTTCTAGTGCTGGGAGGTCACTGGTGTAGAGTAGGTAAAGGACCGGCCCTAAAACACGACCTTGCGGCACTCCTGCTTTTATTTCCTTAAGGACTGAGCATGCATCACCTTGTTTGACTCTAAAGTATCTCTCAGTCAGGTAAGATTTTAATAGTTGTGCAAACTGTTTTGGGAGCATATTTCCTAATTTATTGTTCAGTCCTTCATGCCAGACTTTATCAAAAGCCTGTGCCACATCTAGGACGACTGCAGAACAAACCTTTTTTCCTCTAACGATTTTTCAATTATGTTGGTTATTCGGTGTTTCTGATCAATAGTAGAGTGCTTATCCCGAAATCCGAACTGATGGGCTGGCACAAGCCTTTTGCTCTTAATTAGTGGCTTCAATCTATTGAGTAGTAATTTTTCGAAGATTTTTGACATGATGGGCAGCAGAGAGATAGGTCTATAAGACGTTGTTTCATGTGGAGGTTTCCCAGGCTTCATGATCACATCTGCTACCTTCCACAGTTTGGGTACATACGTTAGTCTGAAGGCAGCATTGATAAGATTTGTTAGCTTAACTATGGCCTTCCTTGGATGTTGTTTAAGTACGTCTCCAGTTATTAGGTCATAGCCTAGGCCTCTTTTTCGTTTAATATCCTTTTTTATTAAGTTCTGAACTTCTGTTGGTGTGGTAAGCATGATTTGCGTGCTTTCTTGGTTATTCTCCTCCATATGGATTTCTTCATCTTCTCCATGATGAGGTTGAAATATGTTTTCTAAATGGGCAGAAAACCTTTGGGCTTTTTGTTCATTATTCCTGTCCCAGCTTCTATCAGCTTTTCTGATCGGTGGAATCTGAATTGTTGGCCTTTTGAGCTTTTTGGTTGCCTTCCAGAGCGAATAGTGTGATTCGCTGGTGTTGGATAGTTCCCTCAGGTAGGAGTTGAAAGATTTGTTTAGTACTTCTGAGTTGTTGGGTGAGGTTGTTTAATCTAGTCTTGTCACGTGGTGCTCTAGTTTGGAACCATTTTCTTCTTGCCTTTCTTTTCTCAGACAGTAGATTTGTTATCTCTTTAGGGTAATTGTTTCCTCTTACTCTCCTTTGTCTATCAGGGGTGTTATTCCAGGCAGTTTGTTGTGTATCATAAACAAGTTTTTCCAATTCTGATTCCAGTTGTTCTTCATTCCTTAATGGTGTGTTCAGATTTATCCTTTCTTCGAGTGTCTGTCGAAAACTGTCCCAGGCAGTGTAGTTATTTGTCAATGTTGGAGTACTTTACCTTTGAATAATATACTCACTCAGGGTTAAAAGTATTAGACAGTGACCAGAGCTTAGGACATGACATTCTTCTATCTGTAGAAAATTAACGCTAATGTTTTTAACTATATTGAAGTGTAGTAGATCTGGTACTTTTGCTGGATCTCTTGGCCAGTATGTTGGCTTGCAGTTGACATTGTTTGACACCTAAGTTCATTTGTTGCTTTCAGCAGTTCTCTTTTAGTTGTAGTCAACCTAGAGCCCCAGTAAGTGTTCTTGGCGTTAAAGTCTCCCCCGACTATTATTTAATTATTGCGTTATTATCAAATTAATATAATTTTTTTAATTTCAATTGACGCACGACGAGGGTGGCGAGAAGTGCCCTCATGAACGCTTATCATAGAATTCTACTTACTCTGGCAATCAAGTATCAACGTATCTGCTTCAGCAATCTACATACCCAGCAATCTACCCAGTGATCTACACGTCCCAGCGATCTATACGGTCCATATTATTAACCTAAAATATTAATTTGACAAAATATGACGTTAAACATTTTCATTTCTAAATAAATTAAATTCTGAAAAATATTTTTTTTTTGTTAAGCGAACGGAAACAGAATCGGGTATTGATGAGACAAGTTAATTTGTTTAGGTTATTTAAAACATCATTTTTTTATGACGACAGCATCTAGCTATGGTTTTAATTATTATTGACAGCGTTTCTAGAACAATATCTGCAAATTGTAGTATTAACATAGTTTTAAAAAAGCTCTGCAATTGGCAATTTTTTACGAATAATTGAATATTTCAGAAACTATTTTCTTTACACGACACATTGTCCTAAACTCGCAAAAACTTGTTCAAAGCTCTGAAACTTGGTATATAAGGCGTTGATTACGAATCTAAAGTCTTAATTACGAAACCAAATAGCGGACGACTGCATTAAGATATGCTTTGATTTAATTGAAACGTAGCCTTTGGGGGTGTTTGAGATTGCTGATTATGAATCTGAAGAACTACATTAAAATTTTGCTGGTTCAATATGGCGGACGATTACGATAAACTATGCTTTGTTTTATTTCAGCGTGCCGCTTTGAAGCTTTCGATGGTGCTGATTGTGAATATGGACTCTAACTTCTAAATTACAAAAAATCAGAACTGCAGATTGCATATGTCGGATGATTATTTAAAAATATATATGTAATTTGTAGAAAAAGTGGCCGATTGGTAGGTTATGAGGACGCATGTGCCTATCCCTGTTTGACAGCAAGTTGTTGGCAAACCGTCTTGAAGGCATAAAATGCAAGAAAGACTTAGGTGTACCTTCTGAAAATTTACATTGTTTTGCTTAAAAAAGAACCGATTAACAAACACTCCCTTTGGCCAAAATGAACACTCCATCGCCTTTTCCTTAACTTGATCGGGAATTCCAATTTTGAAAGATGTGTAGTTGGCATCCTTAATACTAGGCTCGATCTTCTCCACGACGTAAGGAGCGTCCTCCTTATTCTTAAGGAACTCCAATACATTTTCCCGGGAAACGTTTTTATCCAATCGACTTACAAATAACCATTTGTAGAAGACTTTTTTAGCTGTTGCTAGCTTCTGTTCTTCGCCTGTTCCATTAAAAACATCTATTCGGCATTTGTTTAATAACGTTGCTCTTCGGCAGTTTTCTGCTCCTGGAGTTGCTGTCTTTGCTGTTTTTGCGGTTTCAGCATAAGTTCTTGTTGCCGGATTTGCAGGTTTTAGTTCCTTGTTTACATTCCGTTTGTTGGTTAGGACGCCATCTCCTGGAGTTTCCTCCAAGCTTTGCGAAGAAGACTGCTTTCGACCTTTATCCAGGTGTTTTGATGTTGCAGGTGCCTGTACTTTATCTACAGATCTCTTTTCTTGAATAATAATATATAATGTTTGTATTTCGCTTTTCAGCATTTTATTGTCTTCTAGAATTTTGGTACCGCTATAAAGACCGCTATAAATATATTTCATCTTCAAATTGGTATGTCGAGCGCTTTCAGTCAAATGTGGTTAGGCACACCAAGTTATTAGGAGAGCATGTTGTGAGGGTACTGATATTCACAATTTTAGTCATTTATTAGCTTGATTAAACATCGTTTCGGCCAGGACTGCTTAATTCTACATTAGCATTTTTTTTCTCCATAAGTAGTGATGTTTTATGAGCGTATGACTTGTAGCGGACTCCTCGCCTACAACATTTAAATAATCTCAATGAAGGTGTCGATATTTAAAGTCGTATGTGTAGTTTGCAGTAATGGTTTTAATGCAAAAGTGAATAATAGTATTGTTGTTGAAATGTATGTGAACTATTTAGCGGCAATAGCCAAACAGATAAATTATTGTATCCAAAAGTCCGATGAAAACTATAGAAAATGTATGCTCTTTACGTTAAGACCCAGTTCTACCGCTCCCAAAACGCATTGTCGCTTAGAGGTGTTTTTACTTTATCATACGCAGTATGGTAAAGTATTGTAATCGTGCCGAAAAAAAAAATTGGGATTTTAGCGGAAATAGGTCTTTTTGGGTCCCCTGAACATTTTTGACCAAGGTCCAAAAAAATGTCTGTGTGTGTGTGTGTGTGTGTGTGTATGTGTGTACCCGATTTTTGTGACGACGGTTCCGGCGAAACTACTAAAGGTATCGGGACGAAAGTTAATATTTAGAAGTTTCATGATTAAACGTAGAGCTGAAAAGCTTTTGGTTCAAAAGGGTGCAAAGGAACTGGCTATTTACTCTAGCATTTTTCAACGATTTTGCAAATGAACAGTCATTTTTGTAATTTGGTCAAAATAGATAAATAATAAATTAAAGTAGACGAAATTTGGTATAATTTAGGTCTATAACATTTTTTGGTAAAATTAATAGTTTAGCTTCAAGAGCAAATTCTATTTGATCGAGATCGGTCGCATCTGCATTGATATGAAAGTACATAGTAGCCTGGATTTGACAAATATTTTTTCGTGCTGTCACCACAGAAATGTCTATGGCTGTCACACTCGGCAACCGCTGATTTCATCAGAGGTTGGAGAACCGCTATAGAACGTTGCCGCTCTAGTGCGGCAAAGTACAAAATTCAAATAAAATAAGATCACCGTTCGTTGATAAGAAATATCAACCCGTTGTTTTATCTAATTGTAAAAACGATAAATTGAGAAAATTGCAAATAAAGTATAGCGATGAGTGTAGTTATATTTTAGTGTGTTGGTACGGATGTGACATCTACAGTGTCATGAACGAATATAAATCTGTCAGAATTTAAATTACCTTTTTAAACTTGACGTTTCGTAGAAGTGGTATCAACCTAACATTTCCTGTACAGAAATTTAAAATTTTATCTTAAATACGTATTTCTCAAAAAGCAACACAAAAAACGTTGATGTCACTCCTGCCGAAAACAACATAGCGCAACTCGCTCACATGCGACGGCGACGCTCCGCCATCCGTGACGCGCCGCATCACCGCTCGTCGCGCTATTCCGTACTTTCGGCACTTGTGAGATAAATAACTATTATTCTGACAGTAGGTAGTGTCAAATGCTGATGCTTTGACAATACCTACTATTGATACTATTGACTATCAAAATATCTGTCAAATCCTGGCTAACTAATTTAATTTTAATGCAGACGCCATTTATCTCAATCAAATAGATTCTCATGCAACTAAACTATTAATATTATATTTTGTATGATAAAGTCATGTGCCTGGCCACATCAGATTTTTTATTGTTAAAAGTTTATGAAATTTTCAGGGTAACTTCTTAGATAAATAAGGACTTTGGCGGGGGGTAATTTTTTTTGCAAGGTAAACATTAATTTTTCTACTACATTTTTGTTTTTTTTTTTCAAATATAAAACTCCCAGCCAAACAATCCAAAAATAGATTTATTATTTAAGTACAATTTTAACCCAAACATTATATTTGTTCCGCTAATCGACAAAAGCGCTAATTTCCAAAAGTGTATTTAGTTGCCTATATTATTGCTGTGCTGTGTAGACAGCAGACGTGAGGAGTTTTAAACACCGCCTGTAACCACGCCACGCCCACTGCGATTTTTAGACTGTTACAAGTTATGTACATTGACTGGCGAGACCAAGTTCTCGCATTTTAAATATTATTATGCCCTCAGTGAAACGGAGCGTTATTTTGTGAATCTGGACAGAATTAAAGTGTTTATTTTCTACTATTATTCGGTTTGATTTTTATTTTTTTTTTAGTGGTGCTATAAATAGTATTTTTCTACTTTGCGTTCGTTATAAACTCATAACGAAACCGCTTTCGGTGTCGTTATGAAAACACTAGATCACAAACTTTGAGTAACTTTTCGTTTTCCAGGATTGATGAAATTGACGTCAAGTGTCAAGTAACGCTGACATCTGCATCGCTATTGGCTCGCCTCAATCGTATTTGTGAATTTTACTACAACTACCAACTGTTGAAGAAAAAAATACACTAGATTGTAAAATGACAACTGCAATGTTTGACATTTTTGTAAAATTAATGTCGCAAAGTAGAAAAAATAGTATATAACACTCGTTTTATAAGACGCATTGGCGCACTCGTTCCATTTGGGCACTCCTCGCTACGCTCGTCGTGCGCCAATTTTTGTCTTATAAAACTTGTATTATAATATACTAATCTATGTAGCTTTGCTTTGGCTTTAGTACTATCAAAACAGGGAATAGATCAGAGATAGCTAGTTATCCACAAAATAATAATTTTGAAACATTATGAAACATTAGTAGTAATCATAACTGACAGTGATCGGTTTAATTTAACATTTTTAATTTTTAAAAACCCGGAAATTTAAATCAACGTAAAAAATTTTACATTTTGAATTTTTATTTTAGAAGTTTGGATGCTGTGGGATGTATATAAATCGTTTGGGGTACTTTGGACTATGTATGTACTACGTTTTTTTTTTGTCTTCGTGTGTCTCTTTCGTGCATTCGTTCGATATCTATCATGTTTATGGATGTATTGGGTCGTAATTGATAGATTTTAATTAATTCCTTTTTAAATTGAAGTCCATAATTCAACGATGTGTTCAACGATGAATTAATACATTTTTTTGTCAATTTACTATACTGTATGTACCTATGTCACCCTGTTAACAAGATTAAATATTATAATAGGGGTCTTGCACTAAGTCTCAAAATTAAAAATTAATACGCTCTATTGGTGCCATACGTATACCAGACACCTCCGCAAACGCTTTCCTTTAAAGAAAAAAATCGGTTCCTAAACAATTAATAATATTAAAATCGGTTTTGTCCCTTTAAATGTGAACGCGCTGTGATTGGTGTGACGTAGCATGCCTGGACGAAGACCACGTGCGTTTGTTTGCCTGGGGACGACTTATGGCGCGCTTCCGACGAGTTGTGCACGCTACGTATCTTCGCAATTTCAACAGCTGTTCTTGTATTATAAGCGGTGAAAATGGAGGCAGGGTATGTGATGGGGCCGTCAGATAACTTGCCGAAAGTATGGCATCTACTTTCGGCAAGTTATCAAGTTATGGTAGCGGATTATTTTGCAACTAACTAATCCGCATTTACGTCGGCCAAAATAAGAGGCGTGAAAACAATGTGGTACGCATGTAGTTTTATCGGTATTCGACATAGGTATGAAAATGTAACATTATACATTATATGCCGAAATAACTTACGTCAAAATGATCTTCGCAAACAAAGCAAGCTGTTTTCATTGCGATATCTTTGGGATTTTGTCTACCGCTCTTATCAAAATTTTACGTGTTTTTTTTTTTATTTGGGAACCGTAGGGAAAACTTTATCAGGCCTTTGTATCGAGGTATTGTTACAATGTGATACAATGCACCATTACGTTACTGAAAAATCCCATAAATTTACGCGTGTTAGAATTAGCAATAGCATTATTTTTATACCTCTGGTGTACAAACTAAATACGCTCAGCGAAAAAGTACGTCTTTTCTTAGAATGGTATTTCTAACTTCTAATGCTGAATGTAAATATTGAATACATTGTGAAATATTTTGGGTGTTAAGTTTTCGTTTTTTAGTTGGGATGTTTCGTTTTTTTTTCAACATATTCTCTGATTTTTGAAGCATATTTTTAGTTGAGATTTTAGAAATTTTAATTTATTGCCGATATCTGTCTCGGTAGGCAACGGCATTTACTGTGATCAATGTTCGGTTGCATACCCACTGAATAAGAATCAACTACTGATTTTGGGCAGAAATAATATGGTGAAATAATAATAAATCACAAAACAGAGTATATATACAACGCCACCAGCAAAGAAAAAAATACGTATATTTTAAAAATAAAACCGAACGATAAAATGACAAAAATATTGAATACGGTCCTGAGTGTTGATCGTTTGAAATCATCGCGCGAATCTCGGTTTGCTTCCCGCGCGTAATCTCCATTCTCCGGTGGGAACCATCCTGCGCACAGGGTGGATTAATCCACTCTTAAAAATCTGATGTGGCCAGGCACATGACTTTATCATACAATATATAAAATTAATAGTTTAGCTGCATGAGAATCTGTTTGACTGAGATAAATCGTGTCTGCATTAAAATTAAACTAGTTAGCCAGGATTTGACAGATATTTTGATAGTCAATAGTATCAATCGAAGGTATTGTCAAAGCATCAGCATTTGACACTACCTACTGTCATCAGAATAATAGTTGTTTATCTCACAAGTACCGAAAGTACGGAATAGCACAACGAACGGTGATGCGGCGAGTCACCGATGACGGAGCGTCGTCGTCGCATGTGAGCGAATCGCGCTATGAAGATTTCGGCAGGAGTGACATCAACGTTTTTTGTGTTGCTTTTTGAGACGTATTTAAAAAAAATCGAAAATAGTTTTATTTTGGTATAGAAAATGTTAGGTTGATGCCACTTCTACGAAATGTAAAGTTTAAAAAGCTAAATCAAATTCTGACAGATTTATATTCGTTCATGACACTGTAGATGACGTTCCATAGCGGTTCTCCGAGTGTGACAGCGGGGTGACAGCTATAGACATTTCTGTGGCGACAGCACAAAAAACTATTTGTCAAAATCCTGGCTACTATGTAGTTTCATATCAATGCAGATGCGACCGATCTCGATCAAATAGAATTTGCTCTTAAAGCTAAACTATTAATTTTACCAAAAAATATCATAGGCATAAATTATTCAAAATTTTCTCTACTTTAATTTATTATTTAACTATTTTGTCGAAATTACAGAAATGGCGGCTCATTTCCAAAATCTTTCAAAACGGCTTAGAATAAACTACCAGTTCCTTTGGACCCCTTTCAACCAAAAGCTTTTCAGCTCTAAGTTTGGTAACAAAACTTCTAAATATGAACTTTCGTTCCGATACCTTTAGTAGTTTCTCCGGAATCGTCGTCACAGAAATCGAGTACACACATACGCACACACACACACACACACAGACACACACACACACATACACACACACACACACACACACACACACACACACACACACACACACACACACACACACACACACACACACACACACACACACACACACACACACACACACACACACACACAGAGACATTTTTTGTACCTTGGTCAAAAATGTTCAGGGGACCCATAAAGACCTATTTCCGCTAAAATCTCAAAATTTTTTTCGGCATGATTACAATACTTCATCATACTGCGTATGATAAAGTAAAAATTCACATATAACTTTTATGTTATTATACATCAATGGAGGAGTATCACAATAAATATGGTGTGTTTACGTTCTAACTGAGATATCCGGTTCCATAAAAAGGTGGCTTACAGACACAATACATACAAAATTAAGAAAAGAAAACTCCCAATCTATAGAAGGGATTCCATCCTGAATACAAATTTTGTTGCAAGAGGTTTAAGAGCAAACAAATCGAAAAGTCGAGCGTTATTACAAAACCACATAATCGGGTACCTTTTTTTACTTCTCTCGCGCTCATGTTTAAACCGACAGGTAGAAAAATTTGATAGTCCCGCATATTATGTAGAAATGATTGAGGAGTACAACACACTTTATTTCGTGTATTTCTGTTCAGTCATTGCAGAGTTACGACCATTCAAACACAGGGCGCAATACTTTTGCACCGATAGTATACCCATACGCCGTGTTTTCGCGGCCGCTCTCTAAACTCGCTGCACTTCTCACCAAACCTATGACCTCACGCCTTGATAGACAGCGTTTTGGCGCGTTTTAGTCCGGTTTAAACTTTGATGTTCAATAACAATTCAGTGCAACCATATTAAGCGGAAAAATTTTACACACGGTTTTCTTACCACCTAAGGGTTTTATTTGTGAACTTAGGTAAAATCATGCAAGACCCCTATAGCGAGCGAGCTCTCTCTAAATTAAAATAGCATCCATATATTTTATTTTACCGTCTGGCAGCCGCCCGCCAGCTGTATGCAGTCCGGGATGCATATGCGACCCTGATGATTGAGAACACAGATTACATTGTAACGTGAACGAAAGCGAAAGCGCCTTCGCGCGGCGACATACTGGCTGAGTATTTCCCCTTCGAATGTACTCGCGTCGACTATGCTCCGCCTTCGCCTATGCTCCCCTTTCCTCTAAACCCCCCCTTATCGTAAAACTGTGGCTTGGTTGACTTTGGTGGGGGACAGGCTGACCACTCCCAGCAAAAAAAAAACATCGCAACCAAATATTTCGTTTCGAAGTTGCGATGTTTTTAAAACGGAGCCTTAAGTGACGAAAACAAAACAGACACTACATCAGTTTAAAAAATCTGATGTGGCCAGGCACAAGACTTTATCATACAATATATAAAATTAATAGTTCAGCATTTGTCATCAGCATTTGACACTACCTACACTACGTCATTAGAATAATAGTTATTTATGTCACAAATGCCGAAAGTACGGAATAGCGCGACGAGCGGTGATACGGCGCGTCACCGAAGGCGGAGTGTCGCCGTCGCATATGAGCGAGTCGCGCTATCTAGTTTTTGGCAGGAGCGACATCAACGTTTATTGTGTTGCTTTTTAAGAAATACTTAAATTTAAATTTTTAAAAATAAATGATTTCTGTATAGTAAATTCTAGGTTGGTACCACTTTGACGAAAGGTGCGTTCCGATTGGTAGGTAATAGTAGCTAATGGCGGTGGTAGAATACGAAATTATAGTATTTCTTACATATCGTGATAATGACACATATTAGTTTGCATGTACATAAACATGAATCACTAGCAATTTTCTATTGGAAATACTATAACGGCGTCTGCTACCACTGCCATTATCACTAATGAAAACGCACCTTAAAAAGGTAATTCAAATTCTGACAGATTTATATTTGTTCATGACACATCCCTACCAACATGCTAAAATAAAACTACACTCATCGCTATACTTTATTTATAATTTTCTCAATGTGTCATTTTTAGAATTAGATATAAAGGGTTGATATTTCTTATCAACAAACAATCATATTGGTGATCTTATTTTATTTGAAATTTGTATTTTATAATTTTGCGCACTACAGCGGCACGTTCCATAGTGGTTCTCCAACCCATCTCCAACCTCTGATGAGATCAGCTGTTTTCGAATGTGACAACACAAAAAAATATTTGTCAAAATCCTGGCTACTATGTAATTTCATATCAATGCAGATGCGACCGATCTCGATCTAATAGAATTTGCTCTTGAAGGTAAACTATTAATTTTACCAAAAAATGTTATAGGCATAAATTATTCAAAATTTCCTCTACTTTAATTTATTAATTAACTATTTTGTCGAAATTACAGAAATGGCGGCTCATTTCCAAAATCCTTGAAAAAGGCTTAGAATAAACTAAAAAGCTAAACTATTAATTTTACCAAAAAATGTCATAGGCATAAATTATTCAAAATTTCCTCTGCTTTAATTTATTATTTAACTATTTTGACGAAATTACAGAAATGGCGGCTGATTTCTAAAATCCTTGAAAAAGGCTTGGAGTAAACACCCAGTTCCTTTGGACCCTTTTGAACCAAAAGCTTTTCAGCTCTAAATTTAATCATGAAACTTCTAAATATGAACTTTCGTCCCGATACCTTTAGTAGTTTCTCCGGAACCGTCGTCACAAAAATCGGGTACACACATACACACACACACACACACACACACACACACACACACACACACACACACACACACACACACACACACACACACACACACACACACACACACACACACACACACACACACACACACACACACACACACACACAGACATTTTTTTGGACCTTGGTCAAAAATGTTCAGGGGACCCAAAAAGACCTATTTCCGGTAAAATCCCAATTTTTTTTTTCGGCACGATTACAATACTTTACCATACTGCGTATGATAAAGTAAAAACGACAACAAATTTGTAAAAAACTCACTTATTCAGGATCATAATTTTTTTTCTGCTAATTTATTATATCCAAAAAGGATATCATACCCCGCTAATGATGGTCTCGGCGACTGCGATGAGGATGACGTCGTCGTCGTCCACCACGTTTGCAGTCAATCTCGAAGGAATGTTTATTACTGAACCGACCGACCGACCGACCGACTGCTGCTGACCTCGCCAGTTAATGGTCTATTAATGGTCTATACTTTAAAATGCATTCGTTAATTGGGCAAATGTTTATTTCTGATTGACACACGGAGACCGACACACCGACCAACGAGACGGCCGGTACCGTCCGTACTCCGCAGAGTCCGAAGGGCCTTCGTGTCTTCCCGGTTCATTCATAAATACCGGTCCGAATCAACAGGGATGTTTGGTTCTTATGAGCTTTGTAGGTTATGCAATTGTCAATTTTAATAAATATGACCGCATCAACAAAGTAAGTAATTCAAAATCATAGAAAATGTAATCCAAGCCGGTGATGCGAGCAACACCTATATCAACACGACCAGTGGATGCAAACAATAACTTAATCATTTAATTTTTTAGGTTAGAGTGACTGCTTGTTAATTTGCTAATGTGATAGCTGGATAAATGGTTTCAATGAAGAATAACTGTGCCTAGAAACACATTACCAGCCAATATAAATTGATAGATAGTTTAGTGGGCTGATTAGTCTTCGTAAATACGCTCTGCAACAATAATAAAGTTAGTAATTGTTTTATTAAACTATCTACATATGCTAATAATAATTACTATCAACAGGTAAATACTTTGACGTAACTGGAGCAATATCCGAAGACCAGTTTCATACTTCCGATGATACTACTTACGTTGTGTACCGTATGCCTTGCATAAATATTCAAAGACATACCTAGTCCCAGTATCTACATAGATATGGATAACTTTTTAGGTAGGCAAGGAAGATGAGAGTAGTGGGTGAGAGATTATTTAGCGGTTAGTTAGGTATATGAACGTATAGGTCTAGCGGAGAACCAATTCAAGAAAGGCACTGTTTCAGGATATGATATAATTTAAAAATTTACGTAACATGCATTGTACTATTATGATGTGCGACAGTAATTTTATTACGGGGTTTGGATTCTCAACTATTTGTGTGGTGATAGTAAATGAAAGTCTAGCTACATAGTCGTGGGTAGTTATATTGTTCTACTGTTTTTTCAACATTTTGCTAGGTTATCTCCGACTTTATCAGTACGTAGGTAGCTAAATACAGCTAGTAAGTAGTAAGTAATGTTTATCCCACCATCCCGTACCCACTTTGTGGAACTGTTTAATATTGTACGGCCCTGAGGAAGCCGGAGATTACCGAGCAAATCGTAGGAATGTTGAAGGCACAGTAGAGCAATAAACTGCCCAAGCCTACATAGCAAGGGTTTCATTTACTATCAGTAATTTTGATTGTTACATAATGTTGTTATTAATGTCATTGTTTTTAAGCCAATTCCTTGTAAGTATCATAAACATATTTTCACATAAAATTGTCTGAAGCACAGTTTAGACGGAGCAAGTTTAGCGGCGGCAAGTGCTGCCTGCCACTAAACTTGCCATGTCTAAACCATAAGAAGATAATAGCTCTGCTATGAATGTCTCCATCTCATCGGTGCAATTGATATATAAAATAAAACACTTTTGTGATCCGATGATGTTTATTTATTAGATCTTGTGGCGACCAGGTTTCGATAAATACAAATCGTCGTTGGGCTACAATAAATAACAAGAGGGAGTACACAATTAACAATTGTTTCAAAACTTAAATGGTTCTATATAATTACCGTCAATCTACAGGTCACGGATTCGAGGGTCATGTGTCATTTTTGGGGTTATGTTATTTCAAACGGTGTACACTTAGTTTTTCGGTCGGTCTCAGTACATAAAATCACTGCAAACTAAAACATTCAATGAGTTTCACAATTCAGTCTTGTTTTCTACAAATTTGATATGTAATTACGAGGTTTTCGTTGAATTTACCTGGAAATCAGAAATGGCGTGCTAAAGCTAAACTTTTTATATCTGTGGAGTGAATGTAGCGGCGTTTCAATTGACATCGTCCTGTTCCGGTGTGCTCGTGTGTCTATCTTCGGGTCGGTTTTCAAACAGTTTTATAAATAAATGACTTTTGTTAACTTCGGTGTATTCATTTAGGAGCAGGCCTGGGTATTTTTTATTATGACGATATATTTCAAGGTCCTCGAGAATATTCATTTTTCTAGATTTATCTATGTTGTGAATAAGCGAAATGCTATCCTTATTTATTTGATGTTGATGATCTCTTGTGTGTTTGAATACACTTGAGTTTTGGTTTTTTGTGTGTTCTTTGAAGCGTTGGAGAAGACTGCGTCCTGATTGCCCGATATATATTCTATCACATGTTTCACATTTAATTTTATAGATTCCGCTTTTTTGCAGTATATCAATTTTAGGCTTATAGTTGATGATTTGGTTGCCTATCTTATTCTTAGTTTTGAATGTCGTTGTTATATTGTATTTCGAAAGCATGGATTTGATTCTGTGTGAGATATTGCCTTGATAAGTAAGAGAGATGTATCTGTTGCAAGTTCTGAAATGTGGGTATATTGTTTTATAGATTAGTTTAGTGTGTACATTGTTGTATCAAATTTTTTTCTTGTTTAACGACAAATTTTACATAATGAAAGATGGCCTGCCAATGGGTTCGGCTCTTTCTGGTTTGATGGCAGATTCTATGTCGACAGAATGGAAGAACACTTGTTCTCACAGAAATATGAATTCATTACAAAAGACATATTGTACTATAGGAGATATGTGGATGATACATTCGTGGTTTTTCATGGAAACGATGCACAACTGATTGCCCTCCATAATATTATGAACAACTTGGGAAACCTGGAATTCACTTTAGAAAGGGAATCCATCAATTCATTACAATTTCTGGACTTGGTAATTAAGAGAGATGTAGACAATAATAAGTTGAATTTTGACATTTACCGTAAGCCTACATATACAGACATCATTATTCCAAAAACAGCTTTCAATTCAAACAGTAACAAATTAGCAGCATTTTAATACATGTTTCATAGGGCAAATTTAATACCACTTAAGACTGATAACTTTAAAAAAGAAATAGCTACCATTATTCAGATAGGCACTAACAATGGGTACAGCATAAATGATCTTCAATCGGTTTACAACAATGTACACACTAAACTAATCAATAAAACAATATACCCACATTTCAGTACTAACAACAGATACATCTCTCTTACTTATCAAGGCAACATCTCACACAGAATCAAATCCATGCTTTCGAAATACAATATAACAACGACATTCAAAACTAAGAATAAGATAGGCAACCAAATCATCAACTATAAGCCTAAAATTGATATACTGCAAAAAAGCGGAATCTATAAAATTAAATGTGAAACATGTGATAGAATATATATCGGGCAATCAGGACGCAGTCTTCTCCAACGCTTCAAAGAACACACAAAAAACCAAAACTCAAGTGTATTCAAACACACAAGAGATCATCAACATCAAATAAATAAGGATAGCATTTCGCTTATTCACAACATAGATAAATCTAGAAAAATGAATATTCTCGAGGACCTTGAAATATATCGTCATAATAAAAAATACCCAGGCCTGCTCCTAAATGAATACACCGAAGTTAACAAAAGTCATTTATTTATAAAACTGTTTGAAAACCGACCCGAAGATAGACACACAAGCACACCGGAACAGGACGATGTCAATTGAAATGCCGCTACATTCACTCCACAGATATAAAAAGTTTAGCTTTAGCACGCCATTTCTGATTTCCAGGTAAATTTAACGAAAACCTCGTAATTACATATCAAATTTGTAGAAAACAAGACTGAATTGTGAAACTCATTGAATGTTTTAGTTTGCAGTGATTTTATGTACTGAGACCGACCGAAAAACTAAGTGTATACCGTTTGAAATAACATAACCCCAAAAATGACACATGACCCTCGAATCCGTGACCTGTAGATTGACGGTAATTATATAGAACCGTTTAAGTTTTGAAACAATTGTTAATTGTGTACTCCCTCTTGTTATTTATTGTAGCCTGGCCCAACGACGATTTGTATTTATCGAAACCTGGTCGCCACAAAATCTAATAAATAAACATCATCGGATCACACAAGTGTTTTATTTTATATAAGATAATAGCTGTCAAGTAGAAAGTCTACTTTTCTATGGTTTAGACATGGCAAGTTTATTGGCGAACATCACTTTCCGTAATTAAACTTGCTGTCTAAATGACGCTTAAATGTAAAAAAAATTGCTTCATCTAGATAAATTTTGTATATATTGATGTTAATTGTAACATCATATCACAAAATCATGATGAAACGTGATGAAACTTTTATTCAATATTTGACTTTTGATAAAATTTTGCCTTGGCAAGTAGTGGGGTTCCTGATTTCGTAGGAAACTTCCCATTCAGCTGATTATGGAGGCAAAAAAATCAGATTTGTTGATTATATTTTACCTTATCAGCAATGATATTTTTCAAAACAATAAAGTTCATTATTAATGTATATTAATTTTGTTTCAGACTTTTTTTGCACCTGTTTGCCATGACCAGAAGAAATTTAAACTCATGAAATAGTAAATCATAACCAAAGCATAAAAATCATTAAAAAAGCAGTATTCAGCAGCATAATGGATAAGCTAATAATTATAATACACCATCGGCTTTAACGTAAAAGTGACTAAAGTAAAATTGTTTTATATTTTCTTGAAACACAAATTAGCTGTACCAATACCAAAACCGCATATCTTATAAGAGGATGCAATCAAGTGATATAAATCTTTTAAAATCAATTAATTCTTTGGAAAATATAATATTTCGTAGTATTTGTTTTACTAATTGTAAGTATGGTATTCTTAATAATTTGAGATATTGTTTGTGACTTATTCTTACTTCTTATTAAAATTACTATGTATCTTATCAAACAGTACTGATCATAAGTTAAAATTTCAAATAATAAAAAATAAGCATTAATTTAAATAAATTAATGCTTATTTTTTATTATTTGAAACCAATCACGTCAATGAAACGTCAATGAAATCCAATGAAACCAATCACGTCAATGTAAATACATTGACGTGATTGGTTACCATGGTCCGCTGAAATCTTTTAAAATAAAAACAAACAAATAATATTTGTATTCATATAGTCATTTATTTTATTATAATTCTAAGAATTAACCGCAATGCGCTTTTTATAATGGATTTGTGGCAATAGTTATTATTAAAACTATCTAAAATGTAAAGTTAAGTTAGTTTTACTGTTTTACTTTTTTTGCTATCTGTTATATTTATAAAACGTTAAAATTTACTTTTTTCAATAAAATACTTTCAACCGAATATTTTTATTGATTTCTTAGAGGTAATATCAATTAGTGAATATCCAACAGCAGATTAAACATGCTTGTTTCGCTTACAAATATACTTTTTATAAGGGTTTTTACATATTTTCTCCTACAAGTTGCGTATTAGATGATAACAAGCCCTATATATCTGTACAGGTAATTATTTTTAAAGTACCTACTTATAATTTTTGGTACTGAATATATTCTTTACATATTTCTATTTATAGGGAATGTAGTATGTAACTGCAACCAGTCATACATTCAAGGTGTGTTTTGATGTGTTATGTACACATCAAATTTCGCTATTATTTTCAAATAATATTTGTCCTTACACGATTTTGAAATAAATGTAGGTACTCCAATTTCTATACCTATATATTGGGAGGGTGCGTGATGCAAGCGCCTCTCCCGAGGTAGGCGAGTACTATGTCCACGAGGCGTAAATGGAGCAGTTCGCAACTATATGTTACAGTTATCTGTAGTGTTTTAGTGGTCCAATCAAACTTGTATTATTATATTGTTTTTGGAAAATAACTGTTAATAGTGAACTTCATTAACTTAATTTCATTGAACTTAATTTAATTTACAATATATTATAAAATATAATTATAAACAACTATTATGTAAGGTTATGTTTCATGTACAATTAGTTCAGGTTAAGCTATTGTCTTTTTATTAATAAACTAGCAAGGTTGTGCTGTAGGGTCCAATATCTAGCTCATATTCGCACAGTCAATTAGCCTGCAAAACACGTGCATAACACAAAATGAGGTTAGTTTATGTTTTGAGACTTTTAGGTTGTATTGTAATTATGTAGAACACGTGCACAACACAAAATGGCCGTACTTTATGTTTTGGGACTTTTAGATTATATTGTAACTTTCTTATAAGCAATCAAACTAGACAAACCCTTTTACTCAAACTTAATAATATGATTATATTGCTGAATTGTGAATGTAATTTGAAAATAAATTTCAGTTTTTGCTCAACATGAGTGTAATAATTTTGGAAATCTATAAAATTTGCATTTCTTGTTGTTTCTCCTATTATTCGTACATTTGTCAATACAAAACTTATTGTGTCCCCCCCCATTACGATGTTATCGATGAACGATCTGTTGCTGTGAACCACAGAATTGTATACTTATGAGTTATGACAGCAAGGCAATAACATAATGCGCCGTAAACTACTGCACATTTGTAGGCCGATATTTCTCCGTTTCTCCGCCACGGGCGCCTAAACCGATTTTCGTCTCCCTTCCACGGGGCATGCACGGTGCCAATAGATAAAACTTGCCTATACCTAGCTCTAGGATACTTACTAAGGTGATGGGGAAATGTATTACTATATTCTTTTATAGTTGAATATTTCTTATTTTTATTGAAACAAAATGAATGAATAGCCTATTGTATATTTATATTTTATATTTAAGGTACATTTAGTGTACGAGTATTTTGGTACGTTTCTTTTTAATTGTGATAGTATAATTTTACATGTTTGTTCATAAATGTTTTTTAGTCAGTCTGTGTATTTTCAGCATGGTGAATATTTATGATTAATAAATTATTAATACCATTATTGATGCTCATTGATATGACCCTATTTAACATTATTATTTCGAAGCCGGTAAGTATGATTTTTGTGTGGCTTTATAAGTATCCCGTAAGTATAAATCATTTAATGTAAGATACAAACATAGTTCCAAAATAGTTAATACCCTACTGGGTTAATTTATATGTTAAATGTAAGATCTTGTTCTAATCAAAAAAATTCAAGCACTTCATTAATGATACATTTTATTATCACTGATTATAACTCTTCTTTTTTAATAATCCGTAACACCATAACAACGTAACATACTACTTAGAAAGCCTACTAAAATATACTCTAATATAATAAGATAACGTAAATTATTGACATGTCTTTTATTTTATTATTTCGAATAAATGACGTTTATTTTATTATTTACTTACAAGTTTAACTTTTACATAATATCGCATGATCAAACCAAACCTATACTATTCTTATTGGATCACAAAATAAGTTTTGGAGCGTAATAACGGGGAATTGCCCACCACATATTACCTCTTTGTAAATGCGATGGCTATAAGTGCATCAGTACATTAGGTACCAAAATACGTTCATTTTCACAACACATAATATCACACTCTATCATCTTTGAGGGTTATGTTTACATCGCCCTTTCTCGTTCCTAGTTTAAAATCTAGGGACACACATATTCGTCTATAGTAAATTGTCATGACTGCGATGGCGCTCGGCGCTGTTCGGATTTGTAGTAATTCGGACGAAGTCGATGCTCCGGGTACAATCGGAGCATCGACTTCGTCCAAATTACTACAAATCCGAACAGCGCCGAGCGCCATCGCCGCCATCCCATTCATGACAATTTACTATAGACGAATATGTGTGTCCCCAGATTTTAAACAAGTAACGAGAGGGGGCGATGTAAACATAACCCTCAAAGATGATAGAGTGTGATATTATGTGTTGTGAAAATAAACGTATTTTGGTAATGTACTGATGCATTTATACTTTTATAGCCATCGCATTTACAAAGAGGTAATATGTGGTGGGCAATTCCCCGTTATTACGCTCCGAAACTTATTTTGTGATCCAATAAGAATAGTATAGGTTTGGTTTGATCATGCGATATTATGTAAAAGTTAAACTTGTAGGTAAATAATAAAATAAACCTTATTTATTCGAAATAATAAAATAAAAGACATGTCAATAATTTACGTTATCTCATTATATTAGAGTATATTTTAGTAAGCTTTCTAAGTAGTACGTTACGTTGTTATGGTGTTACGGATTATTAAAAAAGAAGAGTTATAATCAGTGATAATAAAATGTATCGTTAATGAAGATAAGAATTTTATCATAAGAATAAGAATTTTACAAGAAATTCTTATAGTGCCTTTTTGGCAGTTTTTACAACGCCATCTTGTTCGTAGTTGTCAAAACGGATAGGGGGGTTTGTCAGGGGGTATTTTTGCCGTCAATGGAAGGTGGCCATCTTGAAATTTCACGGCCACCCCAAACCTAGCACCGGTGCACCGGTGCGAAGTTAGCCCCGGAAGGGAAAGGTCACCCCGAATTCAGGTCGGCCATTCTGAACCGGAAGTCGGCCATTTTTAACCGCAAGTCAACCATTTTGA
Source organism: Melinopterus prodromus (assembly GCA_964023965.1). Classification (NCBI taxonomy): domain Eukaryota; kingdom Metazoa; phylum Arthropoda; class Insecta; order Coleoptera; family Scarabaeidae; genus Melinopterus; species Melinopterus prodromus. The sequence goes on from OZ030394.1 coordinate 36,814,552, forward strand.
GCCAGGAATTTTTTTAAATTTTACAAGAAATTCTTAGAGTGCCGTTTTGGTCTTTTTTGAACCGGTAGTCGCTCATTTTGGTCATAACGAGCTCAAGTAGCCATTTTTAACCGGAAGTCGGCCATTTTGAACCGGAAGTAGGCCATTTTGAACCGGAACTTGGCCATTTTGAACCGGAAGTCGGCCATTTTTAACCGGAAGTCAACCATTTTGAGGCGGGAAATTTTTTAAATTTTACAAGAAATTCTTAGAGTGCCCTTTTTTGAACCGGAAGTCGGCCATTTTTAACCGGAAGTCGGCCATTTGGAACCGGAAGTCGGCCATTTTGAACCGAAATTTCACGATGCCCGCCGGAAGTCGGCCATTTTGGCGGGAAAATTTGAAATTTCAAGAAGGCCGCCGGAAATCGATCATTTTGGGAGGGAAAATTTGAAATTTCAAGATGGCCGACCTGAAGTCAGCCATTTTGGACCATAAAATTGAATCCACGATAAATATAAGGAAATGTTCTCACCAACAAGTATTCATACGTGTGAACAACCACACGTATGAAACTGCACTAAACCATCTTGGCCACGTATAAAAACCGCACTTGCTTCACTTATCATTTCACATTCACATCTGTAATAAACACACTATTTATTTTGGTACCTCTTACCAGAGCTAGATGGTCTCGTGAACATCGTGTGTTGAAAACACGGTTCGCACTGATCAAATAAATTGCTTTACCTTCAGTTACAAGAAGATCCCATACAGAGCCTCTGTGACGTCATTCGACCTCAGGCGTCTGCTGTCGCGATATGTAATCAACATTCCGACATTCCAGCATTCCAACATTCCAGCAAATGTTTCGAAGAAAGAAATATGTTGGTTTCTTATGAGTTGCTGACGTCAGAGATAAGAATAGTTATAACATGAATTTATTACGTAAAACAAAAGAAATTCCATATTTTCTTACAATGTATGTATATGTATAAATAATTACATAGATAAAAAGTAATTTTGCAACGGCGACATTGCTAAACGCGATAACGCTAACGAATTTTTTCACATTGCTAACGAATATCATTCTTATCAGTCCTTAAAAATGTAGTATGTGCACGCGTAGATATTACATAAAACAAAAGAAATTCCATATTTTTCTTACAATGTATGTATAATATGTATAAATAATGTAAAGTAATTTTGCAACGGTAACGAATTTTTTTCACGTTGCTTTTTATTCTAATTGTAGGGAAACGATATATGTTGGTATCTTATCAGTTGCTGACGTCAGAGATAAGAATTTGTTCGCGATAACAACTGCTATATAACCGGTGATAGCCAGTGGAGAAAATCAGTCTACGTAATCAACTAACTACATCAACAATGTTTACTATTACAAAGGATGTAACCACGACCATTAAACGGTTCAATATGCAGGGACGCACAATGGAGTTTAAAATAAACTCAATACCTGGCAAGTAATTTTTTTCTATTTTAATTGTATGTGCTAAATATGTTTTTCTTAGATAACGCTGAACCCGTAAGTTGGGTTCGAGATGCCATCAACAAGGCCATACAATCGGCAACGGAGCAGCTCAACCCAAATGACCAGGTGGGCATGAGTATCTGCAGTAAAGGATTTGCCAAAGGAGAAGGATGGGTACGATTTCGGGAGGCCTCTGCATTGAACACCGACGATGTTTGGAACGTACTTGTCTCGCTGTTCCAGTCAAATTCAATGGGGTTCAGTATAGACACCTTTTGTCTTGGAGTGACATCCGTACGTATGCCTGTAGGGAGAGGAGGAGGAGGAAAGCGGGTCGTTACCTACAACTCTTTCACCGAAGAGTGCAACAGGCGTAAAGGTATCGTAACCATCAAGAATACTGATAACCTTTGCCTACCCCGCGCTCTGGTTGTCGCCATGGCTAACGTTGATAAGAACCCGATTATACAGCTATTAGGAAGGACACCAGAAAGATGCAGACCATGAAGGCACAAACCCTGATACGCGATGCTGATGTCACCATACCTGAAGACGGCTGCGGAATTCCGGAGCTTCAAAGGTTCCAAGAATTCCTCAAAGACTACACCATCTGCGTCTATCTGTATGGCAACAAAGGTCGTGACGTTATGTTTCAAGGGTTAAAGAAAGATAAAAAGATTAACCTCCTCTATCATAAGGGACATTACAGCGTAATTACATCGCTGACTGCTGCCTTTACATGCGTATACTTCTGCGAGGACTGCCACATCCCATACAACGATAAAAACAGACATAGAGGTGGAGGGAGTTGTCGTGGATGCCAACAGTCACCCGCATGTCCCCGAGAAGTCAGAGTAAAGTGTCCCGATTGCCATCGAACCTTCAACAGTCAAACCTGTCTCGATAACCATACGAGAAAGGGTATCAACGATGGGCTGAGTGTATGCGAAACAATACTGCAATGCGAAAAGTGCTTAAATACGGTGAGAACCGAAAGAGAGCACATTTGCGGAGAAATATATTGCAAGATTTGCAAAAAACATCTACCGCAAACACATCAATGCCATATGCTACCCGACAAAGGCAAACCACAATTGAAAGACTTTGTGTTTGTCTTTTACGATCTGGAGACCACACAGGAGGAGATAATAAACGATAAAGGATCGCGCTTAGACAGGCCGAATTTGTGCGTTTATAAAACCTGTTGTGAAGAATGTATTGACTCCGGGCATAAAAACTGTGGTCATTGTTGACACTGGTCTGACTCTAGCAGAGTACGAATTTCCTCCGACAACGAATATAACAGTTCGGAAATGGATCCTGTAGACGGGCTGGTAGACTTTATATTAACTAGTCGGCAACAGTATAAAACAGTTGTCGTAATTGCCCACAATGGTCAAAGTTTTAACCACCAATTTATACTAAATTATCTTATAACCAAATCCGACCTAACTCCTGAATTAAAAATGCGAGGAACGAAATTAGTTCAGATGACCATAGGGAATGTAAACTTATAGATTCCCTAAACTATTTCCCAATGGCGTTATCAAAATTACCGAAAGCATTCGGGTTACCGGACATTTTTAAAAAGGGATAGTTCCCTCATATGTTTAATACTGCTGCCAACAGTGAATATGTAGGACCCCTTCCTGCTTTGGAAAATTATTCCCCCGACACCATGATGGGTACGGATGACCACGATAACATGGATGAGAGAAAGCAGTTTCTAAAGTGGTATGAAGAACATAGGGAGGATGTTTTTGATTTCAAGAAAGAATTGGTGGAGTACTGCGTTAGTGATGTGGAAATTCTAACGGAAGCATGTCTGAAGTTTAGGAGGGAAATGCTTACAACTTCGAAGGTAGGTCCGTTCACTGAACCCTGCACTATTGCATCAACCTGCAACAAAGTGTTCCGCAGAAACTTTCTACGAAGATTTACCATTGGAATAATACCTAAAGGCGGTTACCGATATCGTGATAACCAGTCACAAATAGCAATTCAGTGGCTTGTGTGGGATGAACATCAACGAGGCATTGATATAGCTCATGCTGCAAAAGGACGGGAGAGAATAATTGGAGGATTAAAAGTTGATGGATTTTGTGCTGAATCCAATAAGGTCTTTGAATTCCATGGGTGCTTCTATCATGGTTGCGAAAAATGTTTTAAATTTAATCGTGATAACCTTTTACACTATGAAGGTATGCTCAATTTAAGGCATGAGTCAACCATAGCAAAGACATAACGATTAAAACAGCTAGGATATGAAGTGCATGAGATGTGGGAGTGTGAATTTCGACGTTGTTTGGTTTACAACCCCGAAATACAGGCGTACACATTTAATCATCCAATGGTTCAAACATCACCGCTTAATCCCCGCGATGCCTTCTACGGAGGAAGAACTGGAAATTGTGTTACCTATTACGAATGCCAACCAGGGGAAAAAATCAAGTATGTCACTATGTCGATATATGCTCCTTGTACCACTGGGTATGCAAGTATGGGCCATCCTAAGGTTCATGTAGGGGACGATTGTTTAAAGCTGCAAATACCCAATACAGAAGGATTGATCAAATGCACAATACTACCGCCACAGGATTTGTATCACCCAGTGTTACCGGTTAAAATGAACAATAAACTTATGTTTGTTCTGTGTAAGACTTGTGGTGAGGTTATGAGTTCCGACGAATGTAACCACAATGAGGAGGAGGCTTTATCGGGGACCTGGATGATCGACAAAGTCCGAAAAGCATTGGAGATGGGATACCAAATTTTGAAAATACATGAAATTTGGAAGTATAATCAAATTTCGCGGTATGATCCTGAACGGAAGTCAGGCGGTCTGTTTACCAAAATAATGAATGAGTTCATTCGCATTAAACAGCAGGCGTCGGGGTGGCCCGGAAATTGTGTATCGGATAAGGAAAAGAACGACTACATCGAAGAATTTTTCAAAAGAGAAGGAATAAAGCTTAATTTTGATCAAATTGTAAGTAACCCCGGACATAGATCTTTGGCCAAGTTAATCCTGAACTCGTTTTGGGGAAAACTTGGTCAAAGAGAAAATCAACCGAAAACGGTTATTCTCAATCAACCGGAGGACTTATTTTCCCTTTTAACAAACCCCTCTCTATACGTTAACGGGATTGTTCCTATTAACGAAGATGTAGTAGTAGTAAACTACGAATTTAGAGAAGAAACATACGATTCCTTAGCCACCGTTAACGTTGCACTTGCGGCTTACACAACTGCGCAAGCCCGGCTGAAACTCTACAGCTATCTTGAAAGATTGGGCAACAGAGTTCTTTACTATGATACGGACTCAGTCATCTATATCTCCAGAGATGACGAGGCAGATATACCAACAGGTAGTTTCCTCGGCGATATGACAGACGAGCTGGAAGAATACGGCAAGAGTAGTCACATAACACGTTTTGTATCCGGTGGACCAAAGAACTATACATACGAGGTTTACGCTACCAAGAAGAACACTCTAAAAACAGTGGTAAAAGTGAAGGGTATCAGAATCAATTACGAAATCTCCAAATTAATTATTTTTCAACAATTTCCCCTCTCCACAACATCCTTTCCTATAGATAGGGTCATTATTTAACATTAGTCAGTAGTTCACAACTAGATTCCAACAGTAACATCAACTACAGCAGCAAACAATATGTCCCTTTTAAAAAAAGGCGAGGGGAGGGAAGAACCCACCACCACCCCGCTGCACGGCATCGCCTGAAGGGCATACTTCCTGCAGCGACATCTCCTATTATTTCTCCCGTCGCCTTTCCGTCTTGTGGCCTGATAGCTCTTTTAATCTTTATTTTAACCACAAACACAGATAGGAAACAAAAGTTGACTTACTTACTTGACTTACTTAAACACTGACTTACTTACTAATAACATGCTGCTGTGCTACTTAATTCTACTACCTCCTACTGTTCTACTTATTCTACTACCTCCACCGTTACGTGCTAAGAACCACACTTTTTTCTGGGACACCACTGCCTTGTCTTTTCTTCTGGGACCACGGTATGACCACTGGTCCCTCGCCTGACTCCGGTCGTCCTGAAGTCTTTTTTTTTTTTTTTTTTTTTTTTTTTTTTTGGTGCGGAGGAGGAGAAATGCTTCATGCAGACCAGCCGCTTTGTTGGCACCTGAGATCTTCTGCTTCGAGCTACTGTTCATGCGGCTGGTACTGTCAAACTCTTACTGACTAAAACTCCCCCCCCCTCTTCATATCCGCCGTTAGTATCGGAGTGGAACTGCCCTGTTGGGTTTTGACCATCGCTCCGTCGGCGCTGTTTGCTAGTGTGGCATTAATCTAGCTTGACGTTCTCGTTTCTCACGCTCTACCATGACCTCCGTGATATAGCCGTCTATCTGGTTCCACGTCTGTTCGCTCTGTAGCATCGTATTAACCACGCTCTCCGGCCTGACTTGTGCGTCAATCTCTGTCTCCAGTTGCTCTCTGCGTACGCGGGTATTCGTGCATTCGAAGAACAGGTGCTGGGGGTTTTCCTGAACCTGGCACACCTGGCAGGTGTCGTCTTCCCTTTTCCTGATCCACCGCAGGTATGAGGCAAAGTTCCCATGTCCGGTAAAGAATTGCGTCAGGTAATAGTTTGTGGTTCCGTGTTTGCGGTCCAGCCATGTGCTCAGCCTTGGGATCAAGGTTTTGGTCCATTGCCCTTTCTGCTCTTCCGAGTTCCAGTCATTCTGCCATCTGCCAATTGTGTCCCTTCGCGCAGTTTTCCTGTCGCAGTTATCATATCGTAATGAGGCTCTCTCATGTATGAGCAGGTCAATGGGGATTGTCCCCGCGATAACGGCCAGTGCAGAAGTCGATGCAGTCCTGTACGCGCAGGTAGTTAAAATGTTCAGTCGGCGCTGTTGTGAAAGTAGACTTTCCCTGTATTTCTGAAACCTCAGGGCTTTCCTCCAGATCGGGCAGGCGTACAGAATTATAGCCGTGGCCGTTGAGGCAAGGAGTGTTCTCTTGACGGTGGTGGGGCCGCTGATTCTAGGCATCAGCTTTTTAAGGGCCGTGATAGATCTCTCCGCTTTTCTTGCGGCATACATAGCGTGTTCTGTATATCTTAGGTTGTGATCTACCACGACCCCCAGGTACTTAAGTTTGGGTTGCGTGTGGATACTATGGTTGCCGAACCGGAAGGACAGGTTTCGGATTGTATACCTGCCACGAGTGATGGTGGCCTCTGTCTTATCCACTGCGATCTCTAATTCCTTGTTATGGAACCATTTTTGTATGTCGCTCAAGATATTCTCCGCGTCTCTGACTATGTCATCGGCGGACCAGCCCTGGATCACTACAGCCAGGTCATCTGCATAAGCCATGAGGTGGACATTTGGCATACGTGGCAGGTCAAAGACGTCGTCATATGCCACGTTCCACAACGTGGGGCCGAGCACAGAGCCCTGTGGGACACCTCTCTTCATCGGGTATTCTTTACCGTCGTGGTAGAGGGTTCTTATGTTTAGGTAGCTTTTTATGCACTCGATCAGGTATGATGGAATCTTCTTCGACGTCATAGCCTCAACGATCTTTTCCCAACGTATGCTATTGAACGCATTTTTGACGTCGATCGTGATCAGAAGGCAGTACCTCCTCTTCCCCCTGTTGAATTTATCGCACTCTGCATTAAGGTTATTTAGTCTGTCAAGGGCGTCCATTGTTGACCGGCCCTTCCTAAACCCGTACTGATGTTCAGATAGCTTACCGGCCGCCTCGAGGTCCATATTGAGCCTGTTGCGTAAGATTATTTCTAGGATCTTAGCCCATGCATTTATTAAGCATATCGGCCTGTACTTGTTTGGGCTGTGTTCGCTTCCTGGTGGTTTTGGCTTCTCAATGAGGACTATTTTAGCACTTCTCCAAATGCTCGGGAATTCCGCGTTTATCATCAGACTGTTGAAAAGTTTGGCAAAGTGGTGCCGGTGCCTTACCGATGTGGAGATCTTGGGTTGCCTTTATTGTCTCTTCGGTTGATAGAGGAGGCGGCGGTGTCTTAGCTTTGTCTGGTTTGTTCCAGGCAATGCTCGGGGCGTCTGGGAAGAGGTTACCAATAATGGTCCCCGTCCTGAAGTCTGGTCCGGATTTCCAGAACCCTAAACATTTCTTGCTTCGGTAGTTCCAGAAGCTTTCCTGCGCCGGTTTCCGGCCGCTATTCTGCGTTTCTTGCTGTCCCTCCATCCGTCCCCGGGACTGTCCCTACTCCTTAACAACTAAGGCGTGGGAGGTCCTCTCGCTTCTTCACGCTTGTCGTCCTCGTTCTTGCACTTTAGGATATCTCCCACAGTATGTGCGATCTGCCGCCACTCCTCCGGCCCGTTCAACATGCGACGGACCATTCCTTCCTCGTTGAGGTCTTCCTGATAAGGACACGTTCTTCTATGTGCTGCCCATCTTTCGCATCGGAAGAGAGTATGTGCAGGTGTATCCTCCTCCCCGCAGTACCGACATTCTGGGCTGTCCCTTCTCTTGAATCGGTGCAGGTATGCCCCGAAACAACCGTGTCCGGTAAGAGCTTGGGAGAGCTCATAGGTGATTTCACCATGCCTTCTATTCACCCACCCCGATAGGCTGGGTATCAGGCGATGGGTCCATCGTCCGCTTTCGTCCTCGTCCCACTCTCTCTGCCACGCCTCCATCGTGGCTGCTCGGTCGGTGGCCCTCCTGTCCTCTTCTGTCGTACCGTTGCCTTCTTTCTTCTACTTTTAGATGTAGAGGCACCAGTGACGCAAGTACCAGAACCGCCACGGTAGATACGGTTCTGTACGCCGACGTCACTCCGATTGCCGCTCTTCTTTGCACTCGTAGGAGCCGCTGCCTTCTGTTTGCGAACTCCATATCGTCCGCCCAGACCGGCGCCGCATACAGCATCACCGACTCCGCCACGGACGCGAGTACTCTCCTCTTTGCAGCCGTTGGGCCCCCCAACTTTGGCATCAACCTCAGGAGCGCTCCTGTTGTCCTCTCCGCTCTAGCCGCCACCTCTTCCACATGCTTCCTGTACCTGAGGTTTCTTTCTATTCTCACTCCCAGGTACTTGACGCTGTTCCCGGGCTTGATTAGTATCCCGTCCACTATCAGCGTCACCGGCTCACACTTCCTTCTGCCGGTTAGGAGCACAGCCTCGGTTTTCTCGGCAGCTAGCTGCAGTCGTCTGTCAGCCATCCACGCGACGATTCCCGCAAGGGCCGTGTTCGCTCTCTCCTCAAGCTCGGCACACGTGGCCGCAGTCACCACCATTGCTAGGTCATCTGCATACGCCACCAGCTCCACACTAGGAAGCTCCAGACGTAACACTCCATCGTAGAAGACGTTCCAGAGCGTTGGCCCCAAAACCGATCCCTGGGGGACACCGCTTGTTATCCTCTTCTGAGAGGTTCTCCCATCTTTATCCTTTAGGATAATCCATCTGTCCCGGAGGTAGCTCCTGATCATCCCTAGTAGATACCGGCTGATGCCTCTTGTTTCCAGCTCTGCGATGAGGTGTTCCCATGCAACAGTGTTGAAAGCATTTCTGACGTCGAGTGTGACCAGCATGCAGAACTGTTTTTTCCTCCTCGTTCCCTGGTTCGCTCTCTTCGCTTTGTCCATCACGCTCCTCACCGCGTCCACCGTCAACCTTCCCTCTCGGAAACCAAACTGGTTGTCCGCCAGGGGGGCTTTCTCCTCTAGCTCAGTTTTTAGTCTACTTCTTCAATCACGCTAGTCCAGTGGCGTTCCTTGGATTCGGCAATTGCTATCTTCAATGCCCTTCTAGCCTCCCTGTATCGTGCTGTAAGGAGTGCTCGTCTGTCTTCATCTCTGGTTTCTCTTTGTGCGGCTCTTCTAGCAGCGTTGCTCACCTTTCTTTTGTCCGCAATTTCTTCCGTCCACCAGTATACTGCTCTATTAGCCGTACAACTACTCTTGGGCATGGCTGCTTCGCATGCCTTTGCAAGTGCTGCCTCACATGTTGCTAAATTTGGCGGTTGTCCTGCCGTTTCCGTTTCGAATGTCTCCCTGAACTTTGTGCGGTCTAGTTTCCTTGCGTTGTACCTCTTGGACATGGACTGCTGTGTATCCTCCTTCGTTTCTCGGGTGTCCCTCAGCCTGTACTCAATGTACATATGGTCGCTGAGGGTCTCTTCTTCCACCACTCTCCATCCTTCCACCTGTCTTGCGACGTTTTCGTTAGCGAAGGTGACGTCCACAACTGATCCTCCTCCCCCTCTCCTGAATGTGTTCGCATTTCCTTCGTTCAGGGGAACCAGACCATTCCTTGATGCCCACTCACTCAGTGCTTCTCCTCTCCTGTCGGTGACTGCCGATCCCCATTCCTGTGATTTTGCGTTGAAGTCACCAGCCACTATGTACTTGCCGCTTCCAGATCTCAAGCCATTCTCCAGGGTATCCAGGAGATTCTGGAATTCCGCATCTTCCATAGCAGGGGACGCGTAGCAGCTGTACATCGTCACCGCTCCCATGTCTACCCAGGCGTAGCCGTCCTGCTCCCTGTCTCGTGACGTGAACCTTACGTCCCCTTATTCCAATGGCCGCCTTCTGGCCGACGTCCTGCTTCCAGCCTAGTTTCTCGGTCATAGCTCTATTTTGTTCAGAGACCAGGAGAACGTCGGTTTTTTGTCTGGCCGCTGTTGCTATTAGAAGCTCCTGGGCGGCTCTTCCCCTACCTAGGTTTACTTGTATGATGGTGGTGGCGATGGCGTATGGTAACGTCTATCGCTCTCCCGTATCGACTGCAGCCTCATGATTCTGGACGTTCGCATATGAGATCCCACTCGCTCGAGGTCTTCCCGCGCCAATTCCTCTGTGATTCCCATTCCTCGCATAAAGTTGAGGTATATGGATCTTAGTTCTTCGCCGCTGGGCAGCCCCTCGGACATAATCTTTATCTCCGAGGAGAGTTTACTTTCTCCAGCGATTATCTCTCCATCTTTAGTGCTCTCGAAGTAACCGAGATGGTTCCTCACTAGGTCAAAGAGTGATCGGTCCCTTAACCTCTGAGTCGCATATCTTACGCTTTGTCTGGTCATTCGTACTATGGGAGGGACCGCCGAGTACCACCCGGGTCGTCCATCTACGTTGCTTTCTCGCTGTTTGTTTTCCTCCGTTCTAGGTATTCCGGCTGCATCGTTGTTCTGCGCTATCTGCTGCGGTGGGCGCGGTGTCAGAATCTCCACCTTCCCACAGGGATACCGGATACATGCCTTGGTCTCCGTGCGGAGCACTTCTCCCGCCACAGACGGGATATGTCCCTCCTTCTTTTGTAGGTGACGCTCCAGTCTTTCCTTGTCTCTTTTCCTCTTTGAGGGAGGTCTATTCTTCTTCTGTGCAGGGGATTGGCGCCGTTCGATCGCTGGTCGGTCTTGTTCCCTTCTTCTTCTTCCATCTCCGTTGCTGTGGGTGTTAGGCATTTCTGTCCTGAACTCCTACCTTGTCGTCGTTCCTCGTTACGTTCATATATTTTGGACATCTGATGGTGTGTGCCCTATGACCGTCCTTTTCGCATACTGGGCAGTGAGGTTTCTCCTCGCACCCCTTTGATAGGTGGCCTTCTCCACCGCAATTTCTACAGAGTATTTCCCTGCTGGGTCCTCTGCAGTCCTTCGCAATGTGCCCAATTTCCCAGCATTTGTAGCATGTTTGCGGCTGTATCCTTTCGCGTATTCTTCCTACTGCCCAGCCCACTTCCAGGGTTTTCATGCGCATTAGTGCCGCTGCCGCGTCTTCCGTGAGTTGTAGGGTGGCCGTCCTTGTTTGCCCGTATGCCTCTCTCACCGACTTTACAATTACTCCTTCATTGAGGTGTCCCAGAGCCACTTTTAGTGCTTCCTTTACCTGCTCCTCAGTGGCAGTTGCCTCGAGCTCTTTTATCGTCAAGAGCTTATCTCTGCCAGCTACTCTGGACTTGAGTCCCGAAGTCTCACTGATTTTCTCTTTCAGTGCCTTCGCGCTCTCTCGGTCCTTAACAGTGATCATGAGGTCACCGTTTCTCGTCTTCCTGGCGCCCTTGATGTTGAGGCTACCTGCGCCCCCTTTAACGTGTTCTTTTACCTTCCTGAGGGTTTCCACGTACGAGGCGTTGTCGGTGGTTACAATAACCGCCTCCTCCTTCTTCCTTTTCAAGGCTGGCCATTCCTTTTCTCTGGGCTTTCTCGGAGTTTCCGAGTCTGCCGCTTTCTTCTGCTGACCGCCCGGTTGCCATGCCTTGGCCACTCCGGCATAGCTCCTGGCTTCCGACCTTTTTTCGTCTTTCTTAGCAGTGTAGGCGGTTATTTTTGGACCGCTCTCTCCCATAACTTCCTTCAAGCATGCGCGTAGCTCTTCTGCTCCTTCGCCCTCCGGGTTATTGATAGCCATCTTGCTTTTTCCCCCGACGGCCGCTTTAAGCTGTTCCAAAAGTTCCGTTTGGTTGTTTTCCTTGCCCTCGTTCCGCAAGACGAAAACCCGTTTTTCGGTCGTTAGAATCTTCGTTCCAACTTTTACAGTGGTCTTGCGGATGATCTCCACAAAACCCCCTTCTTCCGTTTCTACTTCCGCGTACTCTGGGCAGTACCTGATGAGGCTCCTTTTAAGCCCTCTTTCCTTTCCCGTCTCGTCCTTTTCCAGCACTATGGCGACATTGAATTCTGGAGGTGCGTATAACAATATGTCATCTAGACTGTCCGAGTTGGGTCTTTGCGAAATGAAGCCAAAGAAGAAGATATCAGAGCTAGACATCGATACACCGTATCCAATTAAATCAGCGAAAATAATTACAAAGTGTCAATGGCCGTCGGTTCTTGTGGAGTTTGAAAATTTCGTAACATTCCTTCCGAAGAGATTAGCCGAAGCCATCACCACTGAAGACCAACTCCAGAGTCTGTCATCAATGACAATGGTATACAAGGGCGAAAAAAACGTTGGAATGCCTACTAATGCTCAACTAATAACTTTTGTAGATTTATAAATTGTATGCTAAATAAAATTACTTAATTGAATTGATCTGCATTTTTATTTTAATTGAGTAAAAATCATGTTTGAACATGTCTACATGATGACGCCATAATCAATGTTCTAATCATGAAATATCTGTTTTGAGTATAAGATCGTGTTTGAGTTTAACAAGATAACGTCATAATCAGTGTTATCATGAAATATATTGAGCGTAAGATCGTGATTGAACATGTTTACCATGATGACGTAATAATCAGTCTTCTAATTTATTTACCGTATTGACTTTAATCTTATATCACTTCTTAACCTATGTAATAAAATACACAAGAAAATCGTTTAATGCATTTATTTCGTTATAATGGTAAAGTTGACATAATATAATTATATAGTAGTTTACAATTATTCATGGCACAAACTGCGCTAATATTATTTTTTGTATGAAACTTGCATGGTGTAAACTTTTCCATGAGGGGTGGTGGTGGACACCAGGATTCAATCCCTTCCAAATTGATAATGTGTGGTTGAAACTTCATATTGGTCAAATGTTGTAATAGTACTCGATATTTTTCGGCACCTTTTACATAGATGCGATCCACATCACTGATATGTAATTCCAAGACGTTGGATAGTTTGCTCAGCCCGATGAAACCTCCGCAGTAGTCGAGACCATGATGATGTGTTGAGAAATGGCGGATAGTTTTCTTTTCCAGCTTGCTCAGCTCTTCATATTTGGTGGATGGTATGAATAAATGGTTAACGGGATATTTACCATCGTAAATGCATAATTCTTTTACTATAAAATCGCCAGACCTCAGTTGGAAACCTTGGATGTCGACCACAACGATTTTCATTTTGAATGTTTTGATTTGGTGGTAAACTGGAAACTAAATGAATTTATTATAACCTACTAATATATACTACCTTTTATCCCCACCTATGACGTAATGTCGATTGTTTCAAACTTCTTCACAAAACTGTACATTGCAATAGTTCCATTTAAATCCTCCAGTTCTGACGCGAATAACTTTAATTGGTCGCGTAACACTTGCTGCAAAATTCCCCACTGCTACTATCTAATTTGACGGGTGAGCTCATGCTCAGGAATGTATTCAACAATGCTATCGTGAACGATAATACAATAAGCTTTAGTATTATCCGGGAATTGCTTGGAACTTTGAAATTCAAGTTTGATGTCGCAGGTTGATGGGAGCACAACTTCTGAACTATGGTATACAGCTATCTGGTAGTTTTCAAACGCCTCTCACGCCAGAGCTGTTGGTATGTATACAGCTATCTGGTAGTTTTCAAACGCCTCTCACGCCAGAGCTGTTGGTATGTATAGTTGTATACAGCTATCTGGTAGTTTTCAAACGCCTCTCACGCCAGAGCTGTTGGTATGTATACAGCTATCTGGTAGTTTTCAAACGCCTCTCACGCCAGAGCTGTTGGTATGTATACAGCTATCTGGTAGTTTTCAAACGCCTCTCACACCAGAGCTGTTCGTATGTATACAGCTATCTGGTAGTTTTCAAACGCCTCTCGCGCCAGAGCTGTTGGAATGTATACAGCTATCTGGTAGTTTGCAAACGCCTCTCACGCCAGAGCTGTTGGTATGTATACAGCTATCTGGTAGTTTTCAAACGCCTCTCACGCCAGAGCTGTTGGTATGTATACAGCTATCTGGTAGTTTTCTAACGCCTCTCACGCCAGAGCTGTTGGTATGTATAAGGAGGAATACATGATAATGCTCGCATCCATCGACTTCAATTCCTAAGTGAAAAGACTGTTGTTTAATAAAAAAGTATAATTTTTATTTATGTCCGCTTTTTTTATTTATACTATTATTTCTTAGTAAATTATTATTAATCATCAATAGTATTATTTGCATCCTACCATATCTTTCAATCATGTGTTGGAGAAAGGACTCCGCAGACGCCGATGCACTGAATGTTATAAAGAAATTTCAAGAAAATATGGGAGGAAGAAAGCTCAGAAAAGAAGCGTATGTACCAAGCTAGTTTGCAAACACTGCGATAAAACATTTTGTATTGAATGTTTGGAAGCAGATACAATTTATTGTGATAAATAACATAATAAAATAAAATTATTTTTGTTATCATTGAGACTAATTACGTTTATACCTATATATAATCGCATTTCATAGGAACGGGTTGAAGTCTGTTAAGGACCAAGTTTTATAATCTTGGAATTCAAATCACGTACAAAGTACCAATAATGTACGCTAAATTCGACATTGACGAAATAGGTCGTATGCTAAGATGACATATGAGAGTAATAAAACAAAAAATTACATACAAATTCAAATAATGGTTTTTATTACATTTCTATTACTGTTTTAGCTCTACAAATGTAATAAGTCGGGCTTTTGACGCCTTCCCCACGTTTTTCTCGCCTTTTGTAGACCAGCCCCATTGAGGTGAGTGCCTCCAACTCTTCGTCGGTGATTGTTTCTGCTATTTGCCTAGGTAGAAACACCACGCACTCCTCCAGTTCGACAAGAAATGATGGCCATTCGCACGTCTCAATTCGTTTCGCTCCTTTGATTTGGTACGGCGTATCCAGCGTGAGCTCAAACAGCTTCTTCCTCGGTTTGAACTCGCAAAGTCCTAGTGCTGATAATCTACTGGACATGTTTCTGCTGACAGCTATATGGTAGTTTTCAAACACCTCTCGCACCAGGACTGTTGGCTTTATACTCTTTAAGTAGTAAGAAACTTTTTTCGTATGGGTTCAAAGTTGCAGCAATCACACTGTACGTACGCGCGCTCAACGTTGCAGCAATCATGCTGTATATAAACATCTAGACGCGAGCGGATGTTATGCGATAACAGCAAGAACCGCGTATATGGATCAATCATTTAACGAAATACCTATATTAACTTTTTTAAGTAACTGATTTTGCTATTTATATAATGCATAGACCCATTAGGCATTAGTTAGGATGTTGGAGAATGATTCTCCACAGATTATGTTAGTAACAATTTGTAAGTAAGTTATTTTTAATATTAACACAAACAGTATGATGGTTTTTCAACCTTAACAGTGAACTGAAAACTGGTTTATAAGATAAATTATTCATACCTTACCATATGCTCTAAATTAATAAAACATCAATACATATATCAAAGTAATTTCATTCTGTTCATGTTTTCCGCGTTAAACCCTCTTTCCAACGCTCTTATTGCACTCTTATTTTTAACATAAGCATATACATACTTACGCCTACTAGATAATTTTGTGAGGCTCATGAAACGCATGCGTTACAATCAAAACTAGCTCTTTTGTACTTAGGAATACATGATAATGCTCGCATCCATCGACTTCAATTCCTAAGTGAAAAGACTGTTGTTTAATAGAAAAGTTTAATTTTTATTTATGTCCGCTTTTTTATTTATACTATTATTTCTTAGTAAATTATTATTAATCATCAATAGTATTATTCGCACCCTACCATATCTTTCAATTATTTTAGATGGTCTGAATTACGTCAGTCAGTTGGGTTTTCAAAAAAACTACGTAATTGTGATTGAAATATTCCAAATATCAAAGAATTACACCAATAGAATGAAACCACAAACACTATTACTCAATACAGCAACACTGTAACGTTAAAATTCAACCGCGTGATCAAAGAGTAATGGTATATATCTTTTTTTATTTTTAGTCCAATCTTAGACCACATATTGTTCTATTTACTGCCAAAAAAACAATCTTCTTTAAATGCAAAGCACCTTCTGATGGCAAAATAAATGGCAAAAAATCAAGAAATGACTTTAGGGATTTTTTATCAAAAAAATTTACTAGTAATAATTGCTCAGAATTGCCCAAAACCAAAATCCAAAATATCATGAAAATTACAAAATTATGAAATTTTCTTAAAAATAATCCGTAAATATAGTTTTCATAGGAAGCTGCGCTTAAAAATGTGCTGTGTAAATTTTGCTTTGTTTGATTTAATTATTGTCTGAATAATAATGCGTGTACCCGCCGAAAAGGCGAAAATAGTAAGATTGGGAAACGCTGCTCTAGAGTCCTACAAATTCCAAAAGGTTGGGCAGAATCTAATTATACTTAGAAATTGTGAAAATCAATAAGTAAATTATATATAATTTAAATAAATTAAAATTATAATAACAAAAGTATATTTTAAAAAAGCTTTTATTTTTCTGAAACTTTAACTTACATCCATGATAATGAAATACCCATATGCGGAGGATTTCGCCCTCCACAATCCACACGCCCTGCCTGTCAGGGCAGTTCTCCCCACCGGGGGCCAGGGGGCTGGTGGTGGTGATGCGGACGTTATCACCTCCGTATACATATGCTATATAAAAAATGTTTTTTTTTAAAAAGATAAATATTGTAGATTCAAATTATGGCTTACCCGTAAATGATGCGGTAATAGCATCGCTAAAAGTATTCTCACTACAACAAGAAAATTATTAAAATTATATTGTTAAAATAGAGAGAACGAAAAAAACTACGTCCGTTGTCCATGGTTGTTTCTCTATAAAACTAACTAGGTGAATTAGTTTCCACGGAGTATTTTTTTCAATGACGGTAGTTCTCTATTTCACATATCTGCATATTTAGGTAATCATCCGTATGCAAGTACTTAACCTAGCATTCCTGTACACATATAGCCGATAAATAAGAGCTAAAAATAAACACAACCAATTTTCTGTAAAAACAATTATATTTACAAATGTTTTAAACTAGAATTAATTTAACCAACACCTTAATTTAATGAAAACCATCAACATTAGATAATATATAATACAATATTAATATATATGAAATAGATTTGCTGAGTTCGGCTTTCCAGTATACACCTGCCCCATAAATTCGAGATAGTAGTTCTTGCATAAATTAATATCTTCCATGAAAAGCCAAATTTATAATTATAATGATGACGATTCATTATTTTACAAGATAGACAATCTTTGCGTGAGGGTGGTGGCCCGTCGTAATGCGTCTTTTTGTTTCTGTGTGTTGTAATACTTGTAACAAGGTAACTTCGATTTCGACTCGTCATCCTCTAGGTACTTGTTTGGTAGTTTACTCCAAGCATTTTGCAATTGATGAGGGAAACGTGTTTCCGAAGATACTCCAGGGAGAATATTTTTATCTCTTCTTCGCTGAACTCATTCAAAGTCGTTTCGTGTGTGAAATGTGCTATGGTTAGGTCATACGCGCTGTTGTTCTTACTCGCTGCAACTGCTGCTGCTGTTGTTGGGCATGATGATTTTATTCTAAGTTTAATGCATACTATTCGTACAAACAAATATAATAATATTAACAAGACAACCGTTGAGCTGTCATACATCTCATTGAATGGCAATAATAAACTAGTAGAAACATTCACTCGTTTATTCTTTAAAGTGTACTAGATATATTAACATAATCTAATAGTGCATAATTGAATTCGTTCGGGGTTTTTATACAAAGCCGTTTAATCGTACTATAAGGGTTTTTTACTTTGTTCCTCACGAATGTAACCATGAGCTTATTAAAATAGTACGCAAAGTTGAGGTTTTTTAACATGACTAATCTACAATGTATTATATTACAACGATAAAGAATATCTTTAATGTCTTCAGGACATAGATGAATTGAAACACTTCTAAACATCATCACTATACACGGTCCTAGGGAATGTCGATCGGGGTCCATTTCTTCAAACACTAAGTCACCCTCGCCCGTTGTAATTTTCCATGATCTAAGAATATCGTCATCATATCTAGTAATTCTCGAAAACTCCTTTAGCCCTCGAATCACCGATAACCAATCAGAATGAAGCACATGAATATGATTGCTAACGTCAGCATTTGATAGCATTCGTAGCGTTGGTATGAACCCCCGTGCCGTACTCAAACCAATTATAATTTTAAAATTTGTCATTCCATACTGTGTTTCGTTGATGAATCGTTTCTCGTTCTTAATAGCCTCTTCATAGTTTGTATATAGTTTGTCGATGGTAGCCCAGTAATTGCATGGAATAATCATTTTACATGTATCACGTTCAGCTGTCGTATATCAACTGATAACCCGATTTATCTTATAATTCCCGCTACATTATATCTTATTTTACGATCCAGCTGTTATGAGTGTTATCAAAACCGAGCCATTTTACGAACACTTTACTCCCCCTCTTTCTTAAAACTTTTTCTACGAGATACACTTTGGGTAATTTCGTTTTTAATAATTCTGATTCGTAGAACGCTCCTTTTATTGGTTGACCATTCATATCATCCAGCATATATGTTACTGGATTGGTTATTCGAACTTCTACGATTTTAAACAACTCTGTGGTCCAACTTGCTAGGTATCCTTTGCTAAAGATGTGTTTAAACTTGCTTAAGCGTACTACGTCGCCCGCAGTCAAGGAAGTCGGCCATCTTGAAATTTCAAATTTTACCCTACGTAATTATTTATACATATACATACATTGTAAGAAAATATGGAATTTCTTTTGTTTTACGTAATAAATTCATGTTATAACTATTCTTATCTCTGACGTCAGCAACTAATAAGAAACCAACTGTTACGGCCGAATTTCGATAAAAGTGCTAAAGTGAAATACTTCCTGTCGTGCGCCTTTTCTCGGTATCCACCAGTGGTCCTCAGCTCGCTCGAAGTGGAGACGGGAGTGGGTCAATTCTAATTGACACAAGGTGTAACAAGGGCGCCACCCAAACTTCACTGAAATGTGGATAAAACTGATTTGGGACAGTAGATGGGATGTTATAGCACTCGACAGAAAAACTAGCAAGCATGTTACCAACAATTTATTGTCCAAACGAAGAGAACACAACGTAATAAATTTCCAAAATGTAAGCGATAAATCAAAAATTTGTAAGAAAACACACACAGGATATACAAACTGGTACAAATAGAAAACAAAAATAATAAAAAAATAAATAAATATGGTCAAAATATCAAACGTCAACGCTTGACGCAGATGTTGTGCGTAAATTGCTGTAAGAAAAACCGTTATGTTGTAAATTGGCCAATCCACAAGTAAACATTCAGCAGAAAAGGGTTTAATCATAAAGCGTTGAAAGCGAATGATGTACACCTTGCCACAAAATTTTTAAATTATAAAAAAATTGACGATATTAAAAATTAAATAATAAAAAAAATAAAAATTTAAATGTTGAGTTAAACGTTACAAAATATCCAAAATTATAATTAAATTAATGACTGATAAGCTTACAGTAACCTCAAAACTAAATCAAAATGTTGACGGAGAAAGCCAACGTCAAACGGCAATCCCAAAGTTCCGTATTGTATTTAAAATGACAATTAAATTCTAAATTACTAATACTAAATCAAACAAGCAATCAAATTCAAATTCAAAATGCGAAAGCAAAATCAAAAACAAAGGTTAACTAAATTATCAAAATATAAACAAAACAAAACCGAATCGTAAAGAGGTTAGGTTCCTTCGGAAGACCCAACGGTAATAATCCTACGACGGCAGAACGGTATCGGAACGTTATTGTAAACCAGTACGGGGAGGTACCCTCACGACACGTTTTAAAATATACAAACGATAACCTACTTGTGGTTTCCCAGCATGTGCCCAACTATGGAAAGTCCAAAAGGGGCCCACTAAGAGATTAGGTCTTATTCCGTTCTTCTACGAAGTGCCAAGGTGTTCCGGTACTCACAACGCAAAGGTATGTCGGACGTCAACGATGTTGATCGTATAAATTTCCTAGTTCACCAGTCCGCCTCGCCCAAAATATTGAAGGTCAAATTCTCCAAGTCTCCTCAATAGGTCTCCTCTGCCGAGGTACTAATTCCAATTCGGTCCTTAGCTAGCCGTTAAAATGTTGTTCACCAACCAATAACTATACTGTTCTTCGCCGCCGATAAAAACTTCTTAGCAGCCGATAAAACCCAATGTTCTTCGCCGCCAATAAAAACCCGTAAGATGTTAACCGGGCACTTAAGTGTCACAGATTGAGAGTAGCGAGAATCCGTAAAAATACGATGAGCCAATCAACTGCTCAAAATGTTGCAAGCGTAGACCCCAAAAATGGTTTCGCCCACCAATCCAAAATCAACAACAACCAAGAGGTCGACGAAATAAACTCAAACAACAAATCAACTCTCAATGCTGGATTCAAACGGCGTGGAGCTCGGTGCAATCTATAAAATGAACTAAAAACCACGCGAAATATCAAATTGAATAAATAAAAGCAAATAAGAAATACAACACACCGTGTGACGTCATAGACAATAATACGCAATTGCCTGGAAAACGACAAACTATGTCAATTAGCCAAACGACACTACTACGAATCGAATCTACAAGTAATTCTAACATTGTGCACATAGAGGCAACCTTTGGGACCTTCAAATAAGTCCGAAAAATGCCTGCGAACATTGGAACATTGGCCTTGTCATGGCCGCAAAAACTGCACCTACAAGAATGAAACTTGGACAAAATGCTTCCCACAGGGCCCCACACATACAGAGCTATAGATGCTACCATCAAAGCAGGTCAAAGGGAATTAAAAAGAAAGTAAGAAAAGACAAGTGACAGTTTGCATTCTAGTTCTCCAGTCAAGCAACAGATGGCGCCACACGGCTGTCTTCAAGCGTTTATTCGAAGCTCAAATAAATATAAGGCATTTTCGTAATATCTCCTGTCACAACGTGACACAACATATTTCTTTCTTCGAAACATTTGCTGGAATGTTGGAATGCTGTAATGTCGGAATGTTGATTACATATCGCGACAGCAGACGCGTGAGGTCGAATGACGTCACAGAGGCTCTGTATGGGATCTTCTTGTAACTGAAGGTAAACCAGTTTATTTGATCAGTGCGAACCGTGTTTTCAACACACGATGTTCACGAGACCATCTAGCTCTGGTAAGAGGTACCAAAATAAATAGTGTGTTTATTATAGATGTGAATGTGAAATGATAAGTGAAGCAAGTGCGGTTTTTATACGTGGCGAAGATTGTTTAGTGCAGTTTCATACGTGTGGTTGTTCACAATACTTGTTGGTGAGAACATTTCCTTATATTTATCGTGGATTCAATTTTACGGTCCAAATGGCTGACTTCAGTCCGGTTTAAAATGACCGACTTCCGGTTCAAAATGGCCGACTTCCGGTTCAAAATGGCCAACTTCCGGTTAAAAATAGCCTACTTCCGGTTCCAAATGGCCGACTTCCGGTTCAGAATGGCCGACTTCCGGTTCAAAATGGCCGACTTCCGGTTCAGAATGGCCGACCTGACTCCCGGGGCTAACTTCGCAAACTTCGCTAACTTCGGTGCGGTGTTAGGGTGGCCGACTTGGGCTCGTTACGGCCAAAATGGTCGACGTCCGGTTAAAAATGGGCGACTTCCGGTTCAAAATGGCCGACAGGAAATGAAAATTTGAGACCGGAAGTCCCGACCGGAAATCTGGACCGGAAATGAAAAATGGCGACCGGAAGTGCTGACCTGAAGTATCGACCGGAAGTGACATTTTAAAATAAGAAGATGGTGTTCTCGGCCCCGGTTCAAAATGACCGCGATGGTGAGTCGCGGCTGGCTGATGTTCGCGCATGGGCTGCAGATGCGACCTCATACCTACTTATCAATACAATACAAATATTAGTTGTTTGTTTTTATTTTAAAGGATTTCAGGGGACCATGGTAACCAATCACTTCAATGTAAATAAATTAATGCTTATTTTTTATTATTAACTTATGATCAGTACAGTTTGATAAAATACATAATAATTTTAATAAGAAGTAAGAATAAGTCACAAACAATATCTCAAATTATTAAGAATACCATACTTACAATTAGTAAAACAAATACTTCCAAATATTATATTTTCCAGAGAATGAATTGATTGTAAAAGATTTATATCACTTGATTGCATCCTCTTAAAAGATTTATAAGAGACTTATAAGGTTTTGGTATTGGTACAATTAATTTGTGTTTCAAGAAAAAATAAAACAATTTTACTCACGGGAAAATGAGGAAATATAACACATATCAGGAGATTTACAACACTCTGCACTATATCACTGTGCAGAATATTTTAGAGGTAACGAGAGACAGAACATACTTTGAAACAAGAGAGAGTGCTCGAATAAAGAGCAATAAACTGATCTTTCTACACACTAAAAAAAGACCTTCAACGGAATAGGAATGTACCTGCTGCTGAGGGGGTGAGTAAAACACCTGAAATTCGGTTCGCGGACAATTTTACTAACCTGACAAATATCATTTTCACGGACGAGGAAGCATTGCTTCTTTTAAAGGGTAAGTATGCTCCGATCACCCGCTACGAACCCCTACACTACACTGCCATAGAGATGGAATTAGCCATCCAACGTCATCCAGCTGAGCAGGAGATTAGGAAGGACTGTATCGAACACATTAGAAGGGAAAGCAGGAGAAGAACCGCTACCGTGAGGGAAGTCAACAGGGACGAAGGGACGATCCTAGAATCTATAAAAGAGAAACTCTCCACAAACAAAGCTTCTATCATAAAAGCTGACAAAAATGCAGGAATGGCCGTCATTTACAACGCCGACTACAATGCCAAAATGGAAAACTTCTTGTCAGAGAATGGGTTTCAGAAACTCAACAAGGACCCGCTACCAAAACTCATCAGTTCCACCAAAACTCTGTTAAAGGCTAAAGCAGAAAGCATTAAAACCTTCAACACTGCTAAACAACCGATAATTGATATGAACTTGAGGTTGCCTAATATTTATGGTTTGATCAAGTTGCATAAACTGGATAAACCAATGAGACCAATAACAACTTTTTACGGGACTCCAACAACTAGAATTTCTAAGATTATGATTCCAATTCTTTCAAGACAAGAGTTTTCCTGCAAATATTTGGTTAAAAACAGTAAGGAGCTTGCAGATGAACTGCAGAAGATTAATCCTGACAATATGATTTGATGTTGAAAACCTATTCAGTAACACACCAGTCTCATACACATTAGACAGAATTAAAGAAAAATTAGCCGCTTCCTTTGTAAGTGATACTGAAGCCCAGGATACTTTCGACATTTTGCAGCATATCCTCCGTAACAACTATTGTAATTTTAACAATCAATATTACAAGATGGATAGAGGGCTGCCGATGGGTTCTCCAATTTCTGGAGTTCTGGCAAACATCTACCTGAATAATGTTGAGGAGAAACACATCATGAACACGTGTAACCCGTTCAGGGACAGAATTGTATTGTGGCATAGATATATATATATGGACGATGTTTTTTGTCTTTGGCGTGGTACCTTGGACGACCTGAAAAATTTTACAACATATAACATATAGGGTATGTATTCGACATAAGACATGTAGTACATGTCCGAGTAATACACACGTGGTGCGTGCTCTCCGGTTATAATTGATGTTTTAAGTGGGTTATTGTGCGAGTTAAGTCTTCATGCTTTCGTGGACACTGGTTAATATATCTGCAGTCGAAATGCCGTTTACGAAAACTCAACTTGAGGATATTAAAGCCATTTTTGAGGGCTCATTCATTCATTTATGGAAGAACGAGGAGACCATAAAACCGGTCGTAGAAAAACTTTTAGCTGAATTTGCCATCCGCCTTGAACAGCTGTGTGCAAAATACGAGGCAAAAATAGTTTCACTTGAGAAAGAAAATATGAATTTGGCAAGTAAGTTAGATCGACTAGAACAATCCTCTAGACGAGCTAATGTAAGAGTTTTTGGTATTGAGGAATCTGTCCAAGATAAAGATCTAGAGAACGCGGTTGTCCAAGTCTTTAAACAGAAGATGAATTTGAATATTGCCGCTGATTTCATCGACCGTTGCCACAGAGTTGGTCCTACTTCTAGCTCAAGGCGCGCGGTTATTGTCAAGTTTGTCAACTATAAGCATAAGGCAATGATGTTTAATAACAAGAGGAAATTGAAGGGTACCAAAATTGCAATCACTGAGGACCTCACAGGCACCAGGTATAACATATTGAAGGCGGCAAAAGCGAAGTTTGGCATTGGAAATGTTTGGACTGTTGACGGAACAATCTTCGCTAGCAGGGATGCTGTGAAGATCAGAGTTGACTTGTTGAAGGATGTCGAGATCTACGAAGATGTGGCGGGCTGTGGCGGTGTTACTGATGGTGGCAAATCCGTGTAAGCCTTTAATGCTATTTGATTCTGTTATATTTTTCACTTTGCTACACTTTGCTTTTGTTTTAAATTTCGTTTTTCACTAGTGAATTTGGTATAAATTGCATATATTTTTACAGTTTAAAAAACACACACACACACATATATATATATATATATTAATGTGGTGTCCATCGTGCAAAGTATGAAAATTAAAGGTGTGGGAATAAGAGTCTCTTCACTTTGCAAAATTATTTATTAGTATACTGGAGACATGTTTCGGCTTAAG
Source organism: Melinopterus prodromus (assembly GCA_964023965.1). Taxonomy (NCBI): domain Eukaryota; kingdom Metazoa; phylum Arthropoda; class Insecta; order Coleoptera; family Scarabaeidae; genus Melinopterus; species Melinopterus prodromus. Next base: position 36,839,415 of record OZ030394.1, read on the forward strand.
CAGCCATCATCGGTCCAATCTACAATAAGTCGAAAAATACAGAGAATAGTTCGTGAAAATTAAAATAGAAAACAAACTTACAGTCTTGAATTATGGTGCTCAACAAACATTATCAGAGCGGTCCAGGGGGGGAGAAAACAATTGCAACGAGACGACACCAGCAGACATGTGTTGGAACAATGAAAAACGAATCGAGAACGCAAAGCAGCGTCAAAATGAAATTAGGCTGCAGTGCAGGCAACCAGAATCACTAAAGGCGAACGAAAAACGAACATTGTAAACAATCATAATATACAAAAACAAATCCAAACACACGCATTTGGCAAATACAAACGGACTAGACTTAATCTAAAAATACATAGGGGAGTTAAAACAATTAGAACGAAACAGAAACAATAAAGTTCAAACTCAAACGTTGGCAACACGCTCTCGCAAAGGTTAGGTCGGATTGTGGGTAGATACGGTAAGCGAAAAAAGGGGGATAGGTACAGCTAGTGGCAAAACAATGAGGAGCGAAACACAAGAACAAGCCAAGAAAAGGCAAAATACACACAGAAGGTGTAAAAACTGTTACAAGTACGTAAAAAGAGGTCTAGTAATAAAATTAAGTTGGTCATTAATAAGTAATAAATACTTCCAGCGAATTATCAAGGAAGTGGAAAATCAAATAAACGAAATTCCTGAGAAACACCTTGTCCAAACTTATATCAAAAACTTTTCCAAGAAAACAGAAAAAACCAACAAGAAGATAAAAGAAAGACAGAAGAGGAAGTTTGATCGCCTTCGAACCAATCAAGAGGACCGTTTGATGACAGCTCCAAACAAAGAGTGGATAGTTAATCTAACAAATACTAAACTCCCATTGGAAGTGCAAAACATTTTAAGTTTAGGGCCTAATTATGCAATCGAATACGAAAAAAGAAATTTGCCAGTGGTGGATGTAATAGCTAATATTGAAAGTGTAATTCAAGTATTAAACGTAGAACAAAAAACTCAAATTAGATCTAAGGTAAGCAATACCATTCATAGTTTTAAAACAAAGAATGTTCATCAGAATATAGGTGCTAAACAAGTCAACTGTAAAGACTGCGATGGGGAGTACATAGGAGTCACCAAACAATGGTTAAAAAACAGAATTTGCTTACACAAAAGTGATTGCCGTACTGGCAAAACTAGATGTGCTCTCGCCTCACACAGTCTAAACAATGATCATGCGTTTGATTTTGAAAATATTACATTTTAGATACTGAAATAATCGATTGTTTTTAGAGATGTACCATATCAACTTGACGGATAACAGTATTAATTTCAAGACCGACGTGGAAGGATTGAGCAACATATAGTCCTACATAATCAGTATGGAAAAAAACAAAAATAACATTAATAATAGTCAAAATATTGATAACAGTTTGGTTTTTTGAGGTGTTGATGTTTCCTGTCTTGTTTGTTCATTGCGCATGGTTTCGAAACATTTTCGAACGCTCCATCGTGGTCAACATTCCACTAACCTAACCGCACACACGTTTCGTCGTCTCCACAATTATATTTTAAAGTGTCGTTTTAAATGTGCTTTGTTTTGTGGTTATAAATGTATGTACGCCAAAAATGCTGAAGTCACCTTATTTTTCGCCGCTCTACTGTATTACAATATTGTAAGTAGATTTTTAATTGTTCGTTTTTATTGTTCGATGCACTGATGGTTTCTTGTATATGTTTATTGTAGTTTGCCTGATGAAGAATGAAAATACATTCGAAATATTGCTAAAATAAAAGTAATTACTTCGTTTTTTTGATCGAAACCCGACCAAACCAATCATTTTATTTAATTAATTCATCGATCAGCTATTTTCTGAAATTTTATATATATATATATATATATATATATATATTGTTAGAATTATATTTGCGTTTTGAAGAGCCGCTGCCGGTCAGAAGGCGCCATTACTCGACGGGGAGAAGTGGGGACGCGTTCCCGCTTTGGACGACTCTCGCCCGTATAGGCCGTGTCGCAGTCAGTCGAGTTGCAGTGCCCTTCGTGCTCGGATGTGCAAGCCGCTCTCATGTATTTTTCTTAAGTTTGTAATTAAATAAGTTATATGGAGTGGTGTGGCATTTTTATTTAACTATGAAGCTTACATCAGAAGAGGGATCGTATTCGCGTGCAAAATCCAAGAACAAAGAAACAACTGGAAATATCAACCCTCGCTACCTGACAAAAGTATTTGGGATCATATTATGGAGATTATGATATTACGGATAAAAAATGGTTTGTTTTCGAAATATTGGTGATGCTTATAAGAGATCGTATAATTTTGGTGAGTCATAACTTGTTGAGAGAATTATTTGCACGGCATTGAATGGAAAATCATGCCGAGAGAATTGCACACTAACTGAAGTCAATGGATGTCAGATGAGTTTTTAATGTGCCGCACTGCCTTAATTTTGCCAGGATGGTCGAGCTGCTTATGACTTCTGCTGGTATTCGGTTCTACACCGCTCAGAGGCGTGATGAAGAGATGGAATATTCTTTAATATTGAAAATGTATGCAGCGATGTTATGCATCGAAGGTTGGTGAATGGAGAAGGAGTAAGATAAAAACAAATATTCTTTTTAAGGTTTTTAATTGATAAATCATAGATGCAATATCGAAACGTCTGAATGGTTTGTGTTTTATAATTTAATAATTGATTGGTTTACGTAATGGGTTTAGGTAATCACTGAACATTTTAAAAGTGATTGCACTTGGTGTTTTAATGATGAAAATTTGAAAATGCAAAGTATCGTGTATTATAATTTCTTATTTATTCCATGACTGAAAATAGGAATGTCCCAATCATTTATTGTTTAAGAAATGAAAGTACTTTTACTACGTGTATTGTAATTAGTGAAATTGAGGAGCTTGCGCTTGTATTTCATATTTGGAAATATGATGGTACTTTTGTCTAGCGTATTATAAACTGAAAAAATTTAAATCTTATGTTTTATAATCTCATGGTGCAAATATGAAATATTGTTGTAAGTTGTATAGGTAAACGAATTTAATAATCCGTTTTACAATTTAAAATATGAAAGTGTTTGATAATGTGTAATGTGATACTTAATGTGTGTATGATAATTAGGAATTGAAATTGATCAGCTTTTGTGTATTTGAAGTTTAGAATTTTAAAGTTTAAGATTTTGTATAATATGAATGTGTGTCATGAATAATAATTAGAGAATTGAAATATATTAGCCTTTTGTAAGATTGCAATTTTGTGTTCAATTGAAAATTGAAAGTTAATGTGTGTCATGAATAATAATTAGAGAATTGAAATTTATTAGCCTTTTGTAAGATTACAATTTTGTGTAATATTATTTGAAACTTGAAAGTTAATGTTTGTCTTGAATCCTAATTAGGACTTGAAATTTATTAACTTTGTGTAACTGAATTTTGGGAATTTAAAGTTTACAATCTTTTGTAATAGGATTTGAAAATTGAGAGTTAATGTTAATCGTAAATCATAATATTAGAGAATTGAAGTTATTAGCTTTGTCTAACTGAATTTGAGAATTTAAAGTTTACGGTTTTGTAAAATATGATTTGAAAATTGTAAGTTAATATTCATCGTAAATCATAACTAGAGAATTAAAATTTATTAACTTTGTGTATCTGAATCTGAGAATTTAAAGTTTGTGCTTTTGTGCATAATAATCAGACACTTATAAGTTACTGTACTTCGTGTGTTAAAGTTAGAGGATTGAAAGTTATTATATTTTGTGGTTCACAATTTAAGAATCGGAAAGTATGTGTACTACGTGTGAACTGAAAGTTAGCATATTTGCTGTTTTATAATTTAAGAATCGGAAAGTTTATACACATCATGTTGTCATAATTTAAGAACTAAAAGTTATCAATGTTTTGTGTTTCACAATTTATGAATCGTGAGTTTACGTTCTTCAGGTATTATAATTTGAAAATGGACACTCTTTATGTTTTGTCTATTATAATTTGAGCATTGAAAGTTATCAATGTTATGTGTTTCATAATTTATGAATTGTCTGTTCATATTCTTCAGGCATCATAATTTGAGAATGGAAACTCTTTATGTTTTGTCTATCATAATCTGAGTATTGAAAGTTATCAATGTTATGTGTTTCATAATTTATGAATTGTCTGTTCATATTCTTCAGGCATCATAATTTGAGAATGGAAACTCTTTATGTTTTGTCTATCATAATCTGAGTATTGAAAGTTATCAATGTTAAGTGTTTCATAATTTATGAATTGTCTGTTCATATTCTTCAGGCATCATAATTTGAGAATGGAAACTCTTTATGTTTTGTTTATCATAATCTGAGTATTGAAAGTTATCAATGTTATGTGTTTCATAATTTATGAACTGTCTGTTCATATTCTTCAGGCATCATAATTTGAGAATGGAAACTCTTTATGTTTTGTCTATCATAATCTGAGTATTGAAAGTTATCAATGTTATGTGTTTCATAATTTATGAATTGTCTGTTCATATTCTTCAGGCATCATAATTTGAGAATGGAAACTCTTTATGTTTTGTCTATCATAACCTGAGTATTGAAAGTTATCAATGTTTTGTGTTTCATAATTTATGAATTGTATGTTTATGATCTTCAGGCATCATAATTTGAGAATGGAAACTCTTTATGTTTTGTCTATCATGATTTGAGTATTGAAGGTGATCAATGTTTTGTGTTTCAAAAATTTAGAATCCCAAGTTTATGTTCTTCAGGTATTATAATTAGAGAACGAAAACCCCTTATGTTTTGGCTACCATAATTTTTGAAATGAATTAAAATTTGTGTATAATAAATTGAGGTTGAAATACCGTATTCCACGTACTACGTAACGTAATTCGAGAACTGTAAGTTTATGCTTCTGGAGTATCATAATAGCAGCCTTTTCAAGTTCTTAATTTTTACGAAAGATAAGAAAGATAATGCGTTTCGTGTAGCATGTTAAGAAAATTGAACTTTGTCATGAAGTACAAGAGTTCTTATAGTTTGTGTGTCCCAATGAAAAGGAGTGGAACATTTTTGCGCTTTGCATTTATTTAATTGTGAGTTGGCCCTTTGGTACTAGCATTGTTATGAGACCTATCATATGTGGCAGTCAAATTGAAATGAGCACTAAATTGATGCTATCGAATCAAGAATTAAATTAAGCAAAACGTAAAACACGATGCTATTGCAATTGCTATAATTACACAATTGATTTAATGTTATTTTCCAAGGGTTGCCGTAAACCAGTAGTGTGCAAACACTGTACCGTGGCACAGTAGTTGCAGAACGATGCTATAAGACTGCCGTAAGAGGGAGACGATTTGCTAGGAGCAGTTTGCGGAGACCTGCCAAGAGAAGGTTGCGGAGAACTGCTAGGCGCAGTTTGCGGAGACCTGCCAAGAGAAGGTTGCGGAGAACTGCTAGGCGCAGTTTGCGGAGACCTGCCACGAGAAGGTTGCGGAGACCTGCCACGAGAAGGTTGCGGAGAACTGCTAGGAGCAGTTTGCGGAGACCTGCCAAGAGAAGGTTGCGGAGAACTGCTAGGAGCAGTTTGCGGAGAACTGCCAAGAGAAGTTTGCGGAGAACTGCTAGGAAAAGGTTGCAGAGCACGTAAAACACGATGCTATTGCAATTGCTATAATTACACAATTGATTTAATGTTATTTTCCAAGGGTTGCCGTAAACCAGTAGTGTGCAAACACTGTACCGTGGCACAGTAGTTGCAGAACGATGCTATAAGACTGCCGTAAGAGGGAGACGATTTGCTAGGAGCAGTTTGCGGAGACCTGCCAAGAGAAGGTTGCGGAGAACTGCTAGGCGCAGTTTGCGGAGACCTGCCAAGAGAAGGTTGCGGAGAACTGCTAGGCGCAGTTTGCGGAGACCTGCCACGAGAAGGTTGCGGAGACCTGCCACGAGAAGGTTGCGGAGAACTGCTAGGAGCAGTTTGCGGAGACCTGCCAAGAGAAGGTTGCGGAGAACTGCTAGGAGCAGTTTGCGGAGAACTGCCAAGAGAAGTTTGCGGAGAACTGCTAGGAAAAGGTTGCAGAGCACTGCCGTAAACCAACACAGATAATTATTTATTATTATTATTTATTCCATCGGATTTGATTTATGTGCTTGGTCTCTGTCCCTTGAGTGGTTGAGCCAGGTGGCAACCGAGGTTTCCACATGCTTTTGTTTTTGCACGTTAATTTGTCTGGTCTCTGTCCCGTTAGCGGTTGAGCCAGGTGGTAACCGAGGTTTCCACATGTTTTTGTTCGTGTACGTTAATTTGTCTGGTCTCTGTCTCCCGTCAGTGGTTGAGCCAGGTGGCAACCGAGGTTTCCACATGCTTTTGTTTTTGTACGTTAATTTGTCTGGTCTCTGTCCCGTTGGCGGTTGAGCCAGGTGGTAACCGAGGTTTCCACATGTTTTTGTTTGTGTACGTTAATTTGTCTGGTCTCTGTACCGTTAGCGGTTGAGCCAGGTGGTAACCCGGGTAACCGAGGTTTCCACACATTTTTGTTTTTTGAATATAAGGTTATCTGGTCTCTGCCCAGTTAGTGGTCGAGCCAGGTGGTGACAGGTGTCCACAATGCGGACTAGAGTGCCGAGAGCGTCTCTAACGTCAAGTGGGCCGTGTTAGAATTATATTTGCGTTTTGAAGAACCGCTGCCGGTCAGAAGGCGCCATTACTCGACGGGGAGAAGTGGGGACGCGTTCCTGCTTTGGACGACTCTCGCCCGTATAGGCCGTGTCGCAGTCAGTCGAGTTGCAGTGCCCTTCGTGCTCGGATGTGCAAGCCGCTCCATGTATTTTTGTTTGTAATAAGTTTGTAATTAAATAAGTTATATGGAGTGGTGTGGCATTTTTATTTAACTATGAAGCTTACAATATATATATATATATATATATATATATATATATATATATATATATATATTTAATGCATATATATTTAATATTATATATTTAATATAATACATTCCCTATACCTAACATGGGTCATTTTATAGATATTAATTGTTTTCATTAAAAAATGACAGCTGCACGGTTACTTTCAATTACTTATAAACTATCCCCTTTGACAGTTGGAAAAAAGTTGTCCGGCGAAATTGTTGTGAAGGTAACGTATTATCGACACATCGGTAGAACTCTTCTAAAAGTTATACAGGGTGTTCAAATTATAAGATCAAAGTTGAATTCGAGAATAGTATTAAAAGTCGATCTTTTCAAATGGCAACCCTAACATATGAATACATTTCTCAATTCTATGGAAAATTTTAGATCAACTTTGTGTACAATGTCCTATACCTAAAATGTAAATGTACCTACTTAAATCGATTTTTAAACATCACAGTGGAAATTGCACATATTGCCAAATCTAGATTGCGTTGAAAACAACTGAACAAGTTGGAATAAACAAAACTTTTTAGTAAAACAAGTTTTTTAGGTCATTTTTCATTATGATTGGTTTAGTATTCATAAAATTATAAGCCTACAATAAAACACAATATTAAAAATAAAAGAAAACGTTAAAAAAATAAAAAAAAACGCTTAATTCTATTTCAGTAACTGTTCAAAAATGTTGTTGTTTTTCGCTAAACATGCTACTATTCCTTTTACCATATTATTGTTGGTGGCATCCCTGATAGAGTTAGCACATAACTCATTGAAAGCAGCTGGAAGTCTATCTTTCATGTTCTCCTTATCAGTTATTGGGTCCTCCATTATTGGGTGGTTTCAAATGGACGGTGCTCGAGCGCAGATAACAGTTGCAGTAAGACGCTTGCTTAACGAGCGATAATCGGTGATCGGTGGAATCCGCTTAATGGGTCATACAAATATCCACCGCGTTCCCCCGATTTGACGCCAATGGATTTATTAATTTCGGGAGCTATTAAAGACGTAGTTTATGAGAACCCAATAATTGATAAGGAGAACATGAAAGATAGAGTTCGAGCTGCTTTCAATGGGTTATGTGCTAACTCAATCAGGGACGCCACCAACAATAATGCGTTAAAAAGAATTATAGCATCTTTAGCGGAAAACGGCAACGTTATTGAAGAGTTACTGAAATTGAATACAGCATTTTTTTTTAAATTAACTTACGACGTGGTTTTATTTTTAATAGTGTGCTTTATTGTAGGCTTATAATTTTATAATTACTAAATTAATTATAATGAAAAATTACCTAGAAACTTGTTTAATAAAGTTGTGTTTTTCCAAATTGTTCAATTGTTTTCAAAAGCAATCTAGATTTGGCAATGTTTGCAATTTCTACTGTGATGTTTACAAATCGATTTCAGTAGGTACAAGTACATTTTAGGTATAGGACATTGTACACAAAGTTGATCTAAAATTGTCTATAGAATTGAGGAATGTATTAATATGTTAGGGTTGCCATTTGAAAAAATCGACTTTTAGTACTATTCTCGAATTCAACTTTGATCTTATAATTTGAACACCCTGTATAACTTTTAGAAGAGTTCTACCGATGTATCGATAATACGTTACCTTCACAACAATTTCGCCAAACAACTTTTTTCCAACTGTCAAAGGGGATAGTTTATAAGTAATTGAAAGTAGCCGTGCAGCTGTCATTTTTTAATGAAAACAAGTAATATCTCAAAAATGACACATGTTAGGTATAGGGAATGTAACATAAAAGAGAATTAAAATTTAATGAAGATTTCAAAAATGCGATAAAATACAGGGTGTTCCATTTGAAATATAAAAGATGACATCATTTCCAGTGTAACCGGAAGTAACCGAAAACTCAAAATATTTTAGTTGAGACGATCGTGTCCAACAATATAAGCCCACAAATTTTTAATCTGTCATTTCATTTGGTTCTCCATATACTTCTAATGGCAGCTCGTCGTGGGAGACCCTGTATATATATATAGATATTCAAGGAAAAAGGTAATTTGTCGGGGAATTCCGTCATTCGAAGAAGCAACCGTAGACACGTGTTTCGGACTATTAGTCCTCATCAGTACTCCTTGGCTATACCGTACTGATGAGGACTAATAGTCCGAAACACGTGTCTACGGTTGCTTCTTCGAATGACGGAATTGCCCGACAAATTACCTTTTTCCTTATATATATATACAGGGTCCTGCAACTAAGCTCCCGTCTTCTGTAGCTCACTTACTCATTAAGCTAAGAGTTTGTCATTTTGCAGGCTTACCCTGTACTTCAAGGTACAATTCAAGAAATTATTTTTTATTATACAAGGTGTTCTAAAAATGTGCAACGCCATGGTAATATATTTTTTTAAATTGCATGCTATACATTTTTCTACACATTTGGAAGCCTTTTATGGTTGCCTACATATCGCCAAAATTTCATTGAAATCGGTTGAGTGACCGCAGCGGAAAAAATAAAAACCAAAAAAAATTGATTTTGCATCGTAGGCTTTAAAAATCAATAAACACCACAAAATGCTCCTCGTTAATAAAATTTTGCGACGTGCTTATTAAGTTAGATGTAATAGTTTCGTTAACCAAGTGACATTGATCCAAATTATACAGGGTGACCAAAATCGAGTGTCAAACTTGTCAAACTTCAAAGCGCGCTATTGTTCTTATTTTAAATTGGAACCCATAATTTTTTTTATGTGAAACGATGCGGAATTAAAGAATAAATATTGTTTCTGAACACAACCCCATCACAATTCCCAATATTTTAAAAGTTATTCGCCAAAAACTCATTTTTCAACGTTTCCAACGGCAATTTTAGGTAATAAATATCGTACGTGGCGTTGAAAAACAATTTATTACATAAAATATAACGCAGAGAGGTATTTTAGATTTTACTGTACTTAATTAAGTAGTTATTCAATTGCTAAATTTACTGCAAAATTTACCTATAGCCACATTTCCGTCCTTACCGCTATAGGTAAATTATGCAGTAAATTTAGCATTTGATTAACTACTTAATTAAGTACACTCAAATCTAAAATACGTCTATTATTTTTTTATGAAATAAATTGTTTTTCAAAGCCACGTACGATATTTATTATCTAAAATTGCCGTTGGAAACGTTGAAAAATGAGTTTTTGGCGAATAACTTTTAAAATATTGGGAATTGTGATGCGGTTGTATTCAAAAACAATATTTATTTTTTAATTCTGCATCATTTCACATAAAAAAAATTATGGGTTCCAATTTAAAGTAAGAACAATAACTCGCTTTGAAGTTTGACAAGTTTGACAATCGATTTTGGTCACCCTGTATAATTTGGATCAATGTCACTTGGTTAACGAGACTATTACATCTAACTTAATAAGCACGTCGCAAACTTTTATTAACGAGGTGCATTTTGTGGTTTTTATTGATTTTTAAAGCTTACGATGCGAAATCATTTTTTTTTTTGGTTTTTATTTTTTTCCGCTGCGGTCACTCAACCAATTTCAATAAAATTTTGGTGATATGTACGCAACCATAAAACGCTTCCAAATGTGTAGAAAAATGTATAGCATGCAATAAAAAAAAATATATTACCATGGCGTTGCACATTTTTGGAACAGCCTGTATAATAAAAAATAATTTCTTGAATTGTACCTTGAAGTACAGGGTAAGCTTGCAAAATGTCAAACTCTTAGCTTAAGGAGTAAGTGAGCTACAGAAGACGGGAGCTTAGTTGCAGGACCCTGTATATATAAAAATAGTAGAAGATTAATGGGAAAACAGTCTGTATATTTTCTTTATTTTTTTCTTTGCTAATATTTCGGATGAATTTGCATCCTTCATCAGAAATATTAGCAAAGAAAAAAATAAAGAAAATATACAGACTGTTTTCCCATTAATCTTCTACTATTTTAATAAAGTACAGTCATTATAATTTCTATATATATATATATATATATATATATATATATATATATATATATATATATATATATAAAGGAAGTGAATTCTCGCAGAAATCTGCATACATTACTACCGCCATCTTGTATTAACTATTTCAAATGTTTATATATATATATATATATATATATATATATATATATATATATATATATATATATATATATAATTAAAAGGTTTTCGGACATCTCGTGTAAAAATATAAAAGACAATATTAAATCTGTTCGTCTGGTACGTGAAGCAGTAGAGATTGCGAGAAGGCCTAACTGCTTAAATAAGCGGGATGAACCAGCCTGAACTTGTCTGGTATATGGAAGCCACTACTGGAGAAAGTTAGCTGCGTCCCGGTATGTCAAGGAATACAAAGACATCATGAGGATCCAGCATTAGGGGTTTCGACAGGCAGTGGCAGGGCAACATCAACAGCTACCGTGAATGGACCCACGACACGCAGTCGTGCACGTGCGACTATGGCAACCGTCACCGAGAACTAGGAGGCGAATGCTTGACACGAGTTTGTTTGACAGTTCAAAGTTTTTTCAATTAGTTTTGTATGCTTGAGAAAGGCAGGTGCGAGTCTGCTGAAACGTTGCAAATAAAATATATTTTTACACGAGATGTCCGTAAACCTTTTAATTATAAATAATGATCGTGAAAATATAAAATTATATATATATATAATTTTATATTTTCACGATCATTATTATATATATATATATAATTTTATATTTTCACGATCATTATTTATAATTAAAAGGTTTACGGTTTACATTTATATATATATATATATATATATATATATATATATATATATAATATAGGGAATATGACGTAAATAGAATCCAAGAGAGAAGTAATTTTTAAAATTAATTAAAAGGATACGGTCTCAGCCCGGATTCAAACTATCGTTTGAAATGACGAATTAAATCTATATCCTCCTACAGGGGTCAGTAGTTCAGCGGTAGAGCAATTCCCCGGCAAGGAAGAAGGCCCCGGTTCGAATCCGGGCTGAGACCGTATCCTTTTAATTAATTTTAAAAATTACTTCTCTCTTGGATTCTATTTACGTCATATTCCCTATGTAGTATATTTAAACCGATTAAACCAGTTTCCTACTTTCCACTAGCAAGATTTGCGATTAACTTGACATACCATGAACCAATTTCCACCAGTGTCCAATAGATGTCATGATAATAGTAGTTAGACAGCAACCCGTACTGTTACTATCGTTTGAAATGACGAATTAAATCTAAATCCTCCTACAGGGCTCAGTAGTTCAGCGGTAGAGCAATTCCCCGGCAAGGAAGAAGGCCCCGGTTCGAATCCGGGCTGAGACCGTATCCTTTTAATTAATTTTAAAAATTACTTCTCTCTTGGATTCTATTTACGTCATATTCCCTATATAGTATATTTAAACCGATTAAACCAGTTTCATATATATATACCGGGTGGTCGTTTTAACTTGAGACTCCTAAATATCTCGTGAAATATGCATGGTACGACAAAAGTGTCTTAACTAAACTTGTAGGACTCAAAGGGGGAAATGAGATGACGATATCAGTTTCATTGCAGATGGCGCTGCAATCGGTGAAAATGAGGCTAACTTCATTTTTTTAAATGGGAATACCCAAATTTTTTATCAAATTATGATTTTACGCTAAATAAGAAGAATCTTTTGTCTGAAACTTTTTTTCGTACGATGCATTTTTTTCGTGCGTAAACAAACCCTATGCGCATGACGGCGCAACGCGCGAGAAACCAAAACGTGTCCCGCTTACGCCCATACCTTCCTACGTTGTACCATGAGTGTCTACTAAGTCGACGCTTTGACTGCCAGACGGCGAGCGCTTCCCATGCAGTGGCAGCGGTCGTAACTACCGCAGCCACCACAAACTTCCATCGTCAATAACTTTTAAGATATGCATCGTACGAAAAAAATTTTTAGACAAAAGATTGTTATTTTTTAGCGTAAAATCATAATTTGATAAAAAATTTGGGTATTCCCATTTAAAAAAATTAAGTTAGCCTCATTTTCACCTATTGCAGCGCCATCTGGAACGAAACTGATATCGTCATCTCATTTCCCCCTTTGAGTCCTACAAGTTTATTAAAGACACTTTTGTCGTACCATGCATATTTCACGAGATATTTAGCAGTCTCAAGTTAAAACGACCACCCGGTATATATATATATATATATATATATATATATATATATATATATATATATATATATAGATGGAAAACAGGTTTATCGACGGTAAGATATTAAAGGAGAAAGGTAATTTGTCGGGCAATTCCGTCACACGAAGAAGCAACCGTAGACACGTGTTTCGGACTATTAGTCCTCATCAGTACGGTATAGCCAAGGAGTAAGATGGACACTCAATGGAAAAAACACTCAAATGGAGACCATAGGGGGGTGCCCAATGTCGCCAATTGGTGCTTCAGTCACAACATCTTCAGGATTCGAAGACAAGATGTAACGTCGCGCCGGAGGTGACGGACACCCCAGGCCCTGGGCTATGGTGGGCCTGGGGTGTCCGTCACCTCCGGCGCGACGTTACATCTTGTCTTCGAATCCTGAAGATGTTGTGACTGAAGCACCAATTGGCGACATTGGGCACCCCCCTTATGGTCTCCATTTGAGTGTTTTTTCCATTGAGTGTCCATCTTACTCCTTGGCTATACCGTACTGATGAGGACTAATAGTCCGAAACACGTGTCTACGGTTGCTTCTTCGTGTGACGGAATTGCCCGACAAATTACCTTTCTCCTTTATATATATATATATATATATATATATATATATATATATATATATATATATATATATATATATATATATATAATCCAAATTATTCTCGACCTCGTAAGTATAAAATTGTATAAATCTTGGGAAAAGGTCCACGAATCAAGCTACTCGATTGTTTTCACTTCTATATATTTCACTGAATCAATGTCAGCATCATCAGGAAGAAACTACAGGACAGAAAAATGGTGTAAGACATAAGAACAACGGAACAATGCAACAACACCGAAACTTACAACTCGAGCAATTATCAGCACTCAAGCAACAGAGCCATGAGCGTGAGGTGTTACAAAGCAAGGTGAAGCAGCCACAGTCAATCCCCCAAGCACAGGAAAGCCAGCAATCAAGACCAACATCCAGTCTAACAGGTAAGTTCAACGACCCAAGCCACACTTCGGCACTAAAATACACAATTTACAATAAATTTACAGGATTAAAAACGCACAGCGACAGCAACAAGTACATACCAACGCAACCAACAACGCAACGGCAGCAAATACAGAGCAAATACGCAAATTTTCCAAAAGTTCACAGCAGAACACGAGCATATAAACGGAGCGTCTGTCACAAATTTATAGGTTAGACCGATAAAATCAACGAGCAAGGGACGCCAACACAACACATCGATACGGTCACTGCAGCAAACCTAACGAAACAAAACAATGGAAACCAAAATCCAGACATCAACTTGCGCAAAGTAATTAATGGTAGCGAAGTGATTAATTACGACATTTAAAATTGTATCACAATCAACTGTTCAATAAATGAAATATATATGTGTACATGCAACTGATAGTGTTAGTGTCTGTCTTAAAGTTCACACAGTTATTGTTCCTAATATGGTACATTTTTTTAAACAATCTTCTTTTTCTGTTTCTATCACAATCCAACACTACAGCACCAGTAAAGTCAAATGCATGATCTAAATCATTTGAGTGCGTTGCCAGCGCACAAGATCTTTTATTTATTCTAGCGTCACTTTTGTGTTGAATTAGACGATTCTTTAACCACTGCGTAGTTTGGCCGACATAACGCTTATCACAACCCATACAGGGAACACTGTACACAATGTTCGATCTATACTGATCAGGCGTGTCATCCTTTAGCTTACCAAAGAGCTTGCCGATTGTTGCACCATTATACTTGACCAGCCGGATGTTTGTAAGTGGTCCAAGGAACCGAATACAGGAGTCAGTCAGGTTGCCCAAATTAAGCAGCTTCATGTACCTCATGTTGGCCTCTACATGGACATTTCCTCCACCACCCGGCGCCATAGTTCTCAAGGCATCACCAAAAACAAGTCTCCTCACGAGATGAGCTGGATAACCATTATTTCCAAACATCGTAGACAGTTTCTCGAGGTTTTTTATCTTCCACCCTGGGTCACTGATCTTCTCCGTATCGATATGTTGTGTCTCCGTATCGATGTGTTGTGTTGGCGTCCCTTGCTCGTTGATTTTATCGGTCTAACCTATAAATTTGTGACAGACGCTCCGTTTATGTGCTCGTGTTCTGCTGTGAACTTTTGGAAAATTTGCGTATTTGCTCTGTATTTGCTGCCGTTGCGTTGTTGGTTGCGTTGGTGTGTACTTGTTGCTGTCGCTGTGCGTTTTTAATCCTGTAAATTTATTGTAAATTGTGTATTTTAGTGCCGAAGTGTGGCTTGGGTCGTTGGACTTACCTGTTAGACTGGAACACCTCACGCTCATGGCTCTGTTGCTTGAGTGCTGATAATTGCTCGAGTTGTAAGTTTCGGTGTTGTTGCATCGTTCCGTTGTTCTTATGTCTTACACCATTTTTCTGTCCTGTAGTTTCTTCCTGATGATGCTGACATTGATTCAGTGAAATATATAGAAGTGAAAACAATCGAGTAGCTCGATTCGTGGACCTTTTCCCAAGATTTATACAATTTTATACTTACGAGGTCGATAATAATTTGGATTATATATATAAATATATATATATATATATATATATATATATATATATATATATATATATATATATATATATATATATATATAATTGGTATGTAAGTATTCGACCTCTTTAACTAGGAGATTGTTTTAATAGGGTGAAAGTCGTGTTGCAAATAAAGGAGCTGTTATTTAGTAGGCCTTTATTTTAATTCTAATATTTCGCTAATAATTTTTAGCATCTTCATGAGAAAAAATGTGGCTGTTGCTTATAGGTGGTAATGAAGACAGTAATAAACATAAGGTGTTGTTTATGTGTTATTTGCGTAAGCGAAAACGAAAATATTCTGCACCATGCTTCGCTATGCCATTTTAAACCAAACCCTTTGGTTTAAATAAATAAATAAATAAAATAAATATATAAAATAAATAAATTACCGTTGGTTTTATATATATATATATATATATATATATATATATATATATATATATATATTTTTCATTTAAATGTTTATTATTAGCCAAGTCACTTTATATTAAAATAAAACACAACACGATTGTTTAACACCGTATATTAATTGGGGTTGCTGGCTTAGTCACTTTAACACATTAAAAAGTTAAAATAATACAATTCAATTTGAGTAACTGACGTTTCGGTGGTGTACTCCACCTTGATCACAGTAAAGTAAATGCATAGAAAATACATATGGTCGACGTACCCCTACTGACTGAATTTATAACGGGCAAGGTCAACACGTGCAATAAAATGTGAAACATACAATTTTTTAAGTTTTGTTTTGGTTTATAATTAAACTATATGTTTGCAACAAGTTGTTATCGGATCGGTCATTAACCGCGTTACAATTTTTAATTATTTCGATTGCTTCGATTACACTCCTGTTACTAAAATTCTTTTCCTTTCGTAAAACTTTCACTTGTTGAAAATCAAATTGGTGTCCAGTATCGTTTTGATGTTTTTTTAAAGCTGTGGAATTTTTGGAATATTTATGTCCTTTTAATCTCTCTTCCAATAATTGCTCAGTTTGTCCTACATAAACTCCATTACAGTTTTTACATGGTATTTCATAAATGCAATGTGATTGTTTAAGCAGTGGTGTTGGTGCTTTTAATTTAGTGAACATTTGTGAAAAATTATTACAGTTTTTGTGTGCAATTTTAATGTTTAGGGGCTTTACTATATTACTTATTTTCTCTGAGAGACCTTTTATATATGGTAATGCAATGTATTTATCATCCCTAGATGTAGTGTGTGCATTTGCTTCAATTTCCGTGGTATTTCTTTTTTTATTGTATATGCTTATTCTGTCATTAATTATTCTCTTAGTAATATTTTCTGGATAGTTGTTTTTATTTAATATTCTTTTAACAGTTTCTACAGTTTCTTTTAAAACAAAGAATGTTCATCAGAATATAGGTGCTAAACAATTAAATACAAACAAAAGCATTACAAAATTTTTTTTGAAGGATAACACACAGATATGCGTGTTGAGAGCAGATAAAACTAATAAAACAGTTATAATGGATGTTACACAATATGAGCAAAAAATGGAATCTCTCTTACAAGATCAAACGACATACAAAGTATTGAAAAATAATCCAACAACAAATATTTTTGTTGGGGGATGATAAATACATTGCATTACCATATATAAAAGGTCTCTCAGAGAAAATAAGTAATATAGTAAAGCCCCTAAACATTAAAATTGCACACAAAAACAGTAATAATTTTTCACAAATGTTCACTAAATTAAAAGCACCAACACCACTGCTTAAACAATCACATTGCATTTATGAAATACCATGTAAAAACTGTAATGGAGTTTATATAGGACAAACTGAGCAATTATTGGAAGAGAGATTAAAAGGACATAAATATTCCCAAAATTCCACAGCTTTAAAAAAACATCAAAACGATACTGGACACCAATTTGATTTTCAACAAGTGAAAGTTCTACGAAAGGAAAAGAATTTTAGTAACAGGAGTGTAATCGAAGCAATCGAAATAATTAAAAATTGTAACGCGGTTAATGACCGATCCGATAACAACTTGTTGCAAACATATAGTTTAATTATAAACCAAAACAAAACTTAAAAAATTGTATGTTTCACATTTTATTGCACGTGTTGACCTTGCCCGTTATAAATTCAGTCAGTAGGGGTACGTCGACCATATGTATTTTCTATGTATTTAGTTTACTGTGATCAAGGTGGAGTACACCACCGAAACGTCAGTTACTCAAATTGTATTGTATTATTTTAACTTTTTAATGTGTTAAAGTGACTAAGCCAGCAACCCCAATTAATATACGGTGTTAAACAATCGTGTTGTGTTTTATTTTAATATATATATATATATATATATATATATACATTTGTTTTGTGATTACTGCTCTTAGCTTTCGTCGCTTCCACTAGCTGCATTTGACTGCAACGTTTCTAGTGTTTAGTAGTAACAGATATTGTATTGTAATTGGGTTTTGGTTTGTACTACTTACTTACTTACTAGCAGCATTTGATTATATCTTTGAGTTTCTGCATTGTGGTAGTAAATGTTGTGAGTATTACCAGGATCATTGCTGGGAATGTGTAGTTGGTAGTTTAAATTGTTTTCCTTCTGTGCAAGACCACATAACTCGTGATGCTGCTGTATTATTGAAGGAGATTTTGCACCGTGTTGATGTTGTGACGCTTTATAGTATTTTATTGAGCGTTTATTGGGTCTGTGCGGAAACATTATTTATCTATGGCAAATTTATTTAGTGTATGTCATTTAAATGTTAGATCGCTGCTGCCGACCTTGGGTGAATTTAAGTTATTGCTACAGACGCGCAACTATGATATTGTATGTGTTGGGGAGACCTGGCTTTCTTGTGAAATTGCCTCGGACGCGCTTACGATACCTGGGTATAATTTTATTGGGCGCGATAGAGGATCTAGGGGTGGAGGCGTAGGAGCATACATTAAGCATGAAATAAGTATTACCGTCCTGAGTTCGCCGGATTCCATAGAGCAGCTGTGGTTTGGTTTTCGTGTTCGAGGTATTAATTTTGCTATGGGGGTACTCTATAGACCACCAAATTGTAGTGTACCATACTTTTTAGGTGAGCTCGAGACGACGCTGTCTACTATCATACCGACTGCTGACATAACAGTGTTTCTCGGTGACTTAAATATTAATATATTGAATCTGGGAGCTCCCGCAGTGGTAGCTCTGTATGAGTTGTTAGACTCTGTGGGGCTCATACAGGTCATAGAGGAGCCGCCAAGGGTCACAGAGAAAACTGCATCGCTCATAGATGTAATTTGCCACTCTGATGAGGGTTTGTTTAGTAGTGGTGGAGTCGTGCACGCTGGTGGGGTTTCTGATCACGAGCTTGTCTTTTGTGAGCTCCAAATTAAGTCACCTCCACAGGCACCCATTTATAAGACAAACCGTTCTTACAAACATTTTGATTCTGACCTGTTCGGTTATGATGTGGCACGTGCACCGTTTTGGCATATTTTTGTATTAACAGACTTAGACGATAAAGTAGCTTGGCTAACTAACACACTGTTGGATATTTTCAATGTGCATGCACTGCTGAGGCGCTGCATGTTCTCAAGGCCTGCGGTGCCGTGGCTTACGGATACTATAAGAGCAATGCAGCGACGAAGGGATAAAGCGTTCAAAAAGTTCAAGCTTAGTAAAGCCCCCGAAAATTGGAGTTATTATAGACAATTGCGGAACTATGTAAATGGTGCGATAGGTCGCGAGAAACGGGCATACCTCGATCAGCAGATTAGGCTCAACTCGGATAATAAATGGCGTGGCCTAATCAAGATCGATGTTTTTAAAAAGAAAACTAACGATATCCCGCCTCACTTAAAGCAGCCCGCCGATTTAAATTCATACTTTGCGGGCAGTTCTGGAATCCAGGCTGCTCTTGATCGGGAATTGTATGACTTCTACATGACCAACAAAATGGTCGAGAGAAACTTTGATTTTGACCTGGCAACAGATGGCCAGGTAGGGGAGGCGATAAGATCGATTTCAAGTGATGCGACGGGGTGGGATGGGTTTAATGTGACAATGATTAAAATGGGAGGTAGTCTTTTGATACCGTATATTCGGCATCTTGTTAATACTTGTATAATTTCTGGGTGTTTTCCAACTGCATGGAAAAAGGCTTTAATAAAACCGCTGCCAAAGATTGCTACTCCGTTGTCATTTACAGACCTTAGGCCTATAAGTATACTGCCAATTCTTTCAAAGATAGCGGAGAAGATTTTTGATTTGATCTAAACAAACTACTAATATTAGTATTCTTTGCCACTACGTAAGACGTGTTTTGTTACGTTTCTATGCTCATGAATATGTTCTGTTCATGAATATGTAACATCAGTGTTAAACTCAGGATCAAAATATGTGCGAATATCATAGCTGTTACGTCTGTAAACTCTTCTATTATCACCTTCGATTATGTAGGAACGAGGTGTAGGTCCATACTTAATAATCCTTCCTTTCTCCCATATTCTGTTATTTTGAAAGATTACTCTATCATATAAATAGAAATCCCGTCTCTTTCTGGCTGTTTTATCATAATAATTTTTATATTTATTTGTCTTGTCTTTAAGTTGTTGTAAAATATTCCTATTTAATTGTAGTTCTAATAAATTATTTTTGATAGGAATTTTAGTTCTACAAATTCTATTTTGTAATAACTGACTTGGGGTATAATCTAGATCCTTGACTTTTGTATTTCTATAGTTTAATAAACTTATATAAATTTTATATTCATTTTCTGATTTTCGTAAAATATTCTTACAAATACTAACTGCCTTTTCAACCAAACCATGTCCTTTTGAATAATTTGGGCTTGAAGTGACAATTTTAAAATTATTTTCTTTTGAAAATTGTTGACATTCATATGAATTGAATGGATTATTGTCAGCTATAACTATTTTTGGTATTCCAAAACGCGAAAAAATCATCAGTCAAGCATTAATGATTGCATTAGATGTTTTATTCTTCAATTGTATTAATTCAATCCATTTTGAAAAATAATCCATCAGCACTAGATATGCTTTGCCTGAAATTCTAATATATCGCAACTTACTTTGTTAAATGGAATAGATGGAATCTCATGTACAATTAAAGGTTCTTTCACATTTTTAGAGCTAAGTAACTGACAAGTATTACATTTTCCAACCAAATTTTCTATTTGTGTATCCATTCCTGGCCAATATAGCAACTGACGTGCTCTTTCTTTTGTTTTCGTTATACCTAAATGCGTTTCATGCAATAATTGTAACATTTCTGGCCTTAATTTGCTTGGCACTATAATTCGTTCATTAAAAAATAATAAGTTGTCATCCAAAAATATTTCATTACGCAATTTATAATAAAATTTCAAATCATTTGAAACTTTTGTCTTGCTTTGATGCCATCCGTTAACACACATCTGTTTCAACTGCTTTAAAACCTTATCTGACTCAGTTTCTTTCTAAAACATCTTTATTTTCTCATCACTGACATTTATTGAATGTATTACTTCATTGAACTCTTCATCTTCATCTGTATTATCAATAAAATGTCTTGAAAAGTAATCGGCTAAATTCATATATTTTCCTGGTACATATTCTAAATCTATATCATAATTTAATAGTCTTAATCTCATTCTTTGCAACTTTGCTGACGGAATTTGATGAATCTCTTTGTTCATTATTGCTATAAGTGGTTTATGGTCTGTCTTAATTCTAATTTTTTGTGAATAAATATAATTGTGAAACTTCTTACAGGCAAACGTTATTGCCAGCAACTCTTTCTCCACCATAGCATATCGCTTCTCTGCGTCTGACAATGAACGTGATGCAAAGATAATAGGTTTATTATCTTGTAATAAACAACAACCTAAAGCATTTTGACTACTATCACTTACTATAACAATTGGTTTGTTTGGATCAAATGATTGCAAAGTTGGAGCTTTGTTTACATTATCTTTTATTTTTTGCAATACTTTTGTATGTAATGATGTCCAATGAAATATAACATCTTTTTTAAGAAGACTTCTTAAAGGACTTGTCAACTCTGATAAGTTCGGTAAATAATTTCTCATATAATTAATTACCCCTAACAACATCATCAATTCTTTCTTATTTTTTGGAATATCAATCTTTTCTATAACTTTTAATCTCTCCTTATCCAACTCAATGCCGTTCTCAGAAAAAATATGCCCCAAGTATTTAACTTGTTGTAGTCTATATTGAAATTTACTTAAATTAAATTTTACGTTAACTTCTTTAGCACGTTGCAATACTAATTTAAGGTGATCATCATGTTCCTGTAATGATTTACCCATTACTAATATAATAATAATAATAATAAAGTGGTTTATTGCTCTCAATAACTTAATACAGACATACATTTGTATATTCACACAAACAATAAAAAAAAAATATCCTAAAATAAAGTACAGAAATATACTAACACTAAAAAATAAACAAATTGAAAGCAATCCTATGGTGGGTTTCAGCAATTTGTTGCTGCTCTACCAACCCACCATATATATAGATAAATATATAATGTAGGAAACAGATGAACATCTAACAATTCTATCAAGTGCAGATTCAATAAATGCAGATATCCCCCGGGACACGATAGCTTAAATTATATCAAGACACATTAAAATAAAAGAAAAACGCCAGATATCATCCATATAAATAAAAACACCAGGCAAATCCCCAAAATTCTCATGAGTGTATTTCATAAATACTTCAGGTGCTACAGACAACCCAAATGGTAAACGAGAGAAGCAATATGTTTGCCCAAATGGCGTTGCAAAACAAGTTAATAATTTACTTTCTTCGTCTAAAGGTACATTCCAAAATCCACAATTAGAATCTAAAACCGAAAAATATTTCATTCCACATAAAGCCTGAGATATGTCCTCAATCGTTGGTGTTACAAATAGTTCTCTAACCAAATATTTATTGAGTTCTAATGGACTTAGACATATGCGCAAATCGCCAGATTTCTTTTCTACTACAACAATATTATTAAGCCATTCTCCAGGGTTTTGTACTTTTTCTATTACACCTTCCTTTTCTAAATTATCGAAAGCTTTTTGTAGTCTACCTTTAATTTTTAAAGGAACTCTTCTGGGTGGATTTACAACAGGAATATAATTTTTAACTAACTTTAACTTGTAGGGCTTATTAAATTTTCCTAGACCTGTGAAAGTTTCTATATTGTTCTTAACAAACTTTTCTTTGTCTTTATCAATTATGTTTATTTTATTTACCCTTTTGATTAGACCTAACTCTACGCAAGCATCTCTACCCAAAATTGGTATGTTTTTTCCTGTCAATATATAAAATTGTAGTTTACTTACAACACCTTTATAGTTACATTGTATCGTTGCTACTCCTAAAGGTTTTATTTTGTTACCTCCATAACCTTCTAATATTACTTTAGTTTTTCGTAACATGAAATCTTTTATATTTTTGGCTATATTTAGAGATATTATATTGCATTCTGATCCTGTGTCTAACTTGAAGTTGACAATTTTTACTCCAACATTTATACTTTCTTTCCATTTGTCATTTTTAGAACTATTAAACGTTATTTTATTGACATATAACACGCCTGACTTCTCTGAATTGTTCAAAACTACATCATCTATCGACACTGTTTTTACAAATTTCAATCTACAAGCCTTAGCAACATGATGTAATTTTGAGCAATTATGGCATTCTTTATTATATGCCGGACACTCTCTTATTTTGTGTTTTGTCAAACATTTAGTACATTTATTAAATGTAGTTATTATATTATTATTATGCTGTCTGTATCTACTATTATAGTTTTTGTTATATCTATTATCATTGTTATATCTAGTCTCACTGTTTTTATTGTATTTTCCACTTCCTGTCACATTGTTCCTATACTTATCTATTTTATACACATGCCCTTGATGCGATTCTGGTGATTGGACTTGTCTTGTCTGCTCCCTTGCAATTTCCCATGCTTTGCACTTATCAATGGCCTTTTGTAGGTCGAGGTCCTCAATCGACAGCAACTTTCCTTGTAACGCCCTATCGTAGACGCCAAGCACTATTCTATCTCTAATCATCGACGCCTCTTGTTCACCAAATCCACAGGAACGTACTAATTTTCTTAAATCCGTAACAAAATTTTCTATGGGCTCTCGTTATCCTTGGCTTCTTGTATAAAATGTATACCTTTCAAAAACTTCATTTTTCTTCGGAATGCAGTACCTTTCAAAACTGTCAATGACTTTGACATAACTTGTCTTTTCTTCATTAGTCAGATTGAATGTCTGGAACAATTCCACTCCCTCTGAACTAGTGATGTGCAAAAAGTATCTAGCGGATACAAAAGATCGGATACTTCAGCAAATCGAAAGTATCGGATCTTTCTAAAATTGTATCGATTACAAAAGATACTTTTATTGCTACTAGAAATTTGAGTAATCAGTAATCTTTGACGATTTATGTTTATGCGACATGCGTATAGATACAGCGGAATAAAGGTGCGTTCGCATTAGTGCTAATGGCAGTGGTAGCAGACGCCATTATAGTATTTCTAATAGAAAGTTGCTAGTGACTCATGTTTATGTACATGCAAACTAATATGTGCCACTATCACGAGATGTGAGAAATACTATAATTTCGTATGCTACCACCGCCATTACCACCAATCGGAACACACCTTTACTCGTCAACCTCGTTATTTTGTTGCCATTGCGTCTCTTATTGGTGCGTATTTGTGCGCTCATTTTAAGAATTTTTTGTAGGAATCATTTTTTATAAAATGCGTTATTTTTAATATTTAGTATATTAAAATTATATTTAAGCACGAGCTTGTTTAAACCCAAAAACACTAATTTAAAAAAAAATACGATTGGCGGTGTATTTAGGTGTTTCGGTAATTTTGACTAATTTTGTTTAAAAGTTTCACTCAAAAATGATGCATTTTATAAAGGAATTATTTTTACAAAAAATTCTTAGAATTTATCTTACAACTAAAACATGTAAAATATACAAATATATCAAATTTCCATACTCAAAAGTACACAATCATTTACAATCATCTGTTCTCATTGATTTAAAAAATGCTTTGTTGGATGGTATCAAGACTAGATTTCCTAGTTGTGAATATAACCCCATCTTAGCCCATTCAACATACCTAGATGGGCTAGATCCCAGGTTTAAAAAGGAAACATTTTCTGAGTCATCAGCCTTAGATAAAATAGAAAAAATGATATCAAGTCAAATTGCTGGATTAGTGCAAATAGATTTTGTCGAAAGTAACGCTGCATCAAATGAAGCTTCTGCACCTAACAATGATACTCCATTTGGCAAGATTTTGAAAAAAAGAATGTCAAATATCCCGAAACCCCCACTTTCTAATAGTGCAATAAGTTGCGGCAATACAATGAAGAGCCTGTTACTGGGGGACATGACAATGTGATGCAATGGTGGAAGCGCAGAGAGATAATGTACCCTAGACTACATCTGTGCTTAGTGAAAGAGTGCTCTCTAAGGCAGGTGTAATTGTATCAGATAGACGAAATCGTCTAAAAGCAGAAAATGTCCGGAAAATTGTGGTTTAGAACGGAAACCAGGATTTACTGTAAACTTCATATTTCATATTTTTCATTTTATCATTGTTTTATTTTATATTATTAATTAGGATTAGGACACAGAAAGTAAGTTTTATTTTTAATTAGCAAATGTTACTTTTATTTTTTTGTTATTTGATTCTTTTCAGCATCTTACATCTTTTATATTTAAAACAGCAGACACATTTTCCTTAAATATAAATTATTGCGTTGGTTTCTGTTTTCATATTTATCTATAAAAACAACAAAGTAAGTATCGGATACAAAGTATCCGATACATGTGACTTGAGTATCCGGTACTATCCGATACTGAAAAGTATCCAAGTTGCACATCACTACTCTGAACCGATGGCATTTAGTAGCGTGGCGATCTTTATGTTATCAGGATGTTTTTCTACACCAGCGGCTATGGAAAATATTTCAAAATTTAACTTGAACTTTTTCCAGTTTTCCGCTATATTTCCGCAAAGGTTCAAGTTTTCTACAGGTTTAATATAATGTACAGACTGCGCCATGTTGCATCTAGAGCTGATTGTGGTTTATCTTTAGTAGACTTGAGAAATAACGTGCAGACGCTTTTGTATCAACTCGAGAACTGTTTTATTCGTAACCATCAACAACCTATGTTGTTGCTAAGCATTACATTAAATATATACATAGTCATGGGTATTAAGATGAACATATATAAACACATATAATACCCAACATTGTGGAGGCAGCTTAGCAAGTATGTCTACGATAGCGGTGTACTTCCTGATACACAGTCGGGGTTCAGGGCGGGCTTTAGCTGCACAACTGCGCTCTTGAGTATTGTGGACGACATCGTGAGAGCTACTGATCGTGAGAGCTACTGATCGTGGTTACCGTACTCTGCCTGCCTGATTATTCAAAATCTTTTGATCGAGTCAATCACATGCTATTCTCTGCTATACTGTCTCATGTGTGCCGGAGCAGTTGCACTTTTAACTAGCTATGTGGTCGGCAGGCAGCAAGCGGGGCTGGTCGGGGAGAAGATGTCGTCTATGTTGAATGTTGAATCTGGGGTGCCGCAGGGGTCGGTGATTTCTCCGCTGCTGTATACTATTTACACGAGCAACTTTGGCAGGGCCTTCACGCACTGCCGGTTTCACTTTTATGCGGATGATACGCAAATCTACTACTCGTTTCCAGCTTGCGAAGTAGATAGGGTTTGTGCGCGTATTAATGCGGACCTTCATGCGTTGGTGAATATATCCCATCAGCACTCACTTTCAATTAACCCATCCAAAACAGAAATAATTTTATGTGGGCCGAAACGAGCTAAAAATATGGTAAGGGATAAAATAAACATATCTGTGAACGGACAAAAAATAGAGCTTAAGGGCACCGTAAAGAACTTGGGCGTTGTTGTGGACGAAAATCTAAAATTTAATTCTCACATTAACAAATGTGTCCGGGGTGCCTAACTTGATGATTTTCTGGTTCAGAGGCAAGGGAAAACCCTTTATGCCTCGACGTGATGCATTGGTTGCGCAATAGTAGCCGCGCAATTGGTTTGAGTTTGGTAGAAGCTTGCTGCTAGTGTGGATATGCTGGATTGGATTTCTAGGACGAACTCTTGAAGGATATTGTGCAGATGCGGAATATTTGTGGGCGGAGTTAAGGTGGCTGGTAGTGACGGGCTTTGAGCAGTTGTTTGGGCATAAGTGCGAACGGAGTAGCATTTGTGGGCGGGGCTTATGGGTTTAGAGCTTAAGGTCGGTGAAGTGGGCGTGGCTTGAGTGTTTGGCATGGACGTGCTGCTCAGTTTACGTGGTCTGGGTGCCTCGGGACATCCTCTGTAGCTCCCTCTGTGATTTTCACCGCAGGCAGCGCATTCGGGGGGCTGTTCGAGGTTGGTACATTGGTCTATATGCTGGTCTTTGGCACAGTGTAGACATTTCTGGGTGGCGTAGCATCTTGTTGATGAGTGGCCGTAGGTCAGACATCGACGACATTGACCTGGTAATGGTGGGCGCTTCGGTTCCTCCGTGCTGACCTTAAGTCCACACAGATCGGTGATGGCGAACTTGTTGTCTCGGTCTTTGGGTAAATCTATGAGAAGCAGCGGCATCTCGGCTTTTGTTTTTTGATGTTTCATCCAGATAACACGACTGGGTTTGAAGCCCCATGCTTTAAGATCCTCTACCACATCCTGCAGCGGGAGGTCCAGGTGGGCGCCGCGAACGACGACCTGGAGGTCTCTCTCCCCAACAGGGGTGTAGGTGTGGTGTTGGATGTTGGCCTTCTTTAGGTAGTGCGCCATGGCGTTGTAATGCTCGATAGTGGAGGTGTGCACTCTTATTCCGTGACGGGTACTGTAGGCGGACTTTATGTCGATTTTTCTTTCCATGAGGGCTGCACGGACGGTGGGCCATATGGATTGTTCCCTTACCACGAATGGTGGGATGTTAACGGCATCTTTTTGTTTGGTGGACGTTGATTTCAAACTTGGTTGGGGGTGAAGGGCAGGAGTATGGTTTGGGATGGTAGTTGCCGGTTTAGGGATAGCTTGACGGGATTTTTTTTTCTTGGACATTGGGAGCTCGGGAAGGGCGGGAGATGCGGAGAAAAATTCGGCCAAGTTGAGACTATGATGTCGTCGGCTTCTTTTATGGCTTTTGGCTTGTGCTTTTCCTCTCCTTTGCCGAGAGCGGACGCTGGAGAGGTCGGTCGGAAGCACGGGAGATACGCTTAAGGATGACCTCAAGCATCCCCGCATTTGTTGACATTTGGCTTGGGTATGGCAGAAGTCGTTCACAAAATACTTCAGTTCCAAGTCGATGGTGTATGGTGTGAGGAGGGATTTCCAGCTTGGGATGTTGCGGAAATGCGTGTGTGTGTTGTTTTTGGGCATGATGTCGGTGCAGGTCGCTGAGTAGACGGTGCGGGCACGAAGAACTGAGCAGTCACGGTTGGTCGGGATATAGTACAGGGGGCGTGGCTTGGAAATAATAAGAGAATTCTGAATGAAAATGAAAAAGGATTCGAAAAATGGAAATAAAACTTGATTCAGGAGATAAAAGGAAAATAGAAGGTAACTCGGTCGATAGCTAGTACTGGGCTTCTGGCAGATGCCGTCGAGACAACCTCGGGACGCTTGGGTGTCGTTGAAAGGCCAGTCTCGAGTGACTGGTCGTGCCAACGAAGCCAGAACGCTGGGGAAGTATCGCTATAGACAGTCGGCTTGAGCGGAGTACACGTCTGGTCGATGCGGATGGCTGCTTGTGACTTGAGTCTGAGATTAATATATAATAACCGGAATTATCTTAACTATCGTACTAAGCGGACATTGTGCGAGGCTGTCGTTTTATCCAGGTTCAATTACTGCGATGTATTGTATTCTCCATTTATATCTAGCATCGCCAAAAATAAGATTCAAAAAGTACAGAATTCTTGCCTGAGGCTGCTCTTTGGAATTAAGCGACGCGAGCACATAAGTCAAAAATTGATAACTGCGGATTGGTTGAATATGCAGAGTCGTAGGCTTGCACATTGTGCCACTTTGTATTTTAGAGTCGTGTTGACTGGGAAGCCCCCCTACTTGTTTGTTAAACTACGGTTCCGCTCGGATGTGCACACGGTAAATGTTAGGTTTAGGGGTCTACTCACGCCACCGATACATCACCTGGAACTCTTTAAGAATTCATTCACATACCAGGTTACCAGGATTTTAAATGACGCGTTTAGACAGTTTGGTGTGTGCGCCTCTGTAGCGTAATTCAAGACATTGTATCGTCGGTTGTTGTCGCGGGCTGGGGAGGGAGTATGAGGTGTGATCAGTGATCACTGAACGGGGTCGGCAGTGAGTGCTTTGCTTTGTTTTGTTTTGTTTTGTTCGGTTAATTTGATTTAATTTGTGTTTCTGCAACTTAATTTTCGTTAAATGTATACTGATTAGATATAAGTTAACTAGTTTAGGCTGAGTTTGCAAAATATATTTCTTTTTTAAATTATACTATTAAGTTATGGTTTGGTGGAAGAGCAACATAATATGTTGAACCACGCCATAAATTTGCTACTTTCTGTCTGAAATTGTATCTTGTTCATCTATCATTTATAAGCAATAAAGACATTTATTATTATTATTATATATAAATAACCTGCTGCCTGAACTTAAATTCACGACCGAGCTTGAAGTGGACAAGTCACTGAATTTCCTGGACCTAAAAATAAAAAGAAGCCTTGGTGAATTTGTTTTCGGTATTTACACGAAACCTACCACTTGTGCTGCTTTAATTCCGGCTGACTCATGTCACCATCACATTCATAAGTTCGCAGCTTTCAGATCCATGGCCCAACGGATGCTTTGCCTACCATTAAAGGACTCTGAACGAAAGCATGAAGAGGTAGTTATTGCTGCACTGGGAAAAATGAATGGGTATCCACAGAAATCGATAGAAAAAATTATAGAGAAAAAAAAGAAGAAGCTTCTCCCTTATTTGCAAGACCTATTGGGAATAAAGCCGAAACATGGAGAAAATTCACTTTCTATCATGAATCCTGCTCTAGAATTTGCAGAACTCTAAATCGATATAAAATAAACATTGGCTTTAAAACTAACAACAATATTCTGAGCTTACTGAATGGTAATAAGCCAGGTGACGCAGAGGATAGCTTAAAATGCAGCGGAGTCTACCGCGTCCAGTGTGATGACTGCCAGGCGTTCTATAATGGTGAGACAGGTAGAGCTGTAATTACCAGGATTAACGAGCATAGAAAAATCAAACACAGATCTGCTTTTGGACAACATCTCCTGGAAGCGGGTCACAACAGTTGAAATAACGACAAATCCTGCATAAGCAAGACAAAGGCTACAAGCTTACCCTTTTGGAAGCGTACCAGATTTGGAGAGCTGCAAAGATTAAAGGTAATGGACTGCTTAATGATCAAGTCGACCTCGGAAAAGAGCCTATTTTCAAGGCTTGTACCTAATTTTCTCCTGTGTTATCACTCGTTTTGTTCTTTGCTGATTGTATTCAGGGTGATTGTGCTTTCGGAGAAAAACCTTTTTTGAATGTTGTAATTGTTTTGATTTTTACTAATTTAGATAGTTTTCGAATTCAAAAATTTGCCGCTCGTTTTCGTCCGTTTGTTGGGTTGCATACCCTGTGCGTTTAACTTTCCGTGTTTCGTTTTGTTGTACTACGCCATTGAGTTTTTCTGTTTTGAACTGTTCGCACGCTTGCTTTTGTTGTCGTTTGGTGAAACTCGTTGAAAATTAAGTGGATTTTATTTACACATTAAATGAGTTTTTTATTTCAATTTTTGTAATTTCTCACACTTTTAATTATGTTTTCGTTTTCCAGTCTGGGAAAGTTTGTATTGTTAACCTCACTGTTGGAGGGACTCCGTCGCTTTTTTTTCCGTTCCAAGAAATGTATTTGGCTCTTGATTTCCGAATTTGTTGATTGATCGTGAGTTTTTATCTTTAGTTGGTGATTTGACTTTGTATTATTGTTTTGTGTTTTTTCCTTTAGCGTTGGATGGTTTGAAAATGCCTTATTATTTTATTATTTTTTGCATTTAAGCGTCATTTAGACTGGGCAAGTTTAATTGCGGAAAGTGATGTTCGCCAATAAAGTTGCCATGTCTAAACCATACGAAAGTACGCTTTCTACTTGACAGCTATTACCAGACATGGCAAGTTAGCGGCAGGCAGCACTTGCCGCCACTAAACTTGCTCCGTCTAAACTGTGCTTTAGACAATTTTATGTGAAGATATGTTTATGATATTTACAAGGAATTGGCTTTAACGCAATGACATTAATAACAATATTATGTAACAATCAAAATTACTGATAGTACTTGCTATGTAGGCTTGGGCAGTTTATTGCTCTACTGTGTCTTCAACATTCCTACGTTTTGCTCGGTAATCTCCGGCTTCCTCAGGGCCTACAATAATAAACAGTTTCACAAAGTGGGTACGGGATGGTGGTATAATCATTCCTTACTACTACTTACTACTTACTAGCTGTACTTAACTAGTAAGTGTGAAATAGGGTAATATTCTACCTATGTACTGATAAAGTCGGAGATAAACTAGCAAAATGTTGAAAAAACAGTAGAACAATACAACTACCCACGACTACGTAGGTAGACTTTCATCTACTATCACCACACAAATAGTCGATAATCCAAACCCCGCAATAAAATTACTGTTGCACATCATAATAGTACCCTGCATGTTACGTACATTTTTAAATCATATCATATCCTGAAATAGTGACTTTCTTGAATTGTTTCTCCCCTAGACCTATACGTTCGTATACCTAACTAACCGCTAAAAAATCTCTCACCCACTAGTCTCATCTTCCTTGCCTACCTAAAAAGTTATCCATATCTATGTTGATACTGGAACTAGGTATGTCTTTGAATATTTCTACAAAGCATACGTTACGCAACGTATATAGTATCATCGGATTGAAGTATGAAACTGGTCTTCGGATATTGCTCTAGTTACGTCAAAGTGTTTACCTGTTGTTAGTAATTATTATTAGCATATATAGATAGTTTAATAAAACAATTACTAACTTTATTACTGTTGCAGAGCATATTTACGAACACTAATCAGCCCACTAAACTATTTTTTAATTTATATTGGCTGGTAATGTGTTTTTTTGGGACAGTTTTTCTTCATTGAAACCATTTATCCAGCTACCACATTAGCAAATTAGCAATCAGTCACTCTAACCTAAAAAATTAAACAATTAAATTAATGTTTGCATCCACTGGTCGTCTCCCCTATCGAGACGTCATGATATAGGTGTTGCTCGCATCACAGGCTTGGATTACGTTTTTTGTGATTTTGAATTACTTACCTTGTTTGTGCGGTCACATTTATTAAAATTGACAATTACATAACCTACAAAGCTGGTTACTGGCCATTACTGGCAGCCTGGCAGCACTGTCGGCAACCTAACTCCTAAGGACCAAACATCCCTGTTGATTCTTTCTTTGCGGACCGGTATTTATGAATGAACCGGGAACACACGAAGGCGCTTCGGACACACGAAGGCGGATTACGGACGGTACCAGCCGTCTCAATATAATCAAACAGTAAAAATTCTTTGGTCTGCCAACCTCAAACTGTGCACGCTACGATTATATTATTAATTTGAATAGAGGCTTATTACATAGGTCGTTTTGTTTGTTGAGGCATTGTATGTTTGGGTCCTTTTTGGATTTTTCAATTTCGTACGCTTCGAGTATTTTGATCTTTGAATTTTTATTGCTTCTGTGTAGCAGTTTCGCGTTGACAATCAGTGCACCCGAGTCTATAAACACCGCTATTTTTGAGAGGATCCGATCTGTCTCTAGTGTTAGCAAATATAGATTTTATAGTGTTATTGGTCTTAAATGATAAATTGACGTTGCTATCCTTGAATATGTTTTTTACCGGACTAAAATTGTACTGTGAGTTGAAATTGATGGATTTGTAAACTTTCTCATTAATCACTCTGGCATCCTCGAAATTATGGTTGCTGTGTAGGCTCTGTCTTTTTCGTTTTATCATTTTGTCTATCATGCTTGGGTTATAACCATTGTTTTTAGCTATAGTCTTTATTATATTCTTTTCGTTATCGAAGTTTTGTTCGGAAATAGGAATGCTGAAGAGCCGGTGTATTAGACTGTTAAAGGCTGCCAATTTATGAGTGTAGTGATGGTTGGAACTATAGGGTATTATTACGTCAGTGGTAGTAGGTTTACGAAAGATGTCAAAGTCCAACGTTTCGGCATTCAAACTTCTAGTAATGGAAATATCTAGAAAATTAAGTGTTCTATCCTTCTCCACTTCTAGAGTAAATTGGATTTTAGGGATAAAAATATTAATGAAATTATGAAAGACCGAAAGTAGGTCCCTACCACCGTTCCAAACACAGCGTCAACATAGCGCCTCCAAAAAACAATGAGCTGAAGTATCTTTTGTTTTGAATTGAAAATCTTTTCTTCCAAAGTATCAATGAAAGCATTCGCCAGGAAGGGAGAGAGAGAAAAACCCATTGGCAAACCGTCCTCGAGTTTGTATGTTTCGCCATTAAAATTAAAAAAGTTTTGATCTAAAGTTGCTCTGAGCAAAGTCGACACATCCTGTTTTTGTCTATCAGTCAAATTTGTAAATTCTATCAAATTATCGATTGAACTCAGAGCCTTTTCTGTAGGAATATTGGTATAGAGGTTGACTATATCGAACGATACCAGAATGTAGTCACCCTTGATGGCGAGATGCTTTAAAATGTCGGTTAATTGTACAGAATTCTTAATAGAATATCTGGATTCATATTCCAACTTTGATGGTAACTGTTTGGCGAGGATTTGTGCAAGTCTATGTATGGGGGAGTTAATGCTAGATACTATAGGTCTTATACTTTTTTCTTTTTTCTTTTGATGTATACTGTTAATTCATTCGACAGAGCAAAAAGCTCTACCAGATAAAGATTTAAAAAAATCTTTTTAATAAAATGGACATACGCAATTTTCAAATTAGGCAGACGATATATAAAATTTTCCTAGTCATGTTTCAGGAGGGTGTGGTTTTGTCGCGTGCTCTGGACCTATTAGTAATCAAATGCACAAAATTTGGAATTAATTCTTTGACATGTGCAAAGTACATCATAATTTAGCGTAAACAGTCTAATTCCCGTTTACAAATTACATTTATTTTTAATTATTCTTCATCTTTGAAACACCAAAATTGATGCTCTAGTTTGTTTAGATTTCCTATGTTATGCATAAACAATTTATTTTTAAAATGCCACAACCTAAAATCAAGGCATCAGCGTCAAACACTGTCCTCTCAGAGATTCCTTAATTTTTACTTCCATCAAAATTCTCTCTACCTATTAGTAATCAAATGCACAAAATTTGAAAGTAATTCTTTGGAATGAGCAAAGCACACCATAATTTAGCGTAGTCTAATTCCCCTTTTTAATTACATTTATTTTCAATGATTGTTCATCTTTGAAACACCAAAATTGGTGCTCTAGTTTGCTTAGATTTCCTATGTTAATGCACAAACTCCGGACATGCCAGACGTTTGTTAAGGATGGGAAAGGGGAGAGAAGACCTAAAAGGAAGAAAGGAAACGAGCATTCGTTGAATACTGATTTTATTAATAAATTGGTTGAGTATATATAGTAATCGTTATGATAACAAACATACAATTAACAACACAAATTACGCCACTATGCAACTAAAGGTTATGCTGAATTAGCAAGGTAAAGTTGGTCACATAATTAGTACGGCATAATACTTGCGTATGTGTATCACATTACAACACAATGTCAAGTTTACTATAATTGGAATTTAGGATGAATATTGGTTGTATACAAAAGAAATATACGTTTGTTTAACTTGAGATTAAACAAGCTGCGGGCTGTAAGACAGAAAATAAATGAACATATATGGGGTAATAGTCACATTGCATTTTTGTTTAATTTGATATTAAACAAGCTGCGGCCTGTAGACACAAAATAAACACTTGGTTGATGTGGACACAGGCTGATCTTCTGGTTGGATATGGTGGCTCTTCCATTGGTTTTTTGTTTAGTTGAGATTAAACAAGCTGCGGCCTGCAGATATGTTTACATGCTTCGGTGGGAATGGTCGGAGATTATTTGTTGCTTGAGGACACTCTTGTTTTAGTGTCGTGATTTATAGGCTTGTGATCCTTCTTCGCGTTTTCCACCATCTCTTCCAGGGATTCGAAGTGTTTCTTCCAAAGTCGAAGTTGAGTTGGTAAGAATTTCTGGTCCTGGAGCATCGTGGACTGTAGTGATATCAACAAAAATTCATTGTTTTGTGAATCTTTGCTGCTGTGAATTATAGGCTTGTGGTCCTTGTTGTTTCTACCATCTAGGGATTCAAAGCGGTTCCTCCAAAGTCGAAGTTGAGTTGGCAAGAACTTCTTGAATCCTCTTCCCCATCCATCTTGTTTGCGGGCGATTCCAGTTCTTCAGATTCCTCTTGAATGAACTGTATTTTGGACGCGAACGAACTGTTGTCGTCGCGATCCGAGCTATGTACGTAATGGCGACGATATTGCGCCCTTACGCCGATTAATTATGCCCTAACGGATGTACGAAGTTGCACTAATGCCGTAGAGACTTAAATGGTTGTGCCCGACGATTTGCTGCCGCCGGGGCTTGTATATAATTGGGTGCCCGCTCGCATTGATGAACTATTTGTTAGGAATGGTAATATTAGGTAAGGTGTTATGAAGGATGTGCTATCGAGACATGGTGGAGATGAAGATGGATTAAGAGAATTGAAGGGCCATGGTCAAACTCCGGGCAGGCCAGACATTTGACATGGTGGATATAGAAGATGGATTAAAAGGGTTGAAGAGCCATGGGCAAACTCCGGGCAGGCCAGATATTTGCCATGGTGGATATAGAAAATGGATTAAAAGGATTAAAGGGCCATGGGCAAACTCCGGGCAGGCCAGACATTTGTCATGTAGATATAGAAGAAAGGTTTGTAGGTAGTTAGGTTTTAAAGGGCTCGACGGACCATGCACAAACTCCGGACATGCCAGACGTTTGATAAGGGAGGGAAAGGGGAGAGAAGACCTAAAAGGAAGAAAGGAAACGAGCATTCGATGAATACTGATTTTATTAATAAATTGGTTGAGTATATATAGTAATCGTTATGATAACAAACATACAATTAACAACACAAATTACGCCACTATGCAACTAAAGGTTATGCTGAATTAGCAAGGTAAAGTTGGTCACATAATTAGTACGGCATAATACTTGCGTATGTGTATCACATTACAACACAATGTCAAGTTTACTATAATTGGAATTTAGGATGAATATTGGTTGTATACAAAAGAAATATACGTTTGTTTAACTTGAGATTAAACAGTTAAGCATAAAACAGTTTATTTTAAAATATCACAACCACAAATCAAGACAGCAGCGTCAAACAAAGTCACCTTTAGAGCTTCCTTTATTTGTATATACATCTAAATTCTTCTATGGCATTTGAAGGTTTTGTTGAGTTCATGCAAAACGAGGTATGGTTTTGTCGCGCGCTGTCGACCTATTAGAAATTAAAGGCACCAAATTTGGAATTAATTCTTTGGAATGTGCAAAGCACACCATAATTTTACGTAAACAGTCTAATTCTCCTTGACAATTACATTTATTTTCAACTATTGTTCATGTTTGAAACACCAAAATTGGTGCTTTAGTTTGTTTAGATTTCCTATATTAAGCATCCCCACAGGTACTTGTGTATAACACCTAGTCTGATGACTATCTAGCTATATTAATGTAACCTAACCTACGTATAAAAAGTGTTCTATATTAAGTGTTCCCCATTGGTGTAACTTAAATTTAATTTGGATGCTGACGCTTTAAACTTCACACACTGCACGTTGCTCTGGTTTGTTCACCTATCGGCTTTCACTCACATAACACTGTGCTCTGCTTTTTTAACATCACTTCACCACCTCAGAAGGTTTGGTTCTTTTGAGTCTTCGCACGCTGTCACAATTGTCAAGAAGCTGTATTGCCTCGACATTCGTGTGCTGGAGAAGTCTGTTCTGATGATTCTCTGCAAACTTTCCAATTTCGTTCGTTACTAATTCCATCTCAAGATCCCTCTGGAGATTTATGTTTCTTAGTTGGGTAAAGTTGAGTAAATCTTTTATTATCTTTGCGTGACGATAGGACCAGCTAATTTATTTTTACTTTGAGTGAAAATTAAATAAAGTTAAATAATATGTTATGTTTTCACGATGGAAATCTATTCTGTTGTTGTTCATTTAATTTGCAAGTTTCTACGAAGATACATTCTCCTTTAAACACACACACACACACATGCACATGTACAGCTGGAAACCGGTCTCATTTATAATCAAGGTGCATTGACATCTATTACGTACTATTACTTTGTTAATTTGTAATGCGTAATCGATTCCAGCGTTCAATAAAGGCCATCGGTATATAAATAAAGTTGGTATACTAATAAGCAAGTTTTGGTCAATTTTTTTTTTCATTAAAATTTTACACCGACGATGTAAGTTTATATGTAACAAACGTGATATACCTAAATTTGTAGGGTTTCGTTCTTAGGATGAAAGTGAAATACTGACAATACTGGGGTAACGGTAAACTTTTATAAAAAAAATTCAGAAACAATCAGTCGCAGCTAATATTTAATGGGAAGAAACACCGTCAACAGATTGAATTTCGAAAAGCCTGGCAATAGGTGATGCATTTATTTTAAGCATTATGATGATAATAAAAAAAAAATATTTGTTTATAGTATCTTTATTATTCCATTCCATTTTGTAAACCCTACGTTAACTCATGCATGCAAAGATTTTTTAGTAGATTGATACTATTCCCAATGAATTGACGTCTTTAATCCATCGGTTAAGTATGGTTGATTGATGAAACTTCTTCATATGTCGAGATAACCCTCCAGCTCTCATATATTTCTTCTTACATTGCGAACAGTTATAGGTTGTATAAGTGTTATTGTGGCAAGATTTCATATGACGTGTTAAAGTATATCGACAGGTGTAACTTTTATCACAAGCTTCACAATGATATGGTTTCTTGGATTCATCCGAGGATGCTGGTGAACTCTTCGGGTAGCCGTTTAGAATTGTTGGTGATGGAGCTATAGATTCCTGTAGTTCCATGGTGCTTGGATAATCGTTCAGGGCGAATTGCTGTATGACTTGACCATGATGCAAGTCTCAAACTAAACTGACGATCTCCAATGAATATCTCGATGTGTCATTAAAACCGGAAGTTCACACAAAACGCTGCAATTATACCAATGGTGACTGCAATTTATAAGATTGTCTCTCGTAATGATGTCATCAATATTAGCTATCCTTGTCATACTAACCATCTCACTATAGCTATCTCTTTCTACCTGGACCGGAAGTAAATCGAATTTAGACCCCTTTAAATTAACCCGTCAAATTGTGCTGGAACACTCATTGCTTTTCAAAATGGCGCGCACAACAAATTTAAAAAAATAATTCTCAAAATGACCAGTAGATGGCATGGATCTAATTCGTAAACTGACAAAATAAAAAAACAAAATAATATAAAATAAATAGCACGTTAATTTACATATTACCGTCTTGGGCTCGACTGCGCGGAAGATAACCGACTTACAGTTCAAAATTGGACCAGAGGACATGCGGTTAATTCGTAAACCGACTTAAAAAATGTTAATTATAAATTGCTGTAGTTAATTTACATATGATCGACCTGGGTTCGTTACGCCCAAGATGGACGTCTTCCGGTTCAAAATGGTCTACTTCCTGTTCAAAATGGCTGACTTGAGTTCATTGCGCCCAAGATGACCTATTTCCGGTTCAAAATAGATGACTTCCGGTTTGACTATCGGTTCAAAATGGCCGACTTTCGGTTCAAAATGGTTGACGTGAGTTCATTGCTCCCAAGATGGTCGACTTCTGGTTTAAATTCAGTGACTTCCGGTTTGAGATCCGCTTCAAAGTGGTTAACTTCCGGTTCAAATTGGCCGACTTGGGTTCGTTGCGCCAAAGATGCATGACTTCCGGTTCAAAATGGACGACTTCCGGTTCAAATGGACGACTTTCGGTTCAAAATTTCAGACTTGGATTCGTTATGCCTAAGATGGCCGACTTCTGGTTCAAAATAGATAACTTCCGGTTCAAAATAGCAAAACAATTCCTTCCAGATTGGTCTTATTGGCCTACCTGTAAAGTGATCGGACTAGCGGTTCGAGCCTATTCCTATTTTAAACAAAAAACGAACCAATTTCTTTACAAAATTAATAATAGTATGAACCTATTCAATGCGTGCGTGCACGTGCGCACAGTGTCCGTGTTTAATGTTTGTTAAGTGTATTTGTCTGATTAATTAACCGTAACTAACGTTTGTACCTTCGCATTTTATTTGTTTCCAATGTTCACATTTGTAGATTCGGCTGATAATGACCTCTACGTAGGTCGAAACCGGTACTGAGGATATTTTATCTAAATAAATTGCAGAGCATTGAAGATTGTGAATACAAGTTTTTTATTAACATATTTCCTGCAAAACGCATTAACTTTACATATATCACCTAATTATTGATAGACCTTCCGAACTGTGAAGGGGCAATGAATTATTCCCTTGAACAACAAGCGACTTAAACAAGGAATCCAAAATGATGGCAATGTACTCTACCGGTGATGGTATGCCGGCGAACGACTGCAGCTCGTCAGATGATGTTTTAGTGATGGTGGGCGCGCGGATTTAAGTGCTCGATTAAGATTCACTACGTAGACGGTTACCGTACTCAAATGGGGATTTCAGGACGATCGAACAACATGTCGGTAAGTAGTTTTTTGGAGCGAGTGGAGAAGTTTGTTACATCTCGGAAGGTGTAAACAAAGGCCACAAATACAAATTTGCAGAAACCAGACCAGGGACCCTATTCTCGTCAACTTTTTGAAGCGAATGCGTGACTTTTCGAGTGGAGCAGGTTTGCTTGTTGCTAAGAACAATAACACACGCGCCACGCCCATACGTTTCCATACGTTTGATTGAAAACTATGGGCGTGGCGCGTGCGTTATTGTTCTTAGCAACAACCTAGATACGAACCAGACGGCAACCGGTAATATCCCTACTCCATTCGAAAAGTCCCGCATTCGCTTCAAAAAGATGACGAGAATTGGGTCCCTGAATTCAAATAGAGGAACTGTCAAACATGTAATCAAGGATCAGTAATCAGAAAGGGTATATGCACATCTGCTATATGCACATCTGGCAAATAACAAAAGGGCAGAAATCTCCTAAACACGATGAATTGAGCACGAAGAATTTTGGATCGTGACATTTTCTCTCAATTTCTCCGAGCAGATGTTCCCGCGTCTCTTATTTGTATGATCAGCTTTAAATCAGCTTTAAATCATAACATAAGATTTAAAGCTGATTAAATACATTCATTCTCCTTACAATACTGTTCACTTTCCCGTTTTTTTATCTTATCTTCTAGTGAATAATGATCGTTAAATATTTTTGACCCTCTTCCAACTTTTATGTCTTTCTACTATCCGAAACTGGCTACGTTCAAGTAGGTGTTTAATTTTGGATCTTATGTAGCTATTTTGGGATGTATAATATTCTTGAGTTTATGTATATCTAAATGTTCGTAGTACGTGTTAGTTACTATTAAGTTCTTCAATATACAGTAATCAATCATTCGCGTCCTATTGATATTTGTTTTATGTTCACCATGTATGCCAATCACATCACCAATAATGCAGTAATATCTAGATTGTAGACTTCCGCTGCCTGAGTCAATGATATATTGATTTCCGGGTGGCAATCGCGTTGAGGATCTTGAAGCAGTCGACGTTTTGCGCTGATGTAAGATGCATCTTCAGGACTAAGTTATCAAACCAAGTGCTAAGAAGATACTGATATACTGATATCTTCTTAGCACTTGGTTTGATAACTTAGTCCTGAAGCTGCCTCTTGCAATAGAGCGCGAAACGTCGACTGCTTCAAGGTCCTCAACGCGGTTTCCACCAGGAAATCAATAAATCAATACAGTAATGTTTACCGATTTTTAGAGTATCCTAGCATACACATTTTGGTCTTGCATGTTTCAGCAATATTGACAGTTCCTACCAAAATTTTTCATTAATTTCTTCCGTTCATATACCATAATTACACATACACTATTCATACACTTCATCGAGCTCCACGACACGCATTCACTCTGAAACTCCAAGCGTATATTTCTTACAATGAAACCCTTATAAAATAAATCCAATTTGTTTCCTTTCTCCTTTTAAATCCAATTTGAGTTTCAAATGTTTAAGCAATTTAATTTTCCTACTTATCATATTGGCCGTTTTCTTTTTTCAGCGCAACGATTAGTTATCTACAGTGTGTCCCACTTAAGAGTGTAACACCTTCATATCTTTTTTATTTTTTGTCCAATTTTAGTAATTTTTTTTTCGTATATATGTACATAGAACACATATAGCTCTATTACTGCAAAAAAAACAATTGCCTTCTTCAAATGCAAAGTACCTTGTGATGGCAAAAATCAAGAAATCACTTAAGGGATTTTTTATCGAAAAATTTTACTAGTAATGATTGTTCAGAATTGCCCAAAACCCCTAAATCTAAAATTTCATGAAAATGCAAAAAATATTGAAATTTTCGTCAAACATAATTCCTAATAAGCCCTTAAATATTATTTGCATAGGCAGCTGCGCTTAAAAACGTGTGCTGTGAAAATTTTGTTTGAAATTATACCTGAACTGTCAAAGTACTTTGTCGTATTTAATTATTGTCTGAATAATAATGCTTACACTAGCCGAAAAGTTGGAAATAATAAGATTAGTCGGTGATAATCCGCGATTAGCAACGGAAGCAGGTGAAGAGTTTAATATTAGGTTTTATTTCAAACTACATTTCCACAGCACACTTTTTTAAGCGCAGCTGCCGATGCAAATAATATTTACGGGCTTTTGAAGCAAATTTCAATATTTTTAACTTTCATGAAATTTTGGATTTATGGTTTTTGCGCAATTCTGAACAATATTGTTACTAGTAAAATTTTTCGATAAAAAAATCCCTATAGTGGTTTCTTGATTTTAGCCATTTATTTAGCCATCACAATTTACTTTGCATTTAAAAAATACAATTGGTTTTTGGCAGTAAATAGACGAATATGTGTTCCTTATTCGAAAGAAAAAATACTAAAACTGGAATAAAAATAAAAAAGATATGAGGTGTTACCCTCTTAAGTGGGACACACTGAATATTCCTGACTTTCCTAATTTTTTAGCTTCTGCCAGTAAATGTTTCATTATCTCACCAATTTCGTCCATTTCCGTTTGGACGTACGACGAACATCCAAACTTGTGTACGTACATTGAACGTATACACCTTTTGCAGTCGTATCTATATGTTCGCCAGTAATGTGTGTTTCCCGGTCTACAGGAGCGCAAAGGGTGTTCCAAACAGTGAACATTTCGGATGCACGCCTCACCTCCCTGCACGTTATATTTACGTTATATTTAAGACTTCTATACGCAAACTAGTTTCTTTAACCACCTACATTTAAGTTTTCGTGGCGTGTGAGTCAAGTAAATTTATATTGCTCGTAACGACGGACAAAGGCATTTAGTTGCGGAACTCTTAAAACACTCGTGCACTCATCAAATTTACAATTTCAACGGAGCATTAACTTGACGTGCATAAATTCTTAACGGTCATTATTCATTTGTTTTCGTTCCAAAATGTCAATTGTCTATTATTTCACAGTATCGAGAATCATCTGTTATTTATTTAAAATGCGCTTAATCGTTGCAGAAAGGTTACTTGATTGAGTATGTCTGACTAGTGTATTTAAAACTATCAACGATTTAATTTAAACTTAATGTACAGAAATTAATAGATAAACAGCTGGTTAAAAATAAAGTTTAAGAAGTGAAACTTAACGTGCGCTTGATACTTTAGTGACGTGTATCTATTAATGAAACAGCGCCACGGCACGTAGTCGACGTGGCATCAAATGGATTTGAATTAGTGCGATCCAGAGGAACTGTGGCACATTCAACCTGCATTGCAAGTTACTGTTTAACAGTATTTCTGGTGTGAAAACAATTTAAATATACCTGAAACTCTGAATCTGCTCCAAAAATTTAGGTATAGCTTACATGAGAACCTGTACAAGTTCTATAGTTTCCCCACAAGATGTCTCAAACTTTCCCCCAAACACTATTTTTATTAATTGTACCGGTCAGTGTATTCTTCATACATTAATAAGGTAA
Source organism: Melinopterus prodromus (assembly GCA_964023965.1). NCBI lineage: Eukaryota > Metazoa > Arthropoda > Insecta > Coleoptera > Scarabaeidae > Melinopterus > Melinopterus prodromus. The sequence goes on from OZ030394.1 coordinate 36,882,471, forward strand.
TAAAATATAATAGAGTGGATTATCACTTGTATTTATTGTGTATATTTATTTGTTTTAATACTAATGACAATAATAATAATAAACAATGCCAAACAATAGTTACTGTGGGTATTATAAGTAAAGGCTACAACAGTAATTTTATTATCCAGCGTTTATACGAAATTAGTGCAATAATTCGGAGGAGTAATGTAACTCAATATGAGGAACACAAAAACGATAATGTGCAGTATTACGGATAAAAGTGACCTGCATCTATCTCTAGGACGCGGATTTTAGGAAATTCTTAACGAATAACAATATGTTAAATGGTCTAATAGTCAGCTAACCGAAGAATCTAAATAAATTGGTCAATGTCCCCAGAACTGTGTCCCAAACAAGCTTCTGCACGGCGCGGCGGCGTTACCTTAAACAGCGGCGTCTAATGTCATCATAAAGTCTTCGACCGACAGCAGCATTCTACCCACATTCCCCGTAAATGAGGATTATATCTACATGCTCACTAATTATGAAATTAACTATTTTGGTCACACAAAATAACCAATCCTGACACTGATAACAAGGTGCATAAGCGACATTAACAACTAGAAAATATTGCGCTTATTTCGTATATATTTTTCTTTGTATTAACATAAATATTTATTTTTATATTTTTAGTGACTAGCTTTTTCATACCCATATTTCCAAATATCCACAAGGCACACGGATGCATGAAATCTATAAAACATCATTAAGGGTAACCAGACATGCCCTAAAATGGTCCACAATACTCTTCCATAAAATTCATATCGATCATCATGTAAATCATGTGATTTGACTTCAAATGTTTGACTAATCCACATAGCTACGTTTGTAATAATTAAAAATGTAATCAACTCTCTTCCTGGCTTCTTCTTTCTTAAATCTCTGCTGTTGCTGCACCTTCTAAGTCCGTCCACAATCAAAGTGGTCTGTATAATGACTTGAATAGCCTAATAAGTAAACATTATATTATTATATTATTATTGTAATAATACTGTAGACTGTAATACTGTGATATATATATATATATATATATATATATATATATTGCTGGATTCCAGTAATACACGCTTCCTCTGGGTCATCTGAAGAAACACAACAATTAACACACGCTTTAAAATCAATTTAAATTAATGATTTCTGGAATCCAGCAATATATATATTGCTGGATTCCAGAAATCATTAATTTAAATTGATTTTAAAGCGTGTGTTAATTGTTGTGTTAATTGTTGTGTTTCTTCAGATGACCTTGAGGAAGCGTGTATCCACACGCGAAAATTTGGTGAAAGAATAAAGAACGTACTAATTAATTGAAACGTTTTACTATTGCTGGATTCCCCCACAAAGTACTACCATTTTTTATATATATAGTGTGTCCAGGGGTACAGTCCGCATGATATGGATTTTTTTTATTATCTAATTCTCAGAAAATTGTATTCTTTATAAAAGTTGGCGGCTTGCAAACCAACACGGCAACAGTCAAATCAATTCAGAATATATGAATTTGTGATAGGAGTAAACTACTTTTATTTTCATTATTATCGATAAACTTTTTTTGGAAATGTTGTTTAGATTAAAAAATTGTATTCATGAAGTCACAGCCACCTATCATGAAATTTTTTTTCGCGTGTCACTGTGTTGTCACTTATATGGCTAATATTAGTCAACGCCAGTGACACTAAAATATTTGTTTTAATCTATTTTTTAGAAACTAGAATACATGTTTTATTATTTTGGTATGATAACAAATGTTTATTTAGAACTAACGCAAAATTACACGTTTTCTTGATGAAAAGTTGATATGACACCCTGTAGATAATAATAGACCATACAGTCGCTAATACATGAGAGTAAGAAGCGACTTACTTTTAATTCAATTAATATTAATGACTTTGGATATGTTTATAATAGTAGTTATCCAGCTACAGAAAAGCGATTATCTCGATGTTGCTGATATTTTCAATGAAAAACAGCCGGACAACCAAATTGCCCATTTAACCATTTCTAGGATAATCAGAAAATTCAAGCAGACCGGATCTGTTGAAAATCTATTTAAGAAACACCACTAAGGTATATTGCCGAAAATAAGAAAGCAAGTTTACCAGTGTTGCAAGCGGTAATCGAGTGTAGAACGAGTTCGGTTCGGCAAATTGCTTCTCACACACAATGCAGTAAATCAACAGCACATAACCTACTAAAACTGAACAAATATCACCTTAAAAAATATACGAAATTTATAAGTACACTAAAGGAAACACACTGCCATAGGTATGACATCTGGTTTGAGGGGGAAATGGAAGAAGACAGTCTTTTTTGTTAGTATTCTATGGATAGACGAGGCAACATTTACGTCAAATAGCGCGATTTCTTCACAAAATGGCTGTTGGTGGACCCAAGAAAACCCGAATTTTACGATAGAATGCCGATATTTAAAGCCAATGTACTGTGCGGTATTTTAAACAATCAAATATCTGGGCCTTTTTTTTGATTAAAATTAAATGTAGATTGCTATCGTTAGTTCCTGAACAGCATGTTAACACCTTTTTTAACGCCGTCAAAAACTTAAATTTTACTTTAAACAACATCTTCCAGCAAACTTAATCGATAATAATGAAGTCATGCCAGATGCCATAGTCCCTTACTTTTAGCTTAGTAGTTATTTTGGATTATAAAAGTGATATTTGTTCAGTTTATGTATGTTATGTGCTGTTGATCTACGGCATCGGGTGTGAGAAGCAATTTGTCAAGCCGAAATCGTTCTATGCTCGATTACCGCTTGCAACACTGGCAAACTTGCTTCCTTATTTTCGGCAACATATTTTAGTGATGTTTCGTAACGAGATGTTCAACAGACCCAGTCTACTTGAATTTTCTGATTATACTAGAAATGGTTTAAGGGCTAATTTGGTTGTCTGGGAGTCTCTCATTAAAAGTATCAGCAACATCTACATTATCGCTTGCTGTAGATAGATAACTACTATTATAAACATATCCAAAGTCATTAATATTAATTGAATTAAAGGTAAGACACGTTCGTGTATTAATTATTTATTGTATAAACTATTATTATTTACACTGTGAAATATCAACGTTGCAACAAGGAGACGAGTACTTTTGCGCTAGTTCTAAATACACATTAGTTTTTATACCAAAATAATAAAAAATGTATTCAAATTTATAAAAAATAGATTAAATCGAACCTTTAGTATCAGTGGCATTGACTAATATTTGTCATAAAAGTAAAAAATAAAAAAAACAATAAGTAAAAAATTGCAAGATAGATGGCTGTGACTTTATATTTAAATATAATTTTTACTTCTAAACAACATTTCCAAATAAAGTTTATCGATAATAATGAAAATAAAGGTACTTTACTCTTTTCACAAATTCATATATTCTGAATCGCTCGGTATATGGCAGCGAAATTTACATATTTGACTATTGCCGTTTTGGTTTGATACAAGTCGCCAACTTTTATAAAGAATAAAATTTTCTGACAAATGGAGAATAAAAAATTCCATATGTTGCGGGCTTTCCAGGACACACTGTATATACTTTCCCATACGATGCCGACTTTTTGGCAGTTACTTACCAGTACGAATAAATACGCAATACTAAGACCATTTCCATAATATACAGCCGGAACCATGCCAAATATTAAATTGAGAGCAAACATTGGAATGCAAATATACAATAGCACGTCATCCAACATGGATATATGATGATGGTTTATATCGAGTTTTACAATAACGAAATAAACCCATACTGTTGCTCCTCCCATTATAATTAATATTGCCATTTCAGTTGCTAAGTTGATTGTTAAGCCCATATCTTGGAATCGCCTAAATAAATTATTGTAAATGCAATAGACCTGATCTTAAAAAGAAACTAATGCAGGGTACTTACTCATCACTTGTTGCAACAAAAAATAGTATTATGTTTACAACGACTACAATGAAGATAATAATTCCTGCAAATATTCCTTTGTTTGAAGAATGGCAGTCGGCATGAATACTCAAGTTGCTTTCTTTCACAGGGGCATCATCGCCAAATGTAGAATCGCAATCTCTGGCGGCATCGGCTGCAGATTCATTGTGCTCAAAATTTTGTTTGCAAGTTGCTATACTGTCCCATACAATATATAATATACCAACTAAAAAAACAATTGTAAACATGTATATTATCTTATGTTATTGATTAAGCTTGCCGACTAAAATATTAAACTCAACAGAAAATGGATATAAGTAAGGAGAAAAATTTTGATATATTATTGCCATTCCTTCTTCACCATCGCAGATACCCGTGAAAATTCGCACTGATCTATTAAATGGCATATTGTCATCTTTTTGTACGAAATTGTTCTTTGCCACTCCACGGTCTTTGTACCTGCCAAACGTTTCCTCAGAATAGTTCCCGTTGTCTCCATAAAATGCCAGAGAATCGAAGGTTTCCCTGAGAATAGTATGGATCCAAAAGCAAAGACTGGAGCCAATACAGTGCATAAAACCCATCCTTGCGAAGGGAATATTTCTGTTGATAATAACCTAGGAAAATAATTAAAATATTAGATATATTCGATTAATTATAGCAATTTGAAATTTTTTGTTATAAGATAAGAAAGCAGTAAAACTCCTTACATTTGAGTATTTAAAAATAAAAAACAATAGCATGAACGAATATATGGGGTAGATAAAATCCAATATTAAACGTGCAATGCTGGAACATTCATAAAACGCATCTTGATCAGACGTTAAATAGACCAATTGATATCCAAGGATTAATCCCGCATGTATCAGGTGGCCCAAACAAAATGCTGTAATTAAACTGGTGTAGTGTACATTATATATAAATAAATATCCAAATACCTGCAGCACCTATCTTCAAATAAAAGCTGCCAGCGTGTCTTCCTGTGCTTAAACAATAATGGTGAGGCAACGGCTTTTGTAGCTTTGCAGCCGGAGGAAGAGGAATATTCATTTGAAGACCGCCATCAGGTTGCTCAGTGTATTCAATTTCGTCAGTTTGATTCATCTCCATAGTATCGTTAAATTTTTGTCGCTTGTTCATATAAATTCGCACGTCGACCATTATATACAACATGAATAGAAATGAGCCCAGCACTATATAGTAACTGAATATCTAAAACAAACGCAGTGCTATTAGCAAATACACAAATTAAGGTAAATTAGGTAAATCGGCAAATTAAGTTAAGGGATCAAGGAAAGACGTATGAAAACAATGAACTGCGTTGCACAACAATACGCTACTCTAATGTACTGTTGACGATTTAAATGGGATAAAATGGGCCATAGCACACAAAGAATCATCCAATATGAATTCAATATTAAGCGCAAAGATACAATAGCCAATTCAATTAACCTTATCATTGAAGTGAAGAATTTTAAAATAGGACAAACTTATAAATTAGTTACTGTTGACATAAAAACTTATATACCATTATACCTGTCGGTGATTATGAAATTCGTGAACAATTGTACGTTTGATAACATGCACAAACTTAATATTAATTTCTTTGATATCTCGGATTCATGACGAAACAAAACTATTTGTATTTTGATGGGAAATACTATTATATTTCAGCCGCGTCCCATATATGATATATTTGTAGTTCCCTCATTCCTTGTACTGAACCACACGTTTAGAGTAAAAAACTGAAAAACTACCTGCTGCGCCGGCTGCGGGCGTATGCCTGATTCACTATGTCATTCTTTATTCGTGTATTGAACCGACCAGAGCGTTTCACAGTGTTCAGTGATAACACTGATAACTGTACATTATGTATTTTAAATATGCCGAAGTCTTGGAGAAAACGGCGTAGATGGTCGAGAGTTAGTGGCACTGATTGTTCTGTAGAACAGAAAATTTACAAGGAGATTGAATGCAAGAACAATGAAAAACTAATCGGACATTTCCAGCTCAGGCTGTGAAGAGGTTAGTGATGATACTCATCGGTCTTGATATACATGAGTTAACCGAGTAGAAGAATAGTATATTATAATACAAGTTTTATAAGACAACAATTGGCGCACGAGTCGTTTTGGGCACGACGACCGTAGCGAGGAGTGCCCAAATGGAACGAGTGCGCCAATACGTCTTATAAAACGAGTGTTATATACTATTTTTTCTACTTTGCGACATTAATTTTACATAAATGTCAAAAATTGCGGTTGTCATCTTACAATCTAGTGTAATTTTTTTCTTCAACAGTTGGTAGTTGTATAAAATTCACAAATACGATTGAGGCGAGCCAATAGCGATTCAGATGTCAGCCTTACCTGACACTTGACGTCAATTTCATCAATCTTGGAAAGCTAAAAGTTACCAAATGTTTGTGATCTAGTGTTTTCATAACGACACCGAAACCGGTTTCGTTATGAGTTCATAACGAACGCAAAGTAGAAAAATATTATCGGTTTGGGATCTGTAGAGCGAATTTATTTCACGTATAAAGTACAATACACAAGAATATTATAGGCGGATACTAGTTAATGCCAGCAGTGTCAGAACAGTACCTACCTATATTTGATTATTCTTGCAATCGTTTTTCTTGTTATTTTCTGTCACGGATGCAGTGTAACTATACATACCATCTACATTACATCAAAACTGAAGGGGAGGTAATTGGGCCTTGTTTGTGAACACAAGACTTGTAACGGCATAATTTGCAAATAGCCTGCTTGTGATAACAATGCTAATAATATCTATTTATATATATATATATATATATATATATAATGATATATATATATTATATATATATATATATATACAAGGGAAAATGGTTATTACGTAAACTCGTCAGTAATATAGAATCAAACTAAAGAAGCGAATGATAATTAACCCAGGTGAGGATATATATATACAGGGTCCTGCAACTAAGCTCCCGTCTTCTGTAGCTCACTTACTCATTAAGCTCAGAGTTTGACATTTTGCAAGCTTACCCGGTACTTCAAGGTACAATTCAAGAAATTATTTTTTATTATACAGGCTGTTCCAAAAATGTGCAACGCCATGGTAATATATTTTTTTAAATTGCATGCTATACATTTTTCTACACATTTGGAAGCCTTTTATGGTTGCCTACATATCACCAAAATTTTATTGAAATCGGTTGAGTGACCGCAGCGGAAAAAAATAAAAACCAAAAAAAAATTGATTTTGCATCGTAGGCTTTAAAAATCAATAAAAACCACAAAATGCACCTCGTTAATAAAATTTTGCGACGTGCTTATTAAGTTAGATGTAATAGTCTCGTTAACCAAGTGAAATTGATCCAAATTATACAGGGTGACCAAAATCGAGTGTCAAACTTGGCAAACTTCAAAGCGTGTTATTGTTCTTATTTTAAATTGGAACCCATAAATTTTGTTATGTGAAATGATGCAGAATTAAAAAATAAACATTGTTTCTAAATACAACCCTATAACAATTCCCAATATTTTAAAACTTATTCGCCAAAAACTCATTTTTCAACGTTTCCAACGGCAATTTTAGATAATAAATATCGTACGTGACGTTGAAAAACAATTTATTTCATAAAAAATAATAGACCTATTTTAGTTTTGAGTGTACTTAATTAAGTAGTTATTCAAATGCCAAATTTACTGCATACCTATAGCCACATTTCCGTCCTTACCGCTATAGGTAAATTATGCAGTAAATTTGGCATTTGAATAACTACTTAAATCAGTACGCTCAAAACTAAAATAGGTCTATTATTTTTTATGAAATAAATTGTTTTTCAACGTCACGTACGATATTTATTATCTAAAATTGCCGTTGGAAACGTTGAAAAAAGAGTTTTTGGCGAATAACTTTAAAAATATTGGGAATTGTGATGGGGTTGTATTTAGAAACAATGTTTATTTTTTAATTCTACATCATTTCACATAAAAAAATGTATGGGTTCCAATTTAAAATAAGAACAATAACACGCTTTGAAGTTTGACAAGTTTGACACTCGATTTTGGTGACCCTGTATAATTTGGATCAATGTCACTTGGTTAACGAGACTATTACATCTAACTTAATAAGCAGGTCGCAAACATTTATTAACGAGGTGCATTTTGTGGTTTTTATTGATTTTTAAAGCCTACAATACAAAATTAATTTTTTTTGGTTTTTATTTTTTTCCGCTGCGGTCACTCAACCGATTTCAATAAAATTTTGGTGATATGTAGGCAACCATAAAAGGCTTCCAAATGTGTAGAAAAATGTATAGCATGTAATTTAAAAAAATATATTACCATGACGTTGCACATTTTTGGAACAGCCTGTATAATAAAAAATAATTTCTTGAATTGTACCTTGAAGTACAGGGTAAGCCTGCAAAATGTCAAACTCTTAGCTTAATGAGTAAGTGAGCCAAAGAAGACGGGAGCTTAGTTGCAGGACCCTGTATATATATATATATATATATATTTAATTTTATATTTTCACGATGATTATTTATAATTAAAAGGTTTTCGGACATCTCGTGTAAATATATATTTTATTTGCAACGTTTCAGCAGACTCGCACCTGCCTTTTTCAAGCATACAAAACTAATTGAAAAAACTTTTAACTGTCAAACAAACTCGTGTCAAGTATTCGTCATCGAGAACTAGGAGTCGTAGATAAAGTACATTATGTTTACACTAGTCACAAGGCAAAACAGAAGAAATCAGAGAATTTCGTTGTTACACAGATCGGAATTTACATATTCATCAAAGTAAAAAAGGGACCAATGAGATCAACAATTTGCGGACACTTACTTTAAATTTAACGATAAGATAGAGACGCACTGAGCGGGGTAATTTATTATAAAAAACTATAGCAAAATGATTTACATTGTTTCTAGTTTTATGCAGACGACAAAAAGGCTGGTACAGGTTTTCAGTGTTGCGTGTGTTGTGATCATGCACCGTATCGACTGTTGCATACTTTAACGGATTCTCTTTTAAGTATACTACACATTCAAATATAAAGAGATCCGGAAGTGTTAAAATATTGAGGATTTTGAATAGAGGCTTGGTATTTTCACGGTAATGAGCACCAGGAATGATTCTTATTACTCTCCGCTGAATGGCAAAGAGTCTGTCCGCCGATGCGGCATGCACCTACACGAGAATTCCGTAGGACAGGACCGACTGAAACAGTCCAAAATACATTTCCATCAGCACAGACCTCGAAACTCTACCAACCATGTTACGGAACAGATATGCAAGAGACGATAATTTCTTAGCTATGTGGTCACAGTGGTGAAAAAATGTCAGTTGGGGATCGAAAACAACACCCAACAATCTGGCATGACTACAATTATTGAAAAATTGTCCGGTGTTCTTGTGAAGACAATATGTTGTGTCTTGTTTTCATTCAACTGTAACCTGTTAGCGTCGAACCATTCCGTCAGTTCCTCCTTTACACTTTCGGATTCAAATATCACGTCATCAATGCACCTTCCCACGTTTATGGAAGTGGTATCATCAGCAAACAAAATAAAACTAGAATCAGGGACTGATATGCCCAAATCATTAATAAAAATTAGGAAAAAGAATGGACCTAAAGTGGATCCCTGAACAACCCCTTGAGCTATTGATTTTGTCTCTGATTTTACGGAATTAGCCTCCACTGACAGTGACATATATCTTAGATCCAGGTATGAGCGAAAGAAGCATAGCGCGTTTTTTCCTATATTGTAATGCCGAAGTTTGTTTATAAGGAGGTCATGGGGCACTCTATCAAAACCTTTGGTTATATCACATAATAGTGTACTGACATAACAACCGTCATTAATTGATTCGTTTATAATAGAGGTGAATGTAAGTAATGCCAAAGTGGTCGACCTGTTGGTTCTAAATCCAAACTGCTTTTCACTGAATAACTTATTAGATCGAAATAGTGTTCGAGGCGGTGTTTGATGGAAATGTCAAATATTTTTCCGAAGATAGGAGTGATGGATATGGGCCTATAATTCGCCATACTTTGAATACTCTAGGGTAAATATTCTCGTGAATAGCTGCATTAAGTAACTTTGTCAAGGGCCATATAATAATGTCTTTAGTTGCTTTAACTATCTTGCTGTTGATCCCATCGTAATCAACGCTATTGCTGTTAGTAAGTCTACTCAGAATATCTCTTATTTAATTATAACTTATATGATCATTGTTGAATTCGGCATTAGATATCTTAATTTGTTTTAAGTATTTACTAGGGTCAGCATTGCACTTGTGTTACTTTGAGTTGCCGAAAAATAATTGGCAAATGTTTGAGCTGAAATGCTATGTGTTGTCTCGTTTCTTAGGACTCGCGCTTTGTTTATAATATCCCACATTGCCTTACACTTGTTATTATGACACGCAATGTACGAGTCATTGGCATTCTTCTTGAGAGTGCGAATGTATTGCCTATAGGTAGTTTTGAGAGCATTAATCTGCGTTTTCAATTGTATACTTGGATATGTTTTATGATATTGAACCCAGAAAACTATTTTTTCTCTCATGCCTGCCAGAGTTGCATTAAACCAGGGAGCCTTTTTGTAGATTTTATTGATTTTTGTTTAGTTGGAAAAGACGTTTTTATATTATCCATGATTATTTCTAAAAACCGGTCACACTGATCATCTACGGAACCGCTACTGGTATCCCAGTTAGCAATGCTCAGATTTTGCTCAGATCAATATTCAAAACTGAGCTAACTGGTCGGATAAGCCCACGACTAGTATGCCACTGTCGTAAGAGTGCAGATTGAAAATTGTAAAGTTAACCAGTATATTGTCAATGCAATTATTATTGCGAGTATTATCATCAATTACCGGCGTAAGCCCGAGTGACTGCAGAAGATCTGAGAACGCAACTTTTTGAGGGCATTTGGTGCCGAATTTAACATTGAAGTCACCACTTATTATTAAATGCTTTGTACCAGCCCCTTTGGCGACAGTTGCAAAAATATGGCAAAATCCCCACTCGTGGATCTATACACATTGATAATAGTCATGTCAGTTTCGATGATTCTTAAAGCAGCAATTTCACAAATATAAGGTAAAGACATACTTGATACACAGACTAAATTCTCACAAGCGCAATGATGCTTAACCAAGACCATCGCGCCGCCGTACGAACCGTCTCTTGCAAAGCATGATACTACTTTATAATTTTCTAATTGAATAACTTTGCATTCGTTGGATAGCAATGCTCATTATATATTACCTTGTTTGTGAACAAAGTCCAGCAATATACTTGCCGTAATATAAACTTGCTTGTGACAGCATAGTTTAGTTGTAGCTTACTTATAACTTACTTGTGATATTAATGCTCATAATATATATTCATATATATTGAATAACATATCATCATTAGATATTGTAAACCTGCTTGTGACAGCATGGTCTGTAATTGTATATATCATAATATATGGCCTTGTTTGTAAACACAAGACCTCCAATAAAGTAGCCGTAATATGCTTATGACAGCATAGTTTGCAAAAAGCTTGGTTGTGATAATAATGCTCATCATATATTTATGTACAATATATAACCGAATAGCAAAAGGGACAAGAATATATAACATATTATCATTCATGATAAAGTTAAGAATAAAATATAATATGTTATCATTATAATAGAAGCTTGCTTGTGACAGCATACTTGGGAATTAGCTTATTTGCTCTTAATATACGACTATATGTTAAGATATGATATACATATAACAAAACTACTCACGTTTTTTGAAAACGCGTTTGATTGCATAAATAATACAATCGGCTATTATAATTGTTTTCCAAACAAAAGAGGAGGTTTATATGGAAAATCGTTCATCCGAAGAAGAAATATTGTCGCAAGTACTAATGTCGCCTACTAGTAGGTGTCAGTTGCCGCGGGCTCAAACCTAAGTCCAGTAGCTAGTGCTGGAATCTCGCGAATCCATATCAATAGAGACAATAGAGTACAATCTAAGTTGACTTAAAGTGGAGACAGCTATGTTCAGCTATTTGTGGAGTGTTAACAGCAAGGTTACAAAAGGATAGTGAGTAGAACCCACTCGACGATTTATTAAGGGTTTAAGCGATATAAAATCAAAATCAGACCGGAGCTTGCTGCTTACAATTTAAGCAAGGGTTTTAATGTGGCCGTAATGAAAGCCCCCACAAATTAATGGTAATTTGACGTGAGCTTTTCACCTAAGAAAACCAAAAATTAGTATGAAAGGAATGGTCAAAGAAGTTAAACATCAAGGGTCCGTCTCAGACAAAGTCTAAAGGACCAGATCAGAGCAAATAGTCACCAATAGAATTGGTTAATATCAACTATTCTCAAATGGTAATATGTATTCCGTAGGAATGAAGATTTTAAATAAATTACAGCGATAACCTGGAAATTACCCAGGGAGTATTGCGTTGTTCTAACCAACTGAGCTGACATTCTCAGTTGTAACTAAATTGGTAAAAAATATTAAATGGTAACTTTAGACACCTATTTACCAGTCGGTGTTAAAGAATCGGATAAAAAATATCTAGTTATAAATTTAACAATGTACCTCAACAATGTCATTGTATGCCGCTTACCGATTATTTTATCAAATAAATGAAACGGTGGTAAAACATAAGAAAAAAGTTTTTTTTGCCGGTTAGGTACCTGAATGATTTTCTGCTATAAAATAAAACAGCAGAGAATTGTCAGAAAAGGTTAACGATACAATTAAACTGCTAGAATATTTGGGATATGGAATTAACTATCATACGCGTAAACTACATAGGTAGTTTATATTATGCGCTAAGGAAGAAATACTTTTAGGTTGCATTCGTAATTCCACTGGCAATTTCGTTGCATAAGAAAAAAATGGGGGAAATTTTGCCTTACCTTAACACATTCAAGAAATAAAAATGTGCAAAATACGTGAATTTACAGGATTCTTAGGGGTAAATACTTCAGCCGGCGCCGCTGGATGCTCTATGACGGTTTATGAAAATTTTCGATTGAATTTGGTTAAATTGAGGCTTTAATGCTGTAATTAACATCTCTGATAATCTTTCGAAAGACGTCATTAGTGGGTACAAAATATCCCCAAAACAATTTGAAAAAATCCACAACACATTATATTATTCAGAGGCGTTAAAAAACCGGATGGGGTATTCGGAGCCTCAGAAAAATCAGAACAGAGTTTTCTTATAAATTTATTTAGAATTACTGGCTCCATTTTGTAAATAGATATGGGTTTTCCAAAAACACATCAAACTGTAATATTATATGTAGTGTTGATAATACGACACCGTCATCTTATATCATCTGTATGTAGAGTACAATTTTATTTGAGACATGGATATGGTGCGAAACAAAAATATTTACTTATAGGCATCATATACTACAGGCATCTACAAACATGAGACAGATTTCAGACGAGAATGGGATATAACAGTCCAAAAGGGGAGTTAAGCTGCTACTTTTGGGATATGGTAGTTAAGTTTGAAAAGCTAAAAATTGATATTTTTGCTTCTCGGACGAACATAAATTGTAAAATTTTATTTAGTGCCTGAAATATCCGGAAAGTTTTGTTGATTTGATGCTCTTGTCAATTTGGTAAGAAGTTGGGATAGTGGTCATTCTTTGGCCCTCACAGCTGTCGTACAAGTCATTGTAGAAAGCTGGACACCTGAAGCGTCTTAGATATCGATGTTTCAATGTTAGAATCCAACAGTATGGACTATGGAATATGTGGGGTATAGCTATTATAGTAGCAGTGCACCTAGGCCATAGTTAGCCCATTTTGCTTCCTCGAGATGGATGTCACAAACGCGCCTCTAACCAGAGCAGTCTGGCTGAACACGGCTGGCTAGTATAGCCAATGCCCCTTGAACAGAGAGTGTGGCTTCAGCACATCCCTCCCAAGCCGAGGCCTGCCTCTGTGAGGCACGCTATCACGCGACACCATCCAATATAATGTTATCGAAACCAGTGGTCGAGCCTAGTTACGGGACCACCGGCTTAACGTGCCTTCCGAAGCACGGCGGCGGAGTGAAAAATCCGTCTGACTACCCTGGGATTCGAACCGAGGACCTGTGGAGTGCAAGGCAAATGCCTTATCACTCGGCCACTCCGCCTACGAATCCAACGCTAGTATTTGTTTTGGAATTTTCAATAATTAAGGTTTGACTATCAGCCATATTGCAAATTTTGGTAATTAGCCCAAGGTTTTATTAAAGGCGCGTCTGGGTTACGACCGAGTTTGCCAAAATATAACGTTAGCTGGGAATCGGAGATAGTCCAAGGGCATGTACAATGTACATGACATATTGGAGCTGTTGTCCACCAAACTTGCAGTGTTGATGGCACTAGGTACAGCCGTGGAAAATTCAATGGTAACCAGGCCCGCCGCTAGTGTACACTAAACGTAGGTCGGAGATTGTCGGTCGTCGGATACCTACTGCTAAAGTCATAAAACCAAAGGGTCACTTTTGTTGCGTTTCGTTTTATTTTTCTGTATCTATGGAATGAAATCGAATTTCGTCTATTCATATGTTTCCGATATCCGAAACTGACAAAAGTGCACTGTAATATTTAATGTATTTTTTGCATGTAGTTGTAAATCGTATTTGCCCCGGTTTCGGCTTTGCTGCAGATATGCCCTTTAGAACTGATACTACAGTGTTGTTCAGCATTTTAGCTTAATTATAAAAATGTTGTTATTTTTTTGTTTATTAAAATTATATCTTTACGTTCTATAATAACATCCACACACAATTATCTTTTATGTGTGACATGTAAGGGCAGGATTTACAATCCAATATGAATGATATTACATCAGAACGATATGCAAATAACTTTGAAAAAATTTATAATAAAATCATTGAAATTTCAATCTATATTTATGTTACTCAATCGTTTTCGCCGTATTGAAAAAGTTTCAAGTCCACTAGTTCCTTGTATAATATTTTGTATTGCGGCCGACCTACCTGGACGATCAAGCACAAAGGTAGGTATTTTTATTACACTATGGGTCGCGTTTTGTTCCTTAATTTACTTTTTTGCTGGCCTTTCCGCAAATTAGGCATATATTGATAATATGTCTCACATAACGTTGTGACTTCGTGCCATCGACACACAATTTCGAAGAGTTACAATGCCCTATCAGTTATCACCTGTCTATTGAAGATCGTGCAAGAATCGTCACCCTTTGGGAACTTGGCAGAAACAAAGGAGAGATCGCTAATGAACTAAATATGTCGGTAAGTTTGCTTTTGTATGATTAAAATCATTATTGTGGTATGAATACGTGTATTGTAAATATAACAGTGTTTTGTTAAAATGTTTGCGTGCTATTGGTTTTGTTGATCATTCTATTATCATTCAATTGTTATTTACCTTAAATCATATGATCATTTGAATTATATTATTTATTATGTAGGGTATGGATACGACAAAATCTCTGGAATGAATTGCTATTTTAAAAATCCTCCAACTTGTCAATTTGAACACCAGAAAATTTGTAAAAGATACATAAAATGGTGTATTCGAAGTTATCCGTTGCTGCATAACAATTGGTAATACAAACGGTTAAATTAGAAAATCAGTGGCATTACCCCGGAAATTATATTTTATATAAAAATTTATTTTGCTAATATTTCAAGTGTGCTGTAACTTTTTAAGGATTTGGAATAACAATTAGGTCCATATGAAAAGTTTTACTCTGAATGACATTTAGTTTCTAAAAATGTTTTTTGCGGGAAAAAATGTTGGACATATAATAAATATGAATATTCCTTTTATAATACATTTTAAACACTTAAATAAATAAATGTGCAATACAGTCCAAACCTCTATAAATTATAATGAGCAGGTAAAAGGTCGTTAAATACGTCCATTAGTTTAATTAAATTGCAATTTAGAAATGATATGTAATTTAAAATGAAACATGATAAAAATGTAGACCTAAAACCAATATTTTATGCAATACGTTCGACAACCTGAAACAGTTGTTGTGGGTTGATGGTTGTCTTTGCATAATACATAGGTATATTATACATAATATCGACCCATGCAACGAAGACTATACTAACTACATAGGGATTGCACTTGAGCTACGATAGTCTTCGTTGCCCGGGTCGAATTATATTTGATCATAATACTCTTTTACGAGATAATTTTCAAAGTAAAGCTCTCTGATAGTAAATATTCAATTATTTCTATGAGAATGAATACAAAAACATATCGTATATAATACCAAGGAAACAAACAAAAAACACTTCAATTATTAATCTAGGCAGCTAGTAAATTTGTTAGACAACCACAATTAAATCGATTTTGGCTGATACAACAACAAAGGATTTTGCTTGTTTTCTTAGTGCAACAAATTGACGATACATATGTTCCGTTTAGATTGTCATAAATGTATCATTTCCTAAAACATCAGGTCATACCAACCTCAACAACATATGAAATAAAAGCACTCCTGCAAATTTATATCAACCTCCAACCTAACAGAACACTTTTCTTATTTATAATACATGCTTATGTTATTACTATATTATTAAATGTTTGTTTTTATGTTATTTCATATATTTATGTTATGTTATTACAAATATCATTTTTTTACTGTTATCCATCTATCTATTATTTTTATCTATACTATACTCATGTTATATTTATATTATTTTTGTTGAATACATAATTATATGCAATTTTCATTACTTACCATAACGTAACTTAAATAAATATAAAACATTTTGATATAAAAGTATATTATTTCGGTCTGGGACAAAGTAGAAACCGAGCAAAATGAGTTTTTTCACTTACAGGAACTTCCTATCTGGAATTACATCCTTTAAAAATTATTGACAGCGGATATCGGATGTAGTAATCGGTTTGCCTTGATGCATACACCGACGTAGCCATGATGAAGAAGTATTTCAATATATGCTTAATTAAAATTTTTACAATTATAACTAACGTTACTATGTATTTTAGTATAAATGAAATAATACTGCAATTGCATATCGCAACAAAAATATTAACGAATAACAATCTTTAGCTACAAGCGACAGTTTCGCTCCGAATATCGAAAATATATTATATAAATACGAAACTCATATTCATACCATGTATACCTATACAGAAAACTTAAAATGAAATGAAACAGAAGTGACTCTTCGGTTTTATGACTACCAGGTAGGTATACGACGACCAACATTCTCCGACCTACGTTTGGTGTACACTAGCGGCGAGCCTGTTACCACTGAATTTTCCACGGCTGTACATGACGTAATTAATTGCATAATAAAAGCAATGAACATGCATTGTCTTAAAAAATGGCAAGCGGATAATAACAACCGGGTCACTCTGAAACTGCCATATTTCCATCAAAATCGCAATATATGTGCAGCAACTGCTGGTGGACAGTACTTGAATAAAACTAAATATTACAGAAATTCCTAAATGAGTAACAAAAGTGGATTGAAATGTCCACCTTTCCGTCTTACAGTACAAACCAGGCGCCTCCACACCACCCGCTGCTGGAGAGTTTAATTACAGTCAGATTAACAAGGAGACGGATAGATAATTCTAAAACTTTTGTAAATTTTAGATAAGTCACCAATAGTTATAGTCGGCAAATTTTTTTCGGTAACAGAATTAATTATAGATTAGTTACTATTATTATTAACATATCTAGAAGTTAGCTTAAGATTAGCTTTATTAGGATCATAGGAAGCTATTTTGAAGTTAATAATTTCGATTATCGTTTGCTGAAACAAACCTTACGTGGGATAAATAACATTTTGCTGTTTATATCTCTAAACATCTACAAATATATTATTTATGAGGCGAGGCTGAAATATAATTACAAGATCAAACGAACTTACCTAAGTGAAGTTCGATCTTGATTATATGAAGCCTCGTCGAAATAAATAATCACCCACCACTCCCTAATAGACCCTTAAGTAACAGCAAACATTTTTTTCCCATACTCTACTGAAATGAAATAGTTCATCAGGCATATGCCCGCAGCCGGCGCAGCAGGTAGTTTTTAGTTTTTCTCTAAACGTGTCGTTCAGTACAAGGAACGAGGGAACTACAAATATATTATTTATTTCGACGAGACTTCATATAATCAAGATCGAACTTCACTTAGGTAAGTTCGTTTGATCTTGTAATTATATGAAGTATGGAGTGCCAATGAGTTCACCCATATCAGGACTGACATCCTATTTCTGTCGTCAAAATTCAGTGAGAACTATTTTCAGAAATACCTGCCGAAAACCCACCTGCCTATAATTCCAATTCTAACAAAAACAAATAAGCAATCAGATATTATTTTCAAAGAGTCTCCAAAGTGTTTATGCAATACCAATTATAACACAGAAATTTTACATATAAAGATAAACATAATATAATTGACATAGTATCAAGCAAATACAACAAATATCTGATAATATTCACAGTAACAGAATTAAACAGTATTAATCCACAACTTGACACAAATGAAAAATATATAGCACTTAAGTTCCGTGGAAAATGTTCATATCAAATACAAGAGATTCTTGGAAAATATAATATTAAAACTTCATTCAAACACACCCGAAATTAGGCAACTTAATAAACAACCGCAAGGATAGGGTAGAAGTCGTGTCTAAAAGCGGCATATATAGAATAAACTGCAAGCAATGTGACAAATTTTATATAGATCACTCGGGACGGAGCATCGGCATTAGACTTAAGGAACACCTCACAAATAATTAATCAAGGATATATAAACCTACAAATTGCTGTACACTGAAACAAAATCGAGACGAATGACATTCCTCGAAGTGCTTTAAATTTAAGTATTACAAAAGCATGCCAGACTTGATTCTCATCCAATATTTGGGAATGCATGTCTCCATGTTCGTCAAGATTTTGAATATTCCCGCCAGAGTTTAGGACAATAGCTGTCAGGGCCGGCCAGACCGTTTTTGCCGCCGTAGGCAAACCTCAACAGTGCCGCCTCAAACTTAAAAAACTTTAAAATTAAAACTGAGTTATAGAAATAACATGATATAGAAATATCCGGTCTACACTAATACAATATTTAGGTTTTTTTTTATATATTAAAAACACTCTTTTTTAAAAAACAACAAATGATAAAGAATACTAGTACAATATAAAGTTTAACCCTAAATTAAAATAATCTCTTTCTGTAAAATCGCGAAACTTCTTTCAGATCTATTAATGTATCACTGATGGCTTCTTTGAGATCTATTAATGTATCAAGATGGCTGTCAAGATGGCGGCAAGTGAGAATGCTTTGATACCTCGTGAGGAGTTAACAAGTGAAATTAAATGCTTTTATTTCGAATATGTAGTCAAAAACGCGGTAAGCTATACAAAGTATGCGGAATATTTTCACCCGTCCTGTCTTCGTCGTGCAGCAAAGACGAAATCGACCCAGTGCGTACATGAGGCAGCTACCACCGAAATCGCTGAAAACGGACGCATTGATGAGATGGATCAAGAAAACGTGAGTGAAACGTTTTTACTAAAAAAACTCGTGAAGCAGATTGAACAGAATAATTTGTTGCTGTTGGAAAATTGCAAGCTGTGGAAAGATCAAAATCTAGATCGTTTACGAATGATTACACTGCGCAAGCGCGCAAAAGCAACAACATTAACATGGCGAAACCACAAAATGAGGTTAGGATAGCCAAAACAATCGAAAACATCGGAGAAAAGCAAGAGAAAGTCACGTTTTCGCAAGTCACTAAGGCAGTTGCTGGAGCAGAACAGCTACTTCAAAACAGAATATATACAGATATTCAGCTGAAAGCGGAGTAGAAGTGGCAGACGGTTACTAAAAGGCGGACCCAAAAGAAAATCTTTGGAAAAAAAATTGAGTTCTGCACTTAGTGCATTTATACCAACTTCTTTCATCCATGTGTCTAAGGTGAATCTAGACAACTCCAAGGAAGACATGGTGAAGTATGTAAACAAGAATCTATTGAAGGGAGTGGAAGTAACATGTGAGGAATTGAACGCTCAATCGAAAAACTATCGAAGTTGTAAGATAGGCGTCCCAGCAAACCATTTAGCAAAGTTACTCCAGAGTGATTTCTGGCCGGAAAGCATAGTAATACAAAAATTCACGGACTTTAAGCGAAATTTTCGGAAGGAACCGAACCCGACAATAGGGACGTAAAGATCAGCTTAATTTATCAAAACATACAATCTCTAGGAAATGCCATCAACAAACTAGAGTGCTTTCTAGAAGACCATGAAGGCTGCCAATTTCTTTTAATAACGGAGCACTGGAAAACGGAGGAAGAATTACAGTGTCTATCAGTTCGAGACTTTGTGCTAGTGTCTAAAACATGCAGAGAGAACGGAAGACATGGAGGTGCACCGCTATATATTCGCAAGGGTTTGAGATGGAAAAACATGAAAAATGTAAACAAACTATCAGTAATAGGTGAAACACAGATAGCAGCTGCTGAGTGTTTTTTAGGTAAACATAGTTTTGTAATTGTAACGATATATCGACCACCGTCCGGAAGCGTAGCCATCTTTCTCGAGAAACTTGAATTGCTTTTGTCTGTTTTGAGTAACGATCTGAACAGAAATATCTCTATAGGGGGTGATTTTAATATTGAGATGGAATTAGAAAACAATAACAAGGATGAATTATTCTCTATAATGGATTCTTTTGCATTACTTGGTTGCATAGAAGATTTTACAAGAGTCACAAAGCTCACAAAAAGTTGTATAGATAACATTCTTACAAACGTAAATATTTTCCATAGTCATGTCATAGAGAATCACTTATCCGATCATACAGCACAAAAAGTAGAATTTAGTATTGCACTGGAAAATAGCAAAGTTTATAGGCATACTCGTTTGTTACTAATCGTGCCAAAGAGGATTTTGTGTTACGGTTAAGTGGGGAAACGTGGAAAAATTTATTCTCTGTAGAAAATTGTAAGGTAGATGATCACTGGTCTGCCTTTATAAACGAATATTTTCGCATATTTAACAGTTGCTTTCCAAGGAAAATTGTCGTGGAAAGGAACAACAACCAGAAGTTATTCAATAGCAGTAAAGTAAAACCGTGTAAAAGAAGACTAGATATTTTATTGGTATTAAGCAGACACAGTAATGGATTTAAAGATCAGTATAAATCTACAAAGATAGAATATGACAAATTATTAATTGACGAAGAGAAATAACTATACAAACAGAATTGCGTCAAGTGACAATAAAAACAAAACGATGTGGGCGATATGCAATGAGTTAAATGTAAAATCCAATAACAGAACAGAATGTAGTCTACAGGGAATACCAGACAATGTAGCAAATAATTTTAACGAATACTTAATGAATATTGTTCCTAATGACAAACATTAATAAAAAAGAAAGCAGAAGTCTCATAATACAAATACCGCTCCATGTATCTCAGACCGTTCACAGAACATGAAATATTAGAAAATTAAAAAAAAATTAATAACAAGCTGTGCAGCGGGATTGACGAACTACCAATTAGCATAATGAAGTTTAGTAGTCCAGTAATTACAATTATACTGTATCATATAGTAAACAATTTCCTTCCGGCATAGCACCTTTCCGATGCAACTTCAGTGGGCCTTGATAAAACCACTTTTTAAAAAAGGTGATCCAGTGCTCATGGAAAACTATAGACCAATAAGTCTGCGGAATAGCTTTTCGAAGATTTTTGAGTTGGCCATGGCAAAGCGACTGATGGCTCTTTTTACAGAATGTGAACTATTTAAAGCATCACAACATGGCTATCTAAAAGGCAAGTCCACCAATACAGCAATTTTTCAATTTACTCAATCTTTAATCCAATACCTTGAACAAAACTTAACAATAGCGGGCATTTGTATAGATCAAGCAAATGCCTATGACTGTCTAGATAGAGAAGGTCTATTAAAGAAATTGAATAGCTATGGCGTCAAGGATAGGGCAGCGCATTGAATAGGTTCTTATTTATCAGGCAGAACGCAGCAAGTAACAGATAGCAAAAAAGGCATAAAGGGTAATTCACCGGTAACCGAGAGCACAGTAGGGATTCCACAAGGCAGTGTTTTGGGCCCTTACCTCTTTTTAATTTTTATTAACGACTTAAGCGACATAACACAGATCAGGTTTACCAAATCGATAACAAAAGGGCCAAAAACAAACCTACAAGATGAAGAAACTAGGGAGTATGAGACACAATTTGATAGATGTTTTTATTGCAATTAAAAACACACTTATTACTGAGATAACAAAATGCAAAATACCATATGACAAAATTTGTGATCTGTTCGGGTTTTTAGAAAAAAATAAAGTAAAATTAGTATCATCTGACGACGGTATAAGAACAAATACACAGAAACTTTAAGACATGCATAACAATGATCTGGACGATTATTGAAACGTATCTATGAGCAAGTTTGCTTGTCGCTAAGAACAATAAAGCACGCGCCACGCTCACTCATTCCAAACACATGGCAACCGCCGATATCCCCACTCCGTCTCACCTAAACATTCGAGAAGTCTCGTATCCGATTCAAAAGGATGACAAGAGTGGATTCCCTGGCACTAATCAACGTTAGTTATGATGTTTTAGTTCTATTTGGCAAAATAATATTATAATTATATTTATATGACTAAAATAAAGAAAAAAGTATTCGATTTCTTTTTTAAGATTCATTTTTGTTTAAATGCATTTTTTTGCATAAAAATTATGCTTATACGATTCAACTTATAAACTATATGTAAGACGAAAAATATGGGTACATGATAAACAAAGAATTACTTAAAATATTGAAAGATTTATATAGAATCGAAATATTATGTCAATATCTATTTTGTCAAGACATCTGTCATTAGCAAACTTCTGTATTTTAAGGATAGATATTGACCTAACATGTCCGTTTTTTACCTTGTCCCAAATGGTCATTTTTCGAGAATTTTAAGTCATCTTTATTTATCGCGTACCCGCATTTTTTCACTTTAATATGGTGTATAATTTGTTTGGATAAGCTTAATACTGACGAATATTTTAATCACTAATTAACTGTTTTTAATTTATTTCAATAATAATATCATCAAAGATTGAGCAACCATTTTGATATTATTTTCATAGGCTGGCGAATTATGTGGCTACACAAATCTAAATGATTAGACTACAATTTCATCAGCTAATTCTAAAGTGTTAAGATTGGAGGAATCATCATCTGATATGACGTTTTCTCTATCTTTGCAATGTGCCACTAATTAGTTTTTACTTAAAATATTTTCTTGTGTTTGTGGATATCGTATAAAAATTCAAAAGATTGGTTATGACTATTTTGTATTTAATTATTCTTTTGATTTTTATACAGCGCCCTGCAACTCAGCTCCCGTCTTCTGTAGCTCAGTTACTAATTAAGCTAAGATTTTGACATTTTGCAGGCTTACCCCGTACTTCAAAGTACATTTCAAGAAATTATTTCTGATTATACAGATGTCCGAAAAATGTGTAACGCCATGGTAATATATTTTTTTTAAAATTGCATGCTATATATTTTTTACACATTTGGAAGCCTTTCATGGTTGCCTACATACCGCCAAAATTTGATTGAAATCGGTAGAGTAACTGCAGCGCAAAAAATAAAAACCATTAAAAATTGATTTTGTATCGCTGGCTTTAAACATTAATAAAAACCACAAAATGCACCTCGTTAATAAAATTTTGCAACGTGCTTATTAAGTTAGATTTAGTAGTCTCGCTAACCAAGTGACATTGATCTAAATTATATAGGGTGACGAAAATCTAGTGTCAAACTTCAAAGCGTGTTATTGTTCTTATTTTAAATTGGAACCTATACATTTTTTATGTGAAACGATCCAGAATTAAAAAATAAACATTGTTTCTAAATACAATCCTATCGCAATTCACAATTTCCAATATTTTAGAAGTTATTCGCCAAAAACTCCTCTTTCAATGGTTCCAACGGCAATTTTAGGTAATAAACAATTTATTTCAGAGAGGTATTTTAGATTTGAGTGTACTTAATTAAGTAGTTGTTCGAAATGTCTTCCGTGCTCTTCAAGGCACAAACGAAGACGAGTATCAAATGACCTCGCCACTGCTCTTAATAGGTCGGGCGTAATAGTTTGACATGCTCCAGGATTCTTTTTTGCATGTTTTCTAGTGTTGTTGGAGGCTCAGCATAAACGATGTCATTAACGTAGCCCCACAGTAAGAAATCCAGTTTTGTTAAGTCCGGTGATCGAGAAAGCCAAGCAACTGGTCCTCTTCTTCCGATCTACCAGGAAGATTTTGTTGAGCTGGTCCCTGACATGTAACGAGTAATGTGCTCCATCATATTGCAGCCACATTTCCGCCCTTACCGCTATAGGTAAATTTTGCAGTAAATTTGGCAATTGAACCACTACTTAATTAAGTACACTCAAACCTAAAATGCCTCTCTGCGTTATAGTTTATGAAATAAATTGTTTTTAAACGCCACGTACGATATTTATTACCTAAAATTGCCGTTGGAAACGTGGAAGAATGAGTTTTTGGCGAATAACTTTTAAAATATTGGGAATTGTGATGGGGTTGTATTTAGAAACAATGTTTATTTTTTAATTCTGCATCGTTTCACCTAAAAAATGTATAGGTTCCAATTTAAAATAAGAACAATAACACGCTTTTAAGTTTGACAAGTTTGACACTAGATTTTGGTCACCCTGTATGATTGCACGTCGCAAAATTTTATTAACGAGGTGCAATTTGTGGTTTTTATTGATTTTAAAGCCAACGATGCAAAATATTTCTTTTTTGGTTTTTATTTTTTGTGGTGCAGTCACTCTACCGATATTTATAAAATTTTGGTGGTATGTAGGCAACCATCAAGGGCTTCCAAATGTGTAAAAAATGTATAGCATGCAATTTAAAGAAATATATTACCATGGCATTGCACATTATTGGGACAGCCTGTATAATCAAAAATAATTTCTTGAAATGTATCTTGAAGTACAGGGTAAACCTGCAAAATGTCAAACTGTTAGCTTAATTAGTAACCGAGCTACAGAAGACGGGAGCTGAGTTGCAGGACCCTGTATAGGTTCGTCTACACTTTCATGTGAAAGTTTTTAATTTCGTTAGCTAATTTTTGAGCTTCTAAGATAACGTTGTCAACACATTCATCTGATCTTAATTCTTTAAAAATGTTAATGAGCTATATTATTTAAGCTTGTCTATTATTGTCTGCTGTGCATCTTAAAATATAGGAATGGCTAGACGCCTGTCAATTTCTGTTATGTTTTCATTTTACTATTCCTTTATTTGTTGTATGTAGTTCAGTTGATCTTGCCGCCCCTAAAATTGCTGCCGTAGGCAGTTGCCTACCATGCCTACCGCCTAGGGTCGGCCCTGTGCCTGTGTAAAGTAAACAGTTTCTGAGATATTCAATTGTATGTAACAAAATTGGCAACTGCAGGCCCTTTTTAAAAACTACGTAATTACTACATTTTGCAGATATTGTTCTAAAAATTTTGTCACTTAACTAAAACCATAACTTGATGATGATGTCATAAAAGATTAGATGTGCTATACAGGATGATCATAGCATGCAGTAACTTTTAATCATTTTCAAATGGCATTTTCTTGAGATTTTTGGTAGTTGAAATGTCCCGTAAGTGCTTTTTAATTTATATTCACTATGTCGTATTCTATGTTTACTAGTTTTTATGATATTGACAATTTAGTGTAGTGTACTATTTAAATCTTAATATTGCTCTGCATACAGTGTGTTGGGTAGCATGATGTAAAATATTTAAAGGGTTATAGAATAAGCCATTTAGAATCTATTTAAATAGATCTATTCTTATACAAAGAGTTACGGGTATCAGGTATTACACAATTTTATTAGCATGTTTTGCCATTTTTGCAAACGTTCCTTCGCTACCCGAGGACCTAGTAACATAATCAGTTGTACCCCAAAGTAACCCATAAACAGTATATTTTTAGGGGGACTATCGTGAAAATTTCTTCACTGATAGTTGCGAAAGTTGCACTCGCGCAGTCGTGTCATTGTAATGGCATCTACGGGCATATACAAAAACAAACACAAACGCTAAAACATGCCTTGAATAGCTACGTTTGTGAACTGATTTGTATTCAGTACTAAAAACAACCAAGAATATCTAGTAATTATTATTGTTAATTGATTTTCTGGAATATTTTTCTGGAGAGAAAATCAAAATTGGAATAATATGGATGCTAATATGAGTAATATTGATAACGGGAATGGAAACTGATTTATTTGCAAGTGTTTTTACTAGTTTTTTACTTTATCATACGCAGTATGATGAAGTATTGTAATCGTGCAGAAAAAAAAATTTGCGATTTTAGCGGAAATAGGTCTTTTTTTTGCTGTGAATAAAACTCTGAGTCTAATGACGCCTATCAGCTTGTTTTATTACATATTTGGTTTGTGTGTGTCAGCACATAAATCACATCAAAGAAAATCAATGTGTTCAACACTTTTAGAAATCTGACAAAATGTTCAGGCTACTTAACCTAAAAGTACAGGGTTTAGGGTATACTTTATTAGTAATTTGAAGTTATTAGGTCGCGTGTTCGTTTGCCATACGATTGCAAAGTTGCAAAATATACTTACAAAATTTCATATAAAATTGTTATTATGTTGATAACGGTAACCTTGTATAAGGACAAATCTAGTTAAATAGATTCTAAATTAGATCTTCTATCGCACCTTAAAAATTTTACTTCAAACTACCAAATACGTTGTATGTACAGCAATATTGAAGTTAGCAATTGTATTACATTTTCGTTAAATTGCAAATATCACAAAAACTAGTAACATTAAGTGTATGACATACTATATGTAAATTGAAGCGAAGTAAAGGGTTATTACAGCCAACACATATTATACTTGGTAATCCATCGAAAAAACTCAAGAAAAAGCCATTTGAAAAACAAAAAAAAATTACTACGTTCTATGAACAACCTGTATAGTGTATCTAATATCTTTAGACACTATCATCAACCTACTGTCTTTGACAATTGTCTCACATAGTTTAAAGGGAAAATCGGCAAAAATGTCGTTTTTACATAGTTTATAACTTGTCCTGCAAAGGGCATATTTTCGAAAAACAGTTGAACAATTTATTGTGACTTAGCAACATACACGGTTGGATAAAAAAAATTAGTTAAACAACTTTTTAATTATTTTGTTTCTCACGCGATTTATTGATATCGACCGCCAGGGTACTAATATGTAACTCATATATAAACCGCTAACATGGTATGTCTGACACTATGTCTGCTTGGTCAGTTTCCCTACCGAATAGAGTTGACCGCAGTCACGGGACTCCTATGGTATGACTTCCCAGCGTGTGCGGATTCATACCTCGCTGTCTCCTCCCTCACAACCCTCTTTCATCACCACTTTTCAAACAATATCTAGTCACACCTCTTCAACCAATATCTAGTGCAGAGAGCCTCACGGTGCGGAGTCATATCGAACAGGGAAGCGACGCTGAGCGCTAGGTTCGATACGGTTTGTTCAATAATAACGTAGATCTGAAAAACACTTGCTAAGTGTTCCTTCACGCATTCTCTGTTTTTTTTAATATTGGTCCCCGGCCTAATCCTCTGCTCCCAGTCTTTATGAAAATTGAACAGTAAAAAATACCATGCATATAAAAACAAACGGATTAAGTACGCATTTCAAAACATATGACCGCTAAAAGACTTTAAAATCTACCATTTTCTAATAATTGCTTATCCCGTTTCCTTTACACCGGATAAAACTATATGTATTATTGCATAAAACGTATATACTCACCACCGTCATTGGTTCAATATCGAATATAACGTCTACTATAAAGGTTGTAGTTCCAAGTGTAACTAGTATGATGGCATAGATCAAACTATACTGGATAGTAAGAAATTCCCTGCAACAAACAATTTTTCAACAAATAATTATTATAAATCTATACAGTAAAACAGTAAATAACACTGACACCAATCCTAAATATCCAAAGCCGCTGTGTCCAACGTTATACCTGAAAACTTGAAAACTATATATATATATATATATATATATATATATATATATATATATATATATATATATATATATATATATATATATATATATATATATATATATATATATATATATATAGTTGAGGTGAGATAACGACCGACTTCGTTGTGAATTCAAACGTGAGCAATATCGTGAACAATCCGGTCAGGTGGGCGATGTAAAGGAAGCTCCTTTTTTCTAGGTTCGAATTTTCGCTTTTATTAAAAACTCCTTTAGGAACATGCTGATTACAACAAAACAAAACCTTCAGTCAGCATTTAGTCCATCTATCATATCCATAAACAGTGCACATAAATAAAAATAAATATAAAATTGTCTCTATTTACAAACAGAGTTGGATAAAAGCCTGCTCGGAGAAATAAACATTGTCAGAGGCAACACGATCAAGCACCCAATTCAACAATGAATTGACGACACATCAACACATCACGACATAATCTAAACAATTTAAAATCAAGAGGACACTATGTGGACTCATGTCTCCTGTATGAGCGACAACTGGTTATGAAAACATGTCACCGCGCAAAGCAACAAGACAAATCAAACTCGAACGTCAGGGCCATCAACCCCAACACCAACCGCACTGTGTGAAGTCCTAAAATTGTGGTTAATTAAAAACGAATAAATATTGCTCAATTGGCTTGTGTCAGATTTAAAATTTAAACAAAGATTGTTGTTGGTTTGAATGTGGAACATTTCAAGAAAAAGTCTGGCTTTATAATTGTTTTCTGTGGCAATAATTTGGGTATCGTCCCATTTCATAGTATGGTTACAATCAATTGAATGCAGTGCAACTGCACCGTTTTTTCTTTGTAATAGTATCACTTTTATGCAATGAAATGCGTTATTTGAGCCATTGACTGGTTTGACCATAATATGTTAAGGGACAATCACCGCACGGAATGCAATAAATGACATTGGACTTCAACACTTGGGGGAGTTTGGTCCTTAATGTTTGGAAAAATATTACCAATCGTTTGTTTACCGTTGATCTATAGATTGATTCAAATGGTGAAGAACGTGAGGGATGTGAAGCATCAAAAAGATACGAGTTGGTGATTAAATTAGCGGCCCGCGCCCTACACACATCCCTCACGTTCTTCACCATTTGGATCAATCTATAGATCAACGGTAGCGTTTTTGAAAAACAAACCAGATCTATTAATTACTAGGGCGGATAAGGGTAGCGTGACGGTCGCCATGAGTAGGGATGAGTATGTTGCAGAGCCGTTGGCACTCCTGAATGACACCTCTGTCTATCAACACCTGAAAAAAGACCCTACTATCATAGTCCAAAAAAAGAATAATGAGCTTGTGAATGTGTTGTTCCGTACCACATAATAAGGTAGAGACAATTTTAACAACTTTTAATGGTTATAACCCACACTTGCAATTTACTGTCGAAAGGGAAGTTAACTAGGGGTCCCCTTCTTAGATATTAAAGTTATCCGTAACCCTACATCTAATGCAATTATTCTGGACTGGTATAGTAAGCCCACTGCCTCCGGTAGATATATAAACTTCTACTCAAGCCACTCTATGAGTCAAAAGATCAACACCGTTTTACAAATGAGGAATAGAGTTGTGTATATTAGTGATCGCTCATTTGCTAATAATAACTTGCGAGATTTGAGTGAGACTTTCATTAATAATAGTTACCCAAGTGCAGAAGCTAATTTTTAATAGTCCTTTTCGCGAACATGCGACTGATGTAGCTGTAGTGTTGCCCAACTCAATTTAAAAAAATTCGCTCAGGTTGACGGTCTGCCTTCCAAACTGGTTAGTTTATTCAAAAATGAAGATTTTCGTATTGTTAGTGGTAATAAAAAACGATTGGTAATATTTTTTCAAACATTAAGGACCAAACCCCCCAAGTGTTGAAGTCCAATGTCATTTATTGCATTCCGTGCGGTGATTGTCCCTTAAAATATTATGGTGTCACCAGTGAATGGCTCAAATCACGCATTTCATTGCATAAAAGTGATACTAAATTACAAAGAAAAAACTGTGCAGTTGCACTGCATTCCATTGATTGTGACCATACTATGAAATGGGACGATACCCAAATTATTGCCACAGAAAACAATTATAAAGCCAGACTTTTTGTTGAAATGTTCCACATTCAAACCAACAACAATCTTTGTTTAAATTTTAAATCTGACACAAGCCAATTAACCAATATTTATTCGTTTTTAATTAACCACAATTTTAGGACTTCACACAGTGCGGTTGGTGTTGGGATTGGTGGCCCTGACGTTCGAGTTTGATTTGTCTTGTTGCTTGGCGCGGTGACATGTTTTCATAACCAGTTGTCGCTCATACAAGAGACATGTGTCCACATAGTGTCCTCTTGATTTTAAATTGTTTATATTATGTCGTGATGTGTTGATGTGTCGTCAATTCATTGTTGAATTGGGTTGTTGATCGTGTTGCCTCTGACAATGTTTATTTCTCCGAGCAGGCTTTTATCC
>OZ030394.1:36913145-36943145 GCA_964023965.1 Melinopterus prodromus
GTGTGTGTGTGTGTGTGTGTGTGTGTGTGTGTGTGTGTGTGTGTGTGTGTGTGTGTGTGTGTGTGTGTGTGTGTGTGTGTGTGTGTGTGTGTGTGTGTGTGTGTGTGTGTGTGTGTGTGTGTGTGTGTGTGTGTGTGTGTGTGTGTGTGTGTGTGTGTGTGTGTGTGTGTGTGTGTGTGTGTGTGTGTGTGTGTGTGTGTGTGTGTGTGTGTGTGTGTGTGTGTGTGTGTGTGTGTGTGTGTGTGTGTGTGTGTGTGTGTGTGTGTGTGTGTGTGTGTGTGTGTGTGTGTGTGTGTGTGTGTGTGTGTGTGTGTGTGTGTGTGTGTGTGTGTGTGTGTGTGTGTGTGTGTGTGTGTGTGTGTGTGTGTGTGTGTGTGTGTGTGTGTGTGTGTGTGTGTGTGTGTGTGTGTGTGTGTGTGTGTGTGTGTGTGTGTGTGTGTGTGTGTGTGTGTGTGTGTGTGTGTGTGTGTGTGTGTGTGTGTGTGTGTGTGTGTGTGTGTGTGTGTGTGTGTGTGTGTGTGTGTGTGTGTGTGTGTGTGTGTGTGTGTGTGTGTGTGTGTGTGTGTGTGTGTGTGTGTGTGTGTGTGTGTGTGTGTGTGTGTGTGTGTGTGTGTGTGTGTGTGTGTGTGTGTGTGTGTGTGTGTGTGTGTGTGTGTGTGTGTGTGTGTGTGTGTGTGTGTGTGTGTGTGTGTGTGTGTGTGTGTGTGTGTGTGTGTGTGTGTGTGTGTGTGTGTGTGTGTGTGTGTGTGTGTGTGTGTGTGTGTGTGTGTGTGTGTGTGTGTGTGTGTGTGTGTGTGTGTGTGTGTTGTGTGTGTGTGTGTGTGTGTGTGTGTGTGTGTGTGTGTGTGTGTGTGTGTGTGTGTGTGTGTGTGTGTGTGTGTGTGTGTGTGTGTGTGTGTGTGTGTGTGTGTGTGTGTGTGTGTGTGTGTGTGTGTGTGTGTGTGTGTGTGTGTGTGTGTGTGTGTGTGTGTGTGTGTGTGTGTGTGTGTGTGTGTGTGTGTGTGTGTGTGTGTGTGTGTGTGTGTGTGTGTGTGTGTGTGTGTGTGTGTGTGTGTGTGTGTGTGTGTGTGTGTGTGTGTGTGTGTGTGGTGTGTGTGTGTGTGTGTGTGTGTGTGTGTGTGTGTGTGTGTGTGTGTGTGTGTGTGTGTGTGTGTGTGTGTGTGTGTGTGTGTGTGTGTGTGTGTGTGTGTGTGTGTGTGTGTGTGTGTGTGTGTGTGACATTTTTTTGTACCTTGGTCAAAAATGTTCAGGGGACCCAAAAAGACCTATTTCCGCTAAAATCTCAATTTCTTTTTTCGGCACGATTGCAATACTTCATCATACTGCGTATGATAAAGTCAAAATATATTCAAAGCCAACACAATACGATTAAAACATTGCCGCAAAATCAAAAAATCTGATGTGGCCAGGCACATCATACAATATATAAAATTAATTGTTTAGCTGCATGAGAATCTATTTGATTGAGAGCTAGTTAGCCAGGATTTAACAGATAAATAAATAATTAAATAAATAAATAATTCCTTTATTAAAATAAGACAATATTAATTGCAACAAAATATTATTTATATTTAGGGCGCAGTTCAGCACACTTGCTTCCAAATTGCCTTACTCTTCCACTCAACCACTTACGCAAACTAGAACTAAGACATAATTTTAGCAATAATATAAAAATAATTCCGAGAACTTATCAAAACAAAAACAAACAACAAAATTACTCTAGAGTCTAATTATACGTAATTGCAGCAAATCCAACTCAACAAAACATCGCACCTGCCCATAAAAAATAAAAATTAAAAAGCCCCTGTTGAGCAAACAGCCAACGCTTCAACTTTCCCCAAAATGTTTCACGATAAATTTTTCATATCTTCCCTGAGACCATTGTATATGTGACTGACCTGGTAAGAGAATGACCGTTTATACAGCTCAGTGCGATGGGCAGGTGGAGCAAACAAACCACCGAATCTTAAATTAAGGTTATGGACATACATTCTACAACATATCTTCCGCATGAGGTATTGTGGGATCCTAGTGGATAGCAACTTATGATACAATATTGCTGCATGCAACACCCTAGTGTTATCCATGTTCAACCACCCCAAGTCGCCCAGCCCATTCGATGCATGATCATACTTCGTCAAACCAAAAACAAACAACACATGCATTTTGGAAATGCTCAACACGCTGCCTATCCGACGCCATCAGGCAAGGACTGTACACGGTATCACAATATGAGTTCTTTTGATACTATTAACTACGGTCAATATTAATTGTGAGATAATGCCAAAACATCAGCATTTGATACTACCGGTCATGTCAGCATTTGACACTACCGGTACTGTCATTAGACTGAAAAATTTGCAAATCCTGGGTCACTATATTATAGTATTAAATCAATGCAGATGCGACCGATCTCGATCAAATAGAATTTGCTCTTGCAGCTAAACTATTAATTTTACCAAAAAATGTCATAAGCATAAATTATTCAAAATTTCCTCTGCTTTAATTTATTATTTAACATTTTTGACGAAATTACAGAAATGGCGGCTCATTTCTAAAATCCTTGAAAAGGGCCTAGAGTAAACACCCAGTTCCTTTGGACCCTTTTGAACCAAAAGCTTTTCAACTCTAAGTTTGGTCATGAAACTTCTAAATATGAAGTTCCGTGCCGATACCTTTAGTAGTTTCTCCGGAAATGAATTAACAAAAATTGGGTACACACACAACCGTGTGTGTGTGTGTGTGTGTGTGTGTGTGTGTGTGTGTGTGTGTGTGTGTGTGTGTGTAAAAGATTTTTGTGGCGACGATTCCGGAGAAACTACTGAAGGTATCGGGAGGAAAGTTCATATTTAGAAGTTTCATGACCTAACTTAGAGCTGAAAAGCTTTTGGTTCACAAGGGTCCAAAGGAACTGGTAGTTTACTCTAAGCGTTTTTCAAGGATTTTGCAAATGAGCCGCCATTTCTGTAATTTCGTCAAAATAGTTAAATAATAAATTAAAGTAGAGAACATTTTGAATAATTTATGCTTATGATATTTTTTGGTAAAATTCATAGTTTAGCTGTAAGAGCAAATTCTATTTGATCGAGATCGGTCGCATCTGCATTGATATGAAACTACATAGTAGTCAGGATTTTGACAAATATTTTTTTGTGCTGTCACACTCGAAAACAGCTGATTTCATGAGAGGTTGGAGAACCGCTATGGAACGTTGCCGCTCTAGTGCGGCAAATTACAAAATACAAATTTCAAATAAAATAAGATCACCAATTTGATTGTTTGTTGATAAGAAATAGCAACCCGTGTTTATATCTAATTCTAAAAACGATAAATTGAGAAAATTGTAAATAAAGTATAGCGATGAGTGTAGTTTTATTTTAGTATGTTGGTACGGATGTGACATCTACAGCGTCATGAACAAATATAAATCGCTCAGAATTTGAATTAGCTTTTTAAGGTGCGTTTTCATTAGTTGTAATGGCAGTGGTAGCAGACGCCAGTATAGTATTCCTAATAGATAATTGCTAGTGACTCATGTTTATGTACATGCAAACTAATATGTGTCATTATCACGATATGTAAGAAATACTATAATTTCGGATTCTACCCCCGCCATTACCTACCATTACCACCAATCGGAACCTTTACAGTTGACGTTTCGTCAAAGTGGTACCAACCTAACGTTTCCTATACAGAAATATAACCATTTTTTATTTATTTTACTAAATACGTATTTCTCAAAAATCAACACAATAAACGTTGATGTCATAATTTTCTTTTTTTGCTTATTACGGTGTGATGGAAGAACGGTTGTACCAAATGAGGCCATACGATTGACCTATTGTACATGTGTGTGGTAGTATTACTTGGCATAAAATTAGTAATGTAACGATGAACAATTTCGATCAAAAAATAATATGAATATGAATAATAAGAATACGAACTTTTGTAAAGGACACAATATTGCGGGAAAATCAATAAACTAAACGTTGTCGAACGTATAGAGCATATAAAGAAAT
Source organism: Melinopterus prodromus (assembly GCA_964023965.1). Lineage (NCBI taxonomy): Eukaryota > Metazoa > Arthropoda > Insecta > Coleoptera > Scarabaeidae > Melinopterus > Melinopterus prodromus. Next base: position 36,917,165 of record OZ030394.1, read on the forward strand.
TGGACTTATGCAGTCATTGCTTGCGTAAAGGTCATTATGCCAAAACTTGCAAGTTTGTTAGGTGCAAATTATGCAAGAAGCACCACAATACATTTTTGCATCAACGGCACAGAAGCCACTATTCGTAATGTTACATTATCATGCTATACTCAGAAGCAGATAATACTTGCTACAGTACGGTTTAACATTTTAGATTTTGATTTTATACGCGCGGTATTGGATAGTGGATCGTAATCGTTTTATTAGAAAAGATTTACAGGAATAACTCAAATTGGGCTTAGAAAAAATAAAAGTTGAAGTTTCTTTAAACAGAGAATGGCCAGAAGAAGAAGAAGGGCAATTCAATGCAACAATTGCTATTAAAAAACAACCAGGAAAACTTAGAGATTCATTGCAACAAGCACAAATGAGGTTTTTCGAACTAGAAAAAAAATTCAATACAAATCCAAAGCTAAAAGATATGTATAAAGAATGTATGAAGGAATAAGAAGATCTTAAGCACATGACAAAAGTTGATAATAATACCAATGTTAAGGTGACATACTTTATACCTAAATATTATGTTTTACGCGAAAGAAAGGATTATGGCGCAACTCAGAGTAGTATTTGATGCATCAGCCCGAACTTCAACGGGATACTCATTAAATGACTTGGCAATGGTTGGACCTACAAACCAAGATGACCTTATGAGTAGCCTTTTACGCTTTAGGAGACATGTATAATAGGCCCTGATTGCTCGAAGCTTTTTTTAAACGCATATGTTCTTCGTCATTCGGAGTTTATTAACTCGTGCCGACTTGCCGTGAAACTTCAAATTAAGCCGGCGCGGCGCGGCGGGCCAGCCGCTTACTGAACGGGGGTAGTTCCGATATTCATATACTTGTGATTTTGATACTCCAACATTAGTAGCTGTTTTAGACATATGTCAACTAATGCGACATCTAATGTAAAAGATCATGAGTTGAAGAAAAACCGGATATTCGCAGGATAATCGCGCCAGTACCTGCGCCAGCGCGTAGACTTAGTGGGTTTGTCAGTGCAATATCACTTGGTGCATCGTGAAAACGAATCTTTATACTTTATAGCGACCGCATTACAGAGCCTAAAATTTGTTAAAGTTGCGACTACAAACGAGAATTGCTACAAAAAGTATATTTTTTGTGGAGAAATAAATTACCAGATAACAGGTGCTAAACTACAGTCAAATCGACTGCAGTTTTGCGAAGTTCTCGCAGTTTTATTTTTTATATTCGCGAAGTTAATTTAACAGTTAATGAAAGCGCCAATCTCGTAATCGGCGAGTGTACTATATTTTCGGAAAAGGCGAGAGTACCCACACGGTCACTCTTTAATTGTGTACCAAAGCTTATGCACCTCTATCATGTTTGGAAAGAATTACAAATAGAATCGAAGAAAACTCTGGATGTTTATAAGCGCCGCGAAGAGGATTTTCAGAATGATTTGGATAATTTATTTGATGTAGCACATGCTGATGCTCTTCAAAGAATGAAAATCGAGGTGGATAAAGTCTTTTTACATCGTCAAAGAGAACCAGGACGGCAGGGCTGCTTAGCGGGCGTAGATAAAAACTAGCGGAAAAGGAAGCAAGGGTGAACCATAGAAAAACACAAGAAGAGAAAAAACGACTTACATACATGTCATCGGCAATACCATGTCAGCATCATCCGAGTTTGTACTCACCCAAGAACACGACGGTACACTTTCCATTTCCGATAAAAGTCGTGAAGAGGATGTGCCCACTGCATGCGAAACAACACACGGTAGAACTTCCACAAAACGAGGAAGAAAAGACATTGTTACTCCAAAATTAGTAGCAGCTTTAGATGGATGCGAACTAAGCATAAGAGACTCCGTTTATATTCTTCAAGCAACAGTGGAGGCACTTGTACATAATATTGACAAATTTCTAATCAACAAGTCCTCGATTCAACGTATTCGCACAAATACAAGAAAAGAAAGTGCAGAAGCTATTAAATCCGAAACTGATGTACCAGAAGTCGTGACTATTTATTGGGACGGCAAATTGTTACCCGGCCTGGACGTAAGAAATTCCAAAGAAGAAACACCTCCTGTAGCAATTGCGTTTGGAAATAGACAACAACTTCTTGCTGAGCCTAAGCTGGAAAACTCTACTGGTAAGGAGTAAGCTAAAGCTGTTATGAGAGCAATTAATGACTGGGACCTGGATGATAAAGTGCAGATCATGTGTTGTGACACAACAGCATCTAACACAGGTCGCTCGAATAGTGCGTGTGTGCTCTTGGAACAAAAAATAAACGAGATTTGTTACTTTTCGGTTGCCAACATCATAATAATAATAATAATCCACGCCTTAACATCCCCCACCAGCTTTCGCCACTACGGGGCATCGGCAGACCCGAATTATCATTATTATGGCCGGCGTCTGTGGCACGTCTTAAGATGTTTGGCTTTCAGCATTCGCCGAGGAGTAAAGGAAAACCACAGAAAACGCTTCACTCTGAAAGCAGGGTGCGAGGATCGAACACACGCCCCCCAGACTGATAGCCGAGCGCTTTACTGCTGCGCCACAGTCTGGCTAATGAATTGGCAGTAATAAGTGTATTTGAAGCGAAAATCCATCAAGTAACAATAAGCCCAGACATACCTCTGTTTCAAAAGTGCAAAAATGATTTGAAGAAGAACAATGACCCTAACATTCAAACTTGTACTGACATTGTAAAAGAGCATTTGAATGACACGGAAGTTGACAGCTTGCTTATATTTTATTTCGCTGAATTACAAAAAGCAATTGTGAGGGGTGAGGGGTCCGCGAACTTATAGACTAGCTATCTATTATATTTTTGGGGGGAGATGTTGACAAGAATGTAAAAATTAGGGCTCCTGGTGCAATGCATCAAGCCAGGTGGATGGCACGAGCAATCTATTCAGTGAAAATATTTTTATTGCGTTCCCAGGTTAAATTAAGTAACAAGGACAAACAAGGACTACAAGATATCTGTTTGTTTAATACAATGACGTATGTTCAGCCATGGCTTCAATGCAGTTCGGCAGTAATGGCGCCATATCAAGATTTGTGCTTTCTTCAAACATGAAAGGATTACGAAAAAATCGACAAGTCAATTTCCAAAGCAGCCTTCAGCAAATTTTCTCAACATTTATACTATGTATTTAACTGAGGATATAGTCGTTTTATTGCTGTTCGATGACAAAGTTGATGTCCAAACAATAACCAAGATGGTAATTAACCTAAAGAAGGAATTTATCGGATTTGGGAAAACGATATGTTCCATCGCAGGAAGAAATACGCAACTCTTTGTATGGTAAGTTAGTTTGAACTTTTACACATTTATTTTTGTTATTATATTTATTTTTCTTGTGACTAGATAAACCGATGGATGATTTTGTATCTATTAGGAGTAAAAATCTGTTTTCCCGTTTAAAACTAAACGATACGCTTCTTCAAGAGTGTCCTTCTACATTGGATAGTAATGAATCGTTTTTAGCAGCCAAAAGATTAGTTCTTTTGAACCTTTAAAACCTGTTAATGGTACAGCTGACAGGGCTGTCAAACTGAACAAAACTTTCATGGACTAATAACCGCCGAGGAAGAACAAAAGCAATTCCTTTTACGTTGTGTGCAGGAACACAAGCAATTGTATCCTAACTGTAAAAAATAAATTCTGAAAAAGAATACCCTCCATAATTTTTAGTTTTGTTGCTGTAGTTTTAAATAAATATTCGTATTTAAATACTTGTTTTATTATTTTCAAATTAGATTATAACGTAAAAGTTAGATAATTGCATATTAAAGATATGATGTCAAAAATACTCCATATAGTTTTTCCATTTATTATTTACGGTCAACTCGGCACAGGTTACCATCATCATAGGGGGATAATTTGTTTCAACTGAGTAAGTCATAGCACATAAAATATTTAGAGGGTATGCGTAACGATAAAAAAATTTACCCATATAAGGAACACCCTAATGTATAAGTTATTTCGGCAGATGTCACTAAGATGTATCGTCAAATTCTCATCAAACCTGAAGATAGACCATTGCGATCTTAATACTGTTACTTATGGAACAACTGCTGCTCCTTTTCTCGCAGTAAGAAGTCTGTATCAACTAGGGAAAATTATGACCACATTAATCCATATAATGCAATAATTATGAAAAAAAGATTATTATGTGGACGACTTGCTAACAGGAGCCAATTAAGTATTTTACAAGAAGGATGATTTGAACTACGAACACAAATTTAGTGTCCAACAAACAAGATGTATTACGAGAGATTTAAAAAAACTACACATCTTGATATAGTCAATTTAATAGCAAATGAAAACACCAAGGTGTTAGGTTTACACTGGTATCCACAAACCGACTAATTAAAGTATAAAATAGGAAATATTTCTGATAACAAACGGGCCACAAAAAGAAATATGTTATCAAACATAGCACAAATCTTTGATCCTTTAGGGCTATTAAGTCCATGTTCAAGCAAAAATAATGTTACAAAAGTTGTGGCTAGAAAAATTAAACTGGGACGATGATTTTCCAATGCATATCTTAAACGTATGGGTAAATTTTACAAAAAAAAACTTATTACATTAAATCAACTTACTATACCTCGACAATTTCCTTGTGAAAAATACAAGTTCATTGAAATGCGTTGATTTTCAGATGCGTCAGAAAATGCATATGGTGCCTGCATATACCTCCGAACTGTAGGCGTACATGACAAACCAAAAACAAGATTACTTTGTTCTAAAACTAAAGTAGTACCGTTGAAGATTACATCCAACGTTAGAACTGTGTGATGCATTAACTTTGGCAAAACTGGCAAACAAAGTACTAACGGTGTTTAATATTAATTTTGATCGTTTTATATTCTGGACTGACGGCAACATAGTTCTTGGTTGGTGGAAGATGCCACCAAAACATTTGTTGGAATCGAGTGTCGGAAATACATAAGGTAATTTTAAATTGTCATTGGCGTCATGTACCAAAGAAAGATAATCCAGCAGACTTGCTCTCACGAGGAATATGTGCAACTAAGAAAATAAATCTAGGATTATGGTAGTATATCCTTGAATGGTTCATTCAAAGTGATGCATACTGGCCTGAATGTGAAGAAGGAATGTTCAACAAACATTTGCCAGACATAAAGAAGATTGCAAAGTTGTGTTTAGTGACAAATGAAGCAAATAAATATATGTTACTAGTGACTCGTAAATCGCTGGGGTCGGTATATCGCCGATTTCGTAGACCGCAGGAGTGAATAAAATATCATTTGTGGGCAGGGGTGGCAGGCAATGCACACCTGACTTACAAAGAATTGTACACATTGCTGGTACAAATAGAAGTATCCTAAATTCTAAACCGCTTTCACCATTCTCCTCACACCCGCATGACTTCAATCCACTTACTCCAGCTGATTTTAAGAATAGGCAGACCATTAATAGCCATACCGTATGCAAATTATACGAATATTCCTGAAAATCGACTAAATGTTTACCAGTATATCCAAATGTTAATGAAAAATTTTTGGGAACGATGGAGGAAAGAGTATATTGGCGAGTTACAACAAAGATTAAAATGGAAAACAGCACAAAAGGAATTGACGCCTTGGTTTTGCTACATGATGATCACCTTCCACCTTGTAAATGGAAGCTGGGCGTTTAAACATGTTACACCCTGGAAAAGATGGAGTTACCCGTATCGTTTCAATAAGTATGACAACTAATGTAACGAGGCCTGTCTTGGCAAAGATATGTCCATTACCAGTGGATTAATATCATTGAAAACGACCATTTTCAAGGTGGACAAGATTGATCAAGTTTCAAGTTCTTTATGTTGCTTAGTTTCAGTTTTATTATTATATGTTGTCATGACTTATATTTTTTAATAAAAACAGATCTGATGTGGCCACGCACATGACATACAATATATGAAATTAATAGTTTACCTGCATGAGAATCTATTTGATCGAGATCGGTCGTGTCTGCATTAAAATAAAACTAGTTAGCCAAACATCAAAACATCAGTGTTTGACACAACCTACTGTTATTAGCTTGGAAATATCTGTCAAATCCTGGCTAACTAGTTTTATATTAATGACCGATCTCAATCAAATACATGCAGCTAAACTATCAGTTTTACCAAGAAATATCATAGACATAAATTATACAAAAAGTCCTCTACTTTAAGAGGGGGAGAAATATCAAAGTGTTACTTACCTTGCAACTCTCCTTTTTTCTTCAGGTGGTGTTGGAGCAACACCGGACAATGCCTCTGATATTACCGAATGCGCTCCTTTCACGCTGCCATAATTATTGCCAAAATCGGGATATGGCGGTGTGCCGATTATAAATGAATTTTGTGGAGTACCTAAGGCGTTTCCTGTGCGTTTCCTTAACATACTATTATCTGAAATTATAATATATTATTTTAGGTAAACATGATATAACGGGTGATCTAAAATGAGGGAACTGTTTGAATTTCGCGCCACAGTTTTGATCGTATTGACTGTTACTAATAGTCCGGGAGGTAACGACAGAAATTTCCGGGTCATTTTCGCAAGCTTTATTTTTTTTGTATGCGTTATGTGTGTAATGTATAATAGTAAACTGAACATCTGCCGGCGCACTTCCGCGATAGGGGGTTACAGGAGGGTTACAATTCCCGCAAAAAAATAATACAAAAAAAATATAGTCGCATACGCAAAACTGATTGTATGTATCAGTTGAAACATAAGAAGTTTAGAAAATATCGTCTGCCACTTAAATTCCGCAACAAAACTCGTCTGCCACCCACATATGTCCACCAGACTAAATTAATTTACTGAGCAATCATTTGCATATATACATATATAGCATAAAAAAGGACTTCATGTTAGCCGTTTAATAATTTATAATAACGATCGTCTTTCAGGCCGATGAAAATACAGCGTCGTTGCCGCCGCGGCGGCTACGGCGCGCAGTCTCGGCCGTGGTGCTCGCGCGGTGCATGCTGAGCGCAACTTCATAGGCTTGGCAGACGACCTTCGTGGTGTCTTATTAGTGGCAGACTATTATTTTTGGGTTTGCTGATATAAATAGAATAACCCTCCTGTAACCCGCTGTCGCGGAGGTGCGCCGGCAGACGTTCAGATTACTATTATACATTACACACTTAGCTCATACACAAAAAATGAAGCTTGCGAAAATGAATCGGAAATTTCTGTTATTACCTCCCGAACTATAAGATGGTATGCGTGCAGGATTCAGGTTATGATCGCTGTCAGATACCATAGTGGACTCGTCAGTAAGGGTTACGTTCCTCTGCAACTTTATTTTATCTGTTCGAGATTTAATTCGTTATAAATACATTTATTTTATTTGATTTAAGATATGAGATATGATGTTGAGGTGAGGATTTTATTATTTGTTATATTATTTTAACATTATATTTGAAAATTTATTTTTAGCTTTTAAAATATGCTGTCTTGCTAACATTATATTCATGTGCAATGTATTTATCAAGACTAACTAAATTTCCAAACCTTTAATTGTTTCAATTTAAATCAGAGAAGGAATCCCTTTCCAAGAAGGAACGCCACTGGTTCAAAATAACAACTATCATGCGACCATTGCCAACATCACTATTATTCAAATTAGCGGGAAATTGAACCTGTCCTCAGTCATTTTAGATCACTCTGTAGATCAGATTACTGTCGCCATTGATGGAGTCTTGAGAGCCTGATAGAACATTCGGTAGAACCAGCTGTAGAACTACACCATTTTTGCCTTGGCGAATCTGAAATTGTATTGTTTTCTTCAATTAATTAATGTCTAATAAAAATACAGTAGCCATAGACGTATCTACTATCGTGGCCATATATTATGTCCCTTCCTTTGACGTCGATTTTCTCGCAAATCTAGGTGCCAAATATTTTTAAGAAATTCTGATGCTGTCCTTGATTCATATGATAAAATTCATAAAAATTAGCAAACTGTATATGTTGGCGTTTACCAGATTTTCCCAAAATTAAGAAGAATTGGCGCTGTTTTTGAGCCGTGATTTTCGTTCGTTTAACTTTAGCAATTAATTACTCCGGAAATAGTCCATAGATTTCAATAATCCTATGATCGATACTTCATCATCCTAGTTCTTCTAATAACGGAATTGTTGGCATTGCATAAAATAGTTTTTTGGGGGCGAACCACTAATCCGATCATTTTATAAAAGTGCACATTTAAAGCTACCATTCCGCAGGTGATTTTACTTTTTAATTTGTTAAAATCTATGGATTATTCCCGGAGTAATTAATTGCTAAACTGAAACGAATGAAATTTACGGGGCAAAAACAGCTACAATTCTTTTAAATTTAGAAAAATCGGGAAAACGCCAACATATACAGCTTTCTAATTGCTTTGAGTTGTAACAAATTAATCAGTATCACAATTGTTTAAAAAAACTTCGCGCTTAGATTTGCGAGAAAATCGACGTCAAAAGAGGGGACATAATATAACGCCACGATAGTGCAAAGTATGGTGTTTGAAAGGCAATTCGACCTTTAAACAAAAAATACATGATACGCGTGTTAAAATGTGAAGATTATTTTATGAGAAGGTCCACAATGCTTAGCGGAGTTGTAAAACCCTTCATATATTTGTTCAACCCACTTATGCGCCAAGATATTTAAAACGGATGTATTGCGTTAATTTTATATAAATGTCTATGGTTTTATTGACGGTTACCGTTATTAAACCGAAAACAGTGCCAAAGTTTGCTCGTTATGAAACTATAAACGTTTAAAACTACAGTTTTTTTTATTTATTTGTGGTGATTGATTTGCAGTGTTATTTTCAATAATAAGGACATTGCAATATCAATAATTTAATAGAACGGTGGATAATTGAGAAAACATTATTATAAACTTTACTCAGATAACAAAAACCTAGTTCTAAGAATTCAGATTTTAATTAATGGTTAATCTTTTAGATTAGTATCAATATGATAAGCACTTTATGCATATTACAAAAAGGTTAGCACAAATGGACAATAAAATTCATGACAACAGCTTTAGAAATACCTAATAATAATAATAATAGTAATAATGACTTTATTTCCACCAAAAAGCACATTACAAAGTCATATCAATATACAAAGAAAAGGAAAAATGCTTCCGGAGAAAACAGGCGGAGTTCAGGTTGCCACACGCAGTGACACCTGCTGTTCCACTCATACCTTAAAACAAACAAACAAAATAATAAATGTTTGATGATTTCTAAACTAATTAATATATACATGTAATAAATAAGTAAAGCATGCCTGGTCAAATTGAGCGCTACGCGCCGCGCCGAACCGATTTGAGGTGACTTCTCAATCTTCGCCTGAACACATGCACCGATGCACTACTCCTTATATTTAATGGTAAACCGTTTATTATGCTTGTAATTTGATAGGAATAGCCATGCTTGAACAATTGACTTCTGTGCATCGGTGGAGTCAGTGTGCCCTTGAACCGAATGTTCACAGTGTGAACATCAGTTCTGAATTTAATTTTTTCAAACAAGTGAGGAGGCCTCTCAGTACTAATTATATTATAGAATAAGGTCGCAGTGTGAAGAATTCTTCTTTCTTTCATATTCAGCCAGTTAACTACTGACAACTTATGCGATACGTTCTGTCTGCGTCGTACATCAAAAATCAGACGCAAACACGAATTCTGAACCCTTTGAAGTTTACAGGCACTTCTCTAAGACAGGCAAGGACTATACAAGACATCGCAGAAATTCATATGCGACAGGACATGTTTCACAGAGCAAAATCTTTGTTTTTCTATTAAGAAATTCACGGTTGGCGTAATTTACCTTCAGAGCAGCATAAGAACGCTGGGTACATTTTGCTTAACATGATCGGAGAAATTTAAATTCTCATCTAAAATAACTCCGCGATTCCTGATTGAATATTTTAACTCTAAAGATTCGCCATCGATGTCAACTACAATCCTCTCCCGAAAAGTGGTGTCAGACCTAATCTTCTTTGGACCAAACAAAATTAATTCCGTTTTAGAGTGATTTAAGCTGAGACAGTGCTTCCCAGAAACCTCGTGCAAATTGCGACATTTAAGTCTCTTGCATGCGACATCCACCTCAGCTGGCAAAAATGACAGATAAATCTGGGTGTCGTCAGCGTAAAAATGACACATACAATGATCTATATGCCTGCTGAAAGATGACACACAGCCATTAACACTTACACATTGCTTTCTGTTGGTGAGGTAATCAAACAACAGATCAGCAGCTAAAGGGCTCAAACCAATGTAGCGAAGTATTGCGTACATTAGCTTGTGGCTTATGGTATCGAAAGCTTTCGTAAAGTCGAGTAAGCACAATAGTGTAATTTTGTAAGAAAAATCTCCATGTTTTCATCAAATAACGGAATATAAGAAATAATGCACTAGGATCTGATGAAATCTTTATTTTCGTGGATTCGTGCAATATTTAAATTTCAAGCTGTTCGGCTCGTCATCAGTTGCATACGTCAGTTCTATAAAACAACAATACACATGGCTGCATTCGTGATAGCCAGCATGATTTCCAGCCTCACAGACATCTTCATAAAGTTTATAAAATGTATAATTGGACACAATTGCGGGAGCGTGCAATGACAGTACAAATCGACCTCGAACGTCCATTTGTACTGTACACTGCACACTGTACACAATGTGTACACTGTACACATTGTACGACAAAATATATGCGAGTTGAAGGACTATAATGAAGATCCATCCAAAATATCTTTTTAAATATGTTTTAAACAAATGTTTTCCACACCACGTCTCATTTAAAATCCCCGGCGCCAACCTAACATTTCCCCCAACCAAATTTTAAATGCAGAGTTCTCCACTCTTGTTATATAATCCGAGATAGCCATTGGGGATCATCAGACTAGCTTGAGAGTTTACATCATGGAAGTCACACCAGAACCAATGACGTCATCACCGACAAATTTGAATAACTGCCTAGGACTCAAGAAGTCATCTGACTACCCAGGACTCATGAAGTCATCACCAAGTCATTGCGAAATATGTGATAAAAGTTACAGGTGTAATAATTTAACACGTCATATGAAATCCCGCCACTCCGACACTTATACAACACATAACTATTCACAATGTACGAAGAAATATATGCGAGCTGAAGGACTATATCGACATATGAAGAAGCTCTATCCAATGATAACAAGCAACATGGAGATGACATACGACCACGACAAGAAGTGCATGCATATGTGGCGATGGAGGAGTTCGTCACCTCGCCGAATTTTTAGCAACGTTTGATGAGTTTTTAGATTATTAATTGTAAAACATCTATGTGAATCATAAATTTTCATCTAAGTAAATTTTAACTATTAAAAGGGGGTCTTCCGCTTTGTTGGTTTTAAAAAATCTATTTTTCTTTTTTTGCTTTATTCTAATCTAGAAGGTCTCAGAATTGTTCCTGTAAGAGGGTTTTGCAAAATTCGCACTTGTTCTGAATTTGTAGCCGGTTATTTGTGTGTGCGTCGATCAGTATTGTGATAAGGGAGGTAGAAATCCCTCCGACCGTGCGAAATGCGTACTTATATATGTATTACATATGACTCGACCAAGTCATAGCTCTCCCACCACTGGTATCGATACCTTTTGTCATCTATTCGTTTAGTTGTAAACCGATCATCAAGTGATCATCTCGGCCGTTGCGGTATTTACCAAAGTTCTTGTAATTTCGGTCGCAATTTCCTAAAAATCGTGCTTTTCCAACTAGTAACCACGATTTTGGAAAATATATTTCATATATCGAGATGATTCTTTGTTTTTTATGTTTAGCACACATCTAGTTTTCGTTCGATCGATCATTTTTTAAAATGTTTGTTTTATTGCTTTTTTACAGCGTTCTATATTACGAAAAGAGCAACAGACCCTGTTCGAAACCCAACGCACACTGTTCAAACTCCAACACACCCTGTTAACAGATCCACATCGCCGACTACTATAAATTGGCTGTCATATGTGTTATTTCTTCAGTATTCCTCATGATGAAGGTCGTTAATCACCCATCATTATCTCTACCATTAAATAACCTAGACGGTCTCTGCTCAAACGAAGACCCAAAACAACAACGACATGGTGAGCTCTTGCCGAATACAATAAGAGCCTTCATTTCTGGCCCATCTGGATGTGGGAAGACAAACCTTCTAGATAGACTGTTATTTGAAGAAAACGGTTTGCGATTCGAGAACGTTTACATATTTTCCAAGACGTTATACCAACTTAAATATGAATTTAAAAAAAACATAATGAAGAAAATACCAGAAATATTTTTTTTTTTACAGTAGCAATGATGAAATAGTGGATCCTCAAGATGCGAAGAACAACTCTGCATTCGTTTTCGATGACATTGCATGTGATAAACAGGATAAAATACGATCATATTTCTGTATGGGCCGACACAAACTTGTTGACACGTTCTACTTAACGCCAGATTTATACGCACACTCCCAAATATTTGTCGCGCGACAATGCAAACGTAATAGTTTTATTCCTACAAGATACTCAGAATTTACGTCATATATTTGACGAGCACCTTTCCACAGATATGAATTTTGAAAAGTTTCGAGAAATGTGTTTAATATTCTGGAAAGTAGGAAAACATAATGCATTCGTAATAATGAAAGACTGAAATTAAAGATGGTCGGTACAGAATGGGGTTCGATCAGTATATATTAGGGGTGTTATAGAAAAATCATCAGTATCAATAACCCATTGAATTGAACAGGGTGGGTATTTAACAATGGGAAAAAAGAGGATCCAGTCGAGATATGAAAAACTCAAACAACGGGTATCACTACATCCAGATGGGAAATATATCAGTGAAATCGCAAATATTGTGAGAAAAAAATATCTAGCCTTGAGATTGGGACGTAAACAAACCGCAGAAACAATCGAGCCAGTTGTAAAACCCATAACTAACTCTTTAAAAGATATTTCTGCCAACACATTCAACAGCTGACACTTACAAGCCGGATCACAAAGTCGGATATATTGTAGTGCGGTGAAGAAGAGGAGTTATCGTGATATATATGTTCAGTGAACCGACTCCTCATACCTCAGTTGAGTGAAAGATGATGAATAATTCGTGCAACTACTGGACAACTATCGATGGGTTGTACGCAACGTATGAAGAGGCCATCAAAAATGAGAGGCGATTCGTCAACGAGACCAATTATGAGGTGGAAAATGTTAAAATTATAACTGGACTAAGTGCCGCTCGATGTTTTATAGCCATGATACGAATTATATCATCTGCTGACAACAACAATCACATTCCCATTCTTCATTGTGATTGGTCAATACTGGTTCGCACGTTAAAGGAGTTCCACGTAAATAATGGCGAAGACGACGACCACGACCTTCGATACAAGAATATTACAACAGGTGACGGAGAGTTAAAGTTTGAAGAAATCGAGCTAGAACGACACTCGTTGGGACCCTACGTAGTGATAACCTTCAGGAATGTACCAGTTCATTTATATGGCGTTGACATATCTGGTATTCTTTATCTTAATGATGTAATCAATGTAAGTTATCAATGTTAAAACAAGTAAAATTTGCATATTATTTTAACAAGTTTATGGTAACTTTTGTTAGGAATAATGTACAAAATCCTTACTCTAAGATAAAAGAGTTGTGCTTAAAAAATCCGAGCGAATTTAATGTAGGATGTTAGATTATCTTACTCTTTCTAACACGCTCTAAAACCATTACGTATTCATATTTGGTCTTTAGTTTGTTTTTATCATTCAAGCGAGATGTATCATAAACCTTTAATTGTGCTGTTAATATTAGTGTATTTACTCATACGAATAGTTTGTATTAAACTTAGAAGAAGGTCTTCAACGGTTACTCAGAACTTTAACTCATGCGAAAACATTATATCACATTATACACAAGAGAAGACTGAACGATTTTAACGTTGAGGAGTTAAGATTATTTCCTATCAAGTATCTACAGACACAAGTATCTCCACAACAACTGCAAAATGTATGGCATAAACCAAAGTCGTACTTGGAGGATGACGAGCTAAAATCAAAATTACTCTGCTACAAGCATTACAATACTCTAGAACAGATGACGCAGCAAGATGGACATCCGAGTTCACGAAAATATTGTTCATTTTGTAAAAATTGAAACTGTAGAATAAAATGATTATGACTTATCTAAATAAATGTATTCAACGAATTATGTTGTATAATTTATTTCCTATCCATTAGTGTTGTAAGAAACTGGGGGCCTAGAATTTCCTATAAAAAGCGGGTTATTTTTGAAAATGCGATTAGTATCGATGAAAGAGGGTCTCCTAAACAAAGTTATAAGTAATCTCCCGTTCGAACTACATTTACCGGGGTATCAGTTTTGTGGGCCTGGAACAAAGTTACAAAAGAGATTGCAACGCGGAGACGTAGGAGTGAACAATCTGGACGCGGCCTGTAAAAAGCACGATATTGCGTATTCTCGGCATAAAAATTTAGAAGATCGTCATCGAGCAGATAAAGAACTCGGGTATAGTGCTAGGGATAGAGTAAAATCATCAGACTCTAAATTTGGTGACAAGGTATCCGCCTGGTTGGTTACTAACGGTATGAAATTAAAACGAAAACTTGGTATGGGCAATGGGCATACCAGCATCTAAACGCTCCGAAGTTGTAAAGAAGAAGCAGAAGAAGAGAAGTATGAGGAAAAGTCAGAAACCGAAAGTTGCGTTCCGGAAGACAATTGTAGATAGAATCACCAAGTCTATTAGAAAGTCCGATAACTTGAAAGATGTGGGGCGAATGGCTGTAACGGTAGAGCGTTGGCCTACTGACAAGGTCCGGGGTTCCCACCCAGAACCAGCCAAAAATTCGTCCGGCGTCTTTCGGAAGGGACGAAAAACTGCGGGCCCCGGCAACCAGTTGAACATCTCTGGTTGTCGATGTTACTGTACAGTAGTGAGGGGAACGCTCAAAGGGCCAACTGAGGCCTAGGAGCTGCGCAGAAAAACCGCACCCTACCATACATACACAACTTGAAAGATGCATCACGTTTAGCTGCTGCCATGATTCGACGTGCAAGTTAAAGAACTTTGACGGGAGATTGGAATTCCTTCAGTTCGTTTCAGGGTGTGTGTAGCGTGCCCTCAGTCTGCGATTGTGAGCACGTCATGAGAAATTATTCTGCAATATATAAACACATAGTTGAGGAAAGCCATCACTTCATCAAGCATAAAATGACTTAAGTACCTTCCACTTATACTTTTTACCAAGTTTTACCGGACCCATTAACGCAAAGAGAAAGACAAAGTTAATAACAACAACATTTTGTTAAACAACATCACATACCTTCCAGGAGACTACCTTTTCACTCACAATATCAAGCGATTTTGAAACTTCTCCACTTAGACACTGCGTGGACTGATTTGATTCCAACCAATGAACAATATTAGACACAATTAGACCCTTATACTGGTATTGATAGATTTGTTGTGGATAAGCGCTTTAGTTTCAGATTGTAGCAGCATAGTTTGCTTTAGACCTATGTTGGAACACTCAGCGACGAGCGCAATCTACATCAACTAACCTATTACCTAAAACAAAATGACTACATGACACCGCGGTTCTCCTATACAGGGAGTCTCACGGAACTGGTGCATTAGAAGTTTCTCATGTTCGACTGTTTCTCGAAACTTGAAATTTCGGAATTAGAATTAACTCGATCTGAGCTCTTCAGCTAAAATATTCTCACGTTAACTGTCACGTCCGGTCACCGGAAGTCGGTTTCAACTTTGTTATTTCAAATGGATTGATATAATTTTATTTTTCTTTTTCGTTTCTACGTATCAAAATACATCATTTTTAATAATGTTTCCATATACCTAAATATCACCATTTTTAAGTTCTTTTTTTGATTTTACTAATTTTTTGGTGATGTTTACGGTTACGTTTAAAATTGAATATCTCGGTTATTATTGACACCAGAAGTTTCATGAGTTGTAGTCCAAAACTAGAAACATAACCAAATAAGATGATGATTAGTTCACCATGATTACTTAAACAGGGTGTTCAAAATGTTCAAACACAATAATTGTTTTTCAAAGGAAGAAAACAATTTTTTTTCAATGGAAGAACTGTATACCGATACGCCATTCGTTTGGAAATGTTATTCCCTATCAATCAATATTAGGGTTCCATATATCTATAGTTTTTGAGATATTGTCAGTTTTTCTTTAAATCCATTTTGAATTAACAACGAAAATTTAAATAGTGGTAGATATTTAGAAGTTTCAAATTTTCCGTGCATGTGTGAAGAATATTTGCGAAATTCTTTCTCTCAATATTTTACGCGACTGCTTTTATCAAATGGACAGTGCACATTCCACGCATGTGGTATCCATTCAGCGTAATCAGATGTTTGACGATAGGTGGTTCGATAGGGGGCCTTGGGGGTGTCCACCAAGCTCACCAGATTTAACACCATTAGATTTTTACTTCTGGGGCCATTTGAAAAGTTAGTTCTATTCCACACCAGTTAATACTCGAGAAGAATTGACTAACAGAGTAGTAGCCGCCATTAATGGACTTCAGCGACAAGAAATCTGAAAAACGACGATGACAGAAGTACAGCGAAGAGTTTGAAAATGTTTGGAGCAGTACGGGCAACATTTTGAACAACATAATTAAGTTTGAATTTAAGTTAGATATCACCAAATCGATTATTTTAGTTTTAAGAAACATTTTCATAATTTTTATGCTGTTCCAAAGTTGTTACATTCCTATAAATGAAGAATAAATCGTTTTGTATTTAGTTTGCATTATTTTATTCTGACTATATTTCATAAAGTATTAAAGATAGGGGACCCTAATATTAATTGATAGGGAATAAGATTTCCTATCGAATTTTCCGTTTGAAAAAAATTAGTTTTTTACGTTTGAAAATTTAGTTGTTGTGTTGTAAATTTTCACCTGTATACGATATTATGATGAGCTAAACATCGACTTATTTGGTTATGTTTCTAGTTTTGGACCCCCAAAAATGAAACTTCTTGTTTCAATAATAACCAATATATTCAATTTTAAATGTAACCGCGAAAATCACAAAAAAAAATTGTAAAATCGAAAACATTATGAAAAATGATGTATTTTGATACGTAGAAACCAAAAATAAAATAAATATTATATCATTCCATTTAAAATAATGAGGTTGATACCGACTTCCGGTGACCGGTCGTGACAGCTAACTTGAGAATATTTTACCTGAAGAGCTCAAATCGAGTAAATTATAGTTCCAAAAGTTCAAGTTTCTAGAAATAGTAGAACATCATATGGTATATGATGGCACAGAAATGCATCTAATGAAATCTAAATATAATGCAATAATGATAATCAAGCAATGATAATAAAAGGCTTCCATATTGGGTGACGTAACTCCTCTTGATACACATGACGGATTACGGTCCTTTAGGTCAGGAACGGCTTCAGGTTAATTTGACAAGAAGCTGACGTTTTTGGATTTTCTATGTACTGGATGGGTCGTTCTTTCCTCCAAAAAATCTAATGTAGGAATCTAATGTAGATTAAAATGATAATAATTGCAGCGCACGGGAACATGGTGCTGATGTTGAACGAGTAATAATGTTGCGGATTTGTACTTTTTACTAATGGCGTTAACTTCTTGTTGTATTTAGTTCATGTTATCCAAATCTTCTATTGATTTATTGTTAAGATTTTGGATTTTTTTGAAGTAAAGTGATGAGCTTCTGGCTGATGATGGTGGAATTTGGGCTTGATACAGCGGCGGCTCGTGCCAATTCAGAAAGGTGGGGCCAGAATGACACAAAATTTTAAAATGATTTAAAATTGTAAAAAAATTCTTATAACTTACCCTAAGTTGTAATCACTTTAAAGTCTATTTACAACGTAAATAATTATCAAAATAAAACTCTTTACACGCGGGCATAGAACTTAAACTTTTTTTAAAGTCCATTCTTCTTTCTTCTTTAGTGGCAAAGTTGTCGATAACCTTGTTATTAAAATTTCCAATACCATTAACAAAATGTTTTTCTGCAGAGAGCATACCTAAAGCACTAGTCTTCCCTCCTTCATTGTATTTTTGAGGAAGGGTTTAATACATTTCAGCATTGAAATAGAGCGTTCTGCTTCAGATGTTGACATCGGTATAGTTATAAAAATGCTCAAGAGTTTAAGAGATTCTTGACACGTACAATTTAAACCTTCTTCATTTAACAATATAGATAGTGGTACAGCTTCAGATGTATTGCTTAATTCTTGTCTCTGATATAACACTTGCAACTCAGTCTTAAGGCGGTTTTTGTCTAAAAATGAAAATTGTATGCATGTTTCGTTTAAATATGCTTCAGGAAACTGATGATCATAAGTAGAAAACTTTTCCGACATAAATAAATTAGCAGCGACTAAATGCCCAGAAAAGTTAAACCTTGTTTTGATTTGCGATAACACTGCATTGCATATTTCGAAGGCTTCCCGTTTTCTGCTGTCTTCTTCAATTCGCTATATTTTTCTTGTCGGTTTAACAGTTTCTTCTTGTCCTTGTACAACAGTGATGTCAGACTTGTATGTGGACGCGGGCCACAACGTTTAGTTTAAGAGAGTCTGCGGGCCGCAGACAAAAAGCTCCCAAAAAAAGTGTCGTAAATTTAAAAATAACATTTATTCTTTTGTACTTACAATAAATAAAAATATATATATCGCCTTTTAATATCCATACAATAAATAAAAAATATAATTTCCTTTTTAACTAATAACTATAAACTATTAACTATAAAAATAAAAATTAATTCATTATTCACTTCAACAAAGTCACAAAATTAAAAACGTTAATATTTTTTACTGGAAACTTGGCAATGTTTGGTAGACACTAATTTATTGATATTAGGTGTAATATTTTGAGATAATGCCGTTTTTAAGATAGACCTTAAATGTTCATTAGTTAATCTAGTTCTATGTGAACTTTTATTAATCTTTAAAAGAGAAAAGAGTTGCTCATAAAGGTATGTACTACCAAACATTGCCAATATTCTTGCAACAAATTTGCGCAGTTCGACAAACTCATCTGGCAAGTACACATAAAAATTAGGAATGCCAACTTCATTGCATTTTTCTTTTAGGATCGTGTTGCACTTTAGTTCTATCAACTCCACTTGGACCTTACTATTTGCGGTTTCGGCATTAAAAGAAAAAGGTGCACTAAATAACAAAAAATCATTTTCACATTCCTTGAATGCTTCAAACCTGTGTCCAAATTCCACTAACAAATCTTCAATATTTGAAGCATATTTGCTAAAGTCGCTGTGGTACGTTTCTTTGTAATTTTGGCAAATCGGAAAATGTGCTAAATCACCATTTGTTAATTGGTTTTTCCAAAGTATGAGCTTTAATTTAAAGGCTTTAATGCAGTCCCACATGAATATTAGCACTAGATTGCGATCCTGAAGTTTTAAATTTAATTCATTTAAATGCCGCGTAATGTCCGTAAAAAATGCTAAATCCTGCAACCAGTGTTTGTCGTCAAGCTGCTCTGTTGACTCTCCTTTCATGTCTAAAAACATTTTGATTTCTTTTCGAAGTTTCCAAAATCGTGCTAAGACCTTATGGCAGGAGAGCCAACGTACTTCGGTATAATATAATACGCCTTCGTGTTCACTTTCGAGTTCAACCAGTAAGGAAAAAAACTGCCGTTGGTTCAGTCCTCGCGAACGGATAAAATTTATGGTTTTTTTTTACAAACTTTAGCACAGTTTCCATTTTCACAACATTAGAACATAATACTTCCTGGTGAATTATGCAATGCACAGGGTGAAGTTTACTTCCAGGGGCTATTTCATTCTGTTTGGCCAATAATCTTGCTATAAAGCCATTCGTCTTCCCTGTCATTGACTTTGCCCCATCTGTTGCTACACAAACTAGCTTTGACAATGGTAGTTTGAATTTCATTAAAAGATCATAGACATTATCAAAAATATCTTTACCTGTAGTGGTGTCATTTAAGGACAAAGTGTCAAGTAATTCTTCAGTTACCGCAAGATTTCTATCGCAAGCGCGAATAAATACGGCTACTTGAGCTAGTCCAGTAACATCTGTCGTTTCGTCAACTGCTATTGAAAATGTCACACAGTTTTGCAATTTAATTTCAAGCTGTTCACTTATGTTGCTGCCAATTTCTGTTATTCTATCAGCCACAGTATTTCTTGCCAACGAAATATTTTGGATTGTTTTGACCTTTTCTGGGAAAAGTATTTCCGCTGTTTTAAGCATACATTCTTTGACAAATTCTCCTTCATTAAAACATTTTGAACGCTTAGCTATATATTCTGAAAGGACAAAACTAGTTTTCACTATGTTTTCATTAACTTCGAAGGTTTTCGTGAATACTGATTGTTGTTTCTGTAGTACAGATTTTAAGTTTTTTTAATTTATCTTCTCTTATTTTCCCTGTATATTGGTCAAAAACTGATCGATGTGTTTCATAATGACGTTTCAAGTTATATTCCTTCATTGCACTTACGCTCTCTCGACAAATTAAACATAAAGGTTAATCTTTTACTTCTATAAAAAAGTAATCTGACTCCCATCTTAACTGAAAAACTCTATGTTCTTCTTGTATAGGTCTTTTCGTGCCTCTTTTAGAATGGGACATGTTTCAATTTATTTCCTATAAAATAAGTATCCATATAATATATTTATGCAATTAAAAGACAGTGTGATAGATTTGACAAAATGACATCAAAATTAGTAGAATGCAGTTATTGTCAAATCTTAGCATTGTACATACATACGTACCACCATATACCACCATATAATCTCTGTTGATTATATTAATCAACAGCGGGGTAAAAATAAGGAATTTAATTCTAGAACTACATTTGAGCTGAGCTAGCGTAAGAAATCTATTTTTAAGGTTATAATATAAGGAGTTTCCAATTTAATTTATGTGGTTATGTTACAACTTTCAATTCTACTCAAACCATTGCAACAAAGTCATTCAACTAGTATTTGGTAACTTTTCTCATCTTTTCTGTTGAGATAATCCAAAAAAACACGTTGCTATGAATCTAACATTTTTACATAGTTCGTGACTGACATGATTTTGTTCCTTTTATATGTATTTTGATCTAATTTAAAACTAAACAATAAATTACCTCTTTTTTACAGCACTGTATGTATGTTGTTGAATTGATATTAAGGGGATATTAAATTGCATACCTACTTGTACTTTACTCTGTATAGTTGCTATTTAGTTTGTAACTAAATATGTATGTATGTGCAAATCGATAAATGTGCCCTCTGCGCTGCCTAATACCACGCGACGCGACGTGACCTAGCGCCTACCACCTTCTAATAGGAACTGAGTAGTCTGGATGTCGTGTTTGCTTTTAAGTTTTTACAGCTTTTACTTAACGGTCAAAAATGCGCAGTAGTAAGAAGCGCAACGATGCAACAGCGTGGTCCGTTCCGTAATGAATTGGTAACGCCAAATATATGTAGGAACATTGTAGTATGTAGGTATATTTTTTCAATAATTCTCTGTTCGTGTTTTTATAACCAATGTCCAAGAAGGGGGCTGCGGGCCGCACAAAAGAGCCCTGCGGGCCGCAGGTTTGACGTCACTGTTGTACAATATCGTCAATAATGCTGTCCATTTGGTCCCGTATACTTTGAAATGCTGCCTTAAAATTCTCTAAATCCTTTTTGAGTTTAGCAGAATCGGTGCATACCTTTTGTACTTGGTTGGAAACAATTTCTACATGTGGCATTATATAATAATACATAAAATTTAATATAAAATTTTAATAAAAAAATAATAATTAATAAAAGATAATAATAAATTTGGCTTGATTAATTGATGACGAATCGCGGGAACTACTTTCTATATTATCCATAACTGGAATCAGGTCTTTTCTATGTTCATAAACTGTATTAACACCTCGTGACTGAAAATTATAACGTGTTTAGGAAGATCTTGGCAATCTGCGATTAACCACCTCATCCAAAATGTCTGTCCTCTGAGGAGACGTCGAGAAAAAGGCGCACAAACCAGATGAACACACGTTTTTCAACCACTGAGAGGTCACCCCCACGTATTTGGCCTCACAATCTCCACAACCAACACAGTAAATTACATTAGATTTGTAACAATCTTGATCCTGATCCTTTATTCGGTTAAAAAAAGAATTTAATTTATTTTGGTAGTGGTGTACTATTTTGATATTATCAGGAAGCATTGGTTGAAACATAATTCTTAGTTTAGGTGTTAAACTACTTACCATAGCTAACTTTTTATATTAGTTGTTACAATCCAAGGTCGGAGTTTTTAAATTTACAGGTACATGCAAATTGGAGTTAGTGGAAAATAAAATTTTGATTAATAATTTACTAGGAAGGTTTTCATCAACAGCAGTTGTTGATGAAAACCGTTTTTATTTATTTCGCGCTAAAGCATGAAATGGCGGACTAAAAATTTTTTAAATTCTGTTTTTCATAGCATGTACCGTGTTGATTTATGGCTGAAAATGTGGTTAGACTGAAAATAATCAGTGTATAAATCACCGGCTTCAGCACGAATCAATATACAATATAAAAATGGCAATGAACTATTCTCCTCCAATTCAACAGTAAACTGTATATGAGTATTAAAATCATTCAAGCAAGATAAAATGCGCACCATCCCGTGGCACACGTGACTATGTGGCCAACAAACTTATAGAAGGGTAAACAAAAATCAAGCAAAGGGATTACATTATCCAAAATAAAATCCATGACTATGACCGCCAAAGTACGACTGATTGGAGGTCCCATTGGTGTACCAAACTTCTGTAAAAATATCCTATCATGAAAAGTAAAATAAGTGTTAGAAAAAATGAATTTTAAAGTATTTAGGAACGAGTCAAGTGTGAAATTACAATGACGTTTAATCAAGTCCCAGTTTGCGGTCACAATCTCCACTAACCTCAACGGAATGTTCGTGAACAAGCTAACAATATCAAGCGATATCAACATGTAATCATATAACACCCTAACATCTCTGACACTACTGATGAAATCAAAGGTGTCCCTAACGTTATAATTAGTTCTTTCACCCAAAGAGACGGTCAGGATATGCGCCATGTATTTAGACAATTCATACGTTTCTGAACCAATTGATGATAAGTAATTTAACACCTAAACTAAGAATTATGTTTCAACCAATGCTTCCTGATAATATTAAAATAGTACACCACTACCAAATAAATTAAATTATTTTTTTTAGCCGAATAAAAGAAAAATTTACTGTGTTGGTTGTGGAGATTGTGATCTTTCAGTGGTTGAAAAACTGTGTATTGTTACATAAGAGTGATTGTCGTACAAAAAAAAAAACAGTTGTGCTTTGGCGCTACATTCAATAGAGAACGAACGTAGCTTTGATTTTGACAATATTAAAATTTTAGACTCAGATAGCAACCATGGCAACCGATTGTTTTTAGAGATGTACCACATAAATTGTACGGATGACACTATCAATTTTCGAAATGATTTAGATGGCCTTAGCAACATATATTCGCTTATTATTGATATTGATACACAGAAAAGAGCTGTGAGGTATTGAGACGTGTCGTTTTTTTTAAAATTTTTCGATCTTTTAGCCCTAGTGTTAAAGACGCATATTTGACGTGTGAAATAGTTAAAAAATGTTTTCTGGCTTGATGTGGTCGTTTCCTTCCCTCGATCGTCTTAACTGCAGGTTTCCCAACCGCCGGTTCGTGGACCGGTGCCGGTCCGCAGAAATATCTTACTGGTCCGCAAAAAAAAATCCCCCGTTTCAAGGCCGCTAAGCGCCGTCGTGGCTGGCTCTGTCTTCTTTGCAGCTACAATTCATTAACAGCAAGAACATACATTTGTAGGTATTTCTTTGTAAATATAGTAAGCGTCGCAAATTGTGTGTTGCTTAACTGTTAACAGAAGGTGGTTTCTATTGTATGTATATATGTAAAATATTATTCTAATATTTATTATAGCACTAGATGGCACTAATGCAAGCCAATAGAAGTGCGTCTAAAACATGCACAAAAAGTATTTTCCAAATACATGCCATCTTTATTTCTTATGGATTTATTTCTTTTATACTGAAGTACAATATTGTACGATCATTAGTTTGGTGGTGGCAACATTGCTCACCTCTACATACAACCTAGTTTACGACGATTCGTGTATGACCACCGTGTACACCCACATTGTGTAAGATATCTTTTATTATATCGCGCCCAAGCGTATTGTTTTTGACTATTGTGCGTTATAATGTGTTGCGTGGTGTTTCGGAAAATACAGTTTCTTTCGTAAAACTGACGTCGTACAAAATGGAAGTAAAAAAGTCAAACCGCAAAACCTTCTAACTTTCTTTGGTAGAAGCAAGGATAATATTCAGGAGAAAAGTACTGATGGTATCAAAATTATGCCAAGTACGAGTGCGTCAAGTGTAGAAGGACCACTGAAAAATAATTCTGTGGATACTTCTGAATATACAATACAAACAAAAAAGAGAAAAGGTAACTTTATTAGGAAATATGATAAGGAGTATTTAAAGTTCGGTTTTATTGTACCCCTGGAAGTGAGCTATCGCCACTGCCATTGTGTATAGTATGTTCAGAAATTCTTTCAAATGAAGCTATGAAGCCTTCCAAACTAGCTCGTCCTTTGCATAAACATTTTACTGATAAGCCACTGGACTTTTTTGAAAGATTACGTGACCAGACGAAAATTTAGAAAAGTCAAATGAAAATTATTATGACTACTATAGTAACAAGTCTCTGGTTGAAGTGTCTTATTTCGTAGCTCTTCGTATAGCTAAAACAAAAAAACCCGTTCACTATTGGTGAGGAGTTAGAAAGCTCTGAGATTTCGATAAAGAAATTTTGGGTCCTCAAGCTGCTCCAAAATTAGAGGCTGGACCAGTATCGGATACCACAGCTAAGATAAGAATTAATGACATGACCGCCAATATCGAAATATAAGTTATAGTGCGTGTATAAGTGTCCACTTTTTTAGGTCGAAAAAAGTAGTCGAAAAAAGCATGTACCATAAGTGTAAAAGCAAGTCTTTAAAATCACGTACTTAAAAATCAATTAACAAAAAATCTCGTTTTAATATCATCAAATACGTTGAGTCGGGTATGTCAGCCAATTCTAACCGATTGACTTGAAATTGAGACAATCTTCTTCGATACATATAACAAGTTTTTAACGAAATTTGCAAAACGTCTTTTTGGTTATAGCTATTTGGTTACAAAATTGTCAAATAAAGAGTGTTCAATTTGTGTTCAATAACATGCCAAATTGCAAAAAAATACTATTTGTTAAAATCCTACCTACTGGAGTGGGTTTTGTATCAGAGAATACATAAAATATATAGAAATTTTAAACCAATCAGGTATGAATTTGTTGAGATATCCGACCGTTTTTGAAATGCTAATGTTTACAGAGCAAAAAAACTTGTGCCAAACAGAATTTCTAGCAGAATATTTAACTTTTGAATAAAATTGATTTTTACACTACTACTTTAAGCATGTAAACTTATGTATCATTTTTCTACCTCCAGGGGTGGTATTACCCCTTACTCGTCAGCCGGTCCGCGAAATATTTCTCCTACTATTGCCGGTCCGCAGGCGTGAAAAGGTTGAAGAACGCTTTCTTAGAGGTTAACACTACTCTGTCGTCGTTGTGTTTCATTGACCTGAGTTTTAAAATGTTGTATTGTATTGTGATGTACCAGAGATTTTATATTTAACGGAATGGTGCTGTTGACTATGAATTTTCTAGCATCAGTTAACTTGAATGTAAGTAGATCTTTAATATTGTGCTATTGTATTGTAACATGTGCTTGAATAATTTTTTGTTTTTTAGTT